>KV751328.1:5500949-5514689 GCA_001698575.1 Mola mola | reverse complement strand
CTCACATTTACTATCATCTTGGCTACTTTATTGCTCCGAATAATAATGTTTTTCCAAACATCTACGTTTTGTTTTGATTTTTGTTTTGCCTGACATGGACATCGATTAAGTGGTTGGTCTGTGGTGCGTGTACTTATTTATATTAACAGGTATTAATAAGAAAAGATAAATAAAGAATAAAACAACAATAGAATAATGTGTTGAATGACTTGGGCACAGGCCCAAAACAGACAAAGACCACATGCTTATGTGTTTACATTGCAGCACATTAACAAGAATAATCTCCACTCGAGGTTGACAGCTTGTGGATTATAAATGCATTTGATGTTGTTGTGTAAAGACCTCAGAGCTTCTCATAGCACAAATCGTTTAAGGTCTGGGAACTGAAAATGCTTTGTACTTTTCTCAGAAAGAATTGTTTCTTTTTCTAATATTAAAAAATGAGAAAGGTGGCTGCATTTCATTAGTGCTGGTGAGAATGCAGATACACAGCGGCCTCGGATTTCAAGTGATGATTTGTTCCTCTGACAGGCAGTCATTTAAAAATAAGTCCCATACTAGAGAGTGAACAGTAACCCCACCAGCCCCATTAAAAAAATAACAAGCATGGACTTTGTTAGAAATAATGTAGAGGTGGAGTAGTGAATAATGAAATAAATACATCTGGATCACTGACCAGCGAACTCAAAGTAATTAATAAAATGACAACAGAACAGGCTGCAGAGCTGTCAGAGCCTCATATTACTCAGCCAAATGACATGGTTAAAAAAGAAAATCATTGCAATAAAAATGGGAACAATTGTGGCAGGAAAAGCCAGAAAATGTTGCTGGGTGTGCAGTGCAAGATAGCAAAACAGAAACCGACATGGCTTGAATAAATCTTGTGAAAGTGCACTCAGACCACCCCTGTTCTGCAGCGGTCCCAAAACAATGACAGATCTGGCCAGGGTACGGAGTTCATTTGAAACTATGAATGTTTGTCAGAGCATATGGATCCTGGGACTGCTGGAACCTGCTGGCTTGGGACCAGCGCTCGCTCTACTACCACGCGGCCATTTATTTCAGACCATGATGTCACAGCAGCCTCTCCGACTGAGATTCTGTTGACACATCATGCATCCTTTGGCCTCGTCTTGCTCTGTCCATCTTAAGACATTTCTTCACTTATTTTAAAAGGCCCTCTTGGTCGTGTCACGTCGAATAGAAAGAGCAAAAACAACAGCAGACCACACGCACAAACACTGAATAAAGGTCTGTTCTTTGGGGCGTTGGCTGCCATGTCCGTTGGCAGAGCCACAGAGAGAGAGAGAGAGAGAGAGAGAGAGAGAGAAAGCTCCTGACATACTGGCAAAGCTAAAATTAAAAAAAGAAAAAAAAGGGAGCAGAGTGAAGAGGCAGCTGTCATGTGTTGACTCTCATTCCTTTCGTTTCTTAAGATCAATTGTTTAACCAATCTGAATCTTAATTTTTGTGTATCTGTTGAAGTGATGACCTCAGGAGAACATTAATGCAGTGTTAATCATGTCACCTGTACATTAGTGTTTGGATTTATCATCTCTTGTTTTTAGTTATTAGTTATCAGGAGAAAATATTTCAGTTTCACGGTGGTTTGTTTGTCTTGACCTCACGCCCCAAACGTCAGGCCGAAAACTGGCCTGGGAGTCAAGAAACAATCGATTGCATGATGGGATACTGCAGGGGTTAGGGCTTGGTTGGGTTCAGGTTTTGCCTCAAGGATCATCCATCAAGGTCTTGCAGCCTCATTGTCATGGTTACAATAATGAACATGCAGCTGCATTTCAGGATGTTACGCACATTCACGCAATCAAAAACTAAACATTGTGGAAACAGACACTTATATTATTATTATTTATTTTAACAATCTCAATGCAGAATTCAAGAAGAAATACAGTCACATTTGCAGCCTATCCATAACAAAAGGTTATAATAGTTCCAAAAATAATAAAAGTGGATATCATAGAGACCCAAAAAAAAAAAAATATGCTGTTTATAATGCTGTTTATTCAAATTCCAAGAAATATTAGCACCATTTAAAATTAAAATGAATGCTTTTTTTTTTGCTTTGGGTTTTTTTGTTTTTTGTTTTTTATTTAAAAGATGCTAAAAGTCGGAATCATGCCATTATTTTAAGCTAATACTGATTATTCTAATGCCAAAAAAAAAAAACCCATAACAAGACACAGAGAGACTCAATGCCCAAGAGGCGAAAGTGACATTTCAAAATCGTTTTGACGTCCTCCCCCTGATATACAAAGCCTTTAGTACCCAGCTACAACTGGCTGCTGGTTTATTGACAGTTTATTGTGTGTGTGGGGGGGATGATGTCAAATTCTCCCGGCATGGCAGACGGTGGCCGGACGACAAGAGAGTGAGACCTTCATCATCATCTTCATTCAGCCACGCAGGACGTAGATAATCTTCTGAAATGTTGTTGTGTTAAAATCTGCGAGCAACTGATTTCATAACCACACCAACACTCCCTTAAAGTAGATTTAAAATGGACTTCACCGAGAGGGCCACCCATCTTTTAGGCAAAAGCCCCAACCACCCAACAGGAGTCAGTAGAGCAGCGACATCGGATGATGCACCTGGCTTCCCCTACTTAAAAACAGGTTTTCGCTTGCATTTCAGCGTAAACAGCAGATGTGAAGAATAACTTGATATGTTTATTTAAAATGAGCTATGCGTTGTGTGGGCGTGGTCACTTCCTGCTGTGACGTTGGCGTGATTTCTGTCCCGTCTGACTCCTTCAGTAAGAACGAGGCCTCCTCCTCCTTTTTCTCAGAACCCCGCGACCTGGATCACGCTGCTCCCTGTGACTGGCACATTCTAACAGAATAAATTAAAAGCTCAAGCTGTGACAGAGCCCAGAATAGCCGGAAGCTGTCGCTGACCTGCTGTTTCTAGTGCCGCATGTCAGCAAGCTTAGAAAAACCTGGCAGGACACTTGGCACCGAGGAAGCACGTACAGGTGTTTGTGAGGGCGTCCGTCAACGTGCTCACATACAGCACCTGCTGATGTTGGGACAGAGATGCGTCCTCCAGGTGGCCTCAAACCGAACCAGCTGGCGGAAACCATTTTCAGCCCGTTTAATCAAACTGAGCCCACTGTGGAACTCGAAGGCAGAGGGCAGATGGATCTATTTTTTTAGCCAGCTGTTCTCTGGAGGGTGATGCTGGTGTGTGTGTGTGTGTGTGTGTGTGCGTGCGCGGGGGGGCTAAGCCCCAAGACGTTTAGTTGCATAGGACTGCGGCTCCCCGTGCCAAGTCACAAACCTTCTGGTTCTTGCCAAGCAGCGGGTGGGTGAGACAAATTGCTATTTAGCTGGCTGGTATTTATAGATATGTGAGGAACGTGTGCTCGATCCGGGCCGAGGTGCTGACGACGTAAAACGAGAGGACGTTTCCAGAAGTCGGGTGTCAGGGCACACAGATAAAAATACCCGGTGAAAGATGGGGCTGATCATTAGTGGCAGCGTCTGGCATGTGACATGGCAGCATTTCAGCGGTGATTTATGATTATTGCCACGGCTAACCTATACCTCTCCATCTCCTGCCCCCACCCCCCATCCCAACTTGGTTTGCCAAATGGAACGGCGCATTGAGTTTACTTCAGGGGCCGAGCGAAAAGGTTTGCTGGCATTTAAGACTTTGGCAAAGTGCCACTGTTGGCTTTTTATCACAATACTGAATGAAAAAGATATTACTGATGGACATTGGCCTCTGTTAATTACAATGGTCAAATTTATGGCACTTGGATGCATGGATACAAGTGCAAAGATTGTTGTTTTTTTGAGGAACAAGTCAAATAGTTGCTGACTCGCAGAGCAGTTGAAGTGACTTGACTGCTGGGAGTATGAATCCACATCAAATAAATTTGTCCAACGGTAGATGGAGGGGTCGGCTGGCGGTGGTCGGGGAGGTCACCGCAGGCCTCTCCCTCCCCTAATTACTGGAGCGAGCTACCGCAGCGCAGAACAAAGGAAACATTTAACACGTCGTAAATTCCCGTAATGTCCTGTTGAGGAGCTGCCGCTCCGGTTACACTTCTTTCACTGACCCTGTGTGAGCGTCTGACGAACAAAACAGACAAATTAAACACATTAAAAGGCAGTTAGAGCAAAATATTGGTTTTGTGTGTGCCCTCTTGTGCTCAGTCCAGCTATGTTATCCCTTACACAGTGAAAAGAAGGTGTTTTTTGTCATAGGAGCGTCTCACCATCTTGTGGCAGGAAACGCTGTTTAACTTTTCAAATTAAGACATTTAACATTTAATCGCTTGACATATACTTTTACAAAATGATTGAAGCCATTAACACACAACCGCTTTCACGTGTAATTGGAGCAATTTATCATGTAGAGGACGCTAGTGATGTTTTCTTGTCCTTGTTTGAGATACTTGAGTCCATATTTGGACCGACAGGAGAGTCTTGCAGCTGCACGCTGTTATTGCAGACAAATACGGCCCTTTTTCTCCCAAAGTCCTGCAGCGTCTCGCTGAAGTTTTTTTTCCCATTCTTTCGTCCCTCCGGGCAAATGATGGAGCATATGCCTGACTCGGTGAGACGGCGGTCAAGTGTGTGTGAGAGCGTTTGAGAGACGGGACGGAAAGATGGAGAGAGCGTGAGTGATTTTGTCCCACATTGAGCGTCTGGAGAGTCTCCTCATCCGTGTGAAAGCATGATACGGTAAAGTGTGTGTGTCCCACACAGACGTCCATGCTGTGAGCATTTGGCGGCTAGCGGGCCACAAAAGTAGTTTACCATCAGCTGTGCTGGGTCCCAGCCTCTGTCCGGTATTTCCTTCAGCCCCCTCCACCTAATGGCAGCTCAGGCCTGTTTTACTGTGCCACCCCGGGGAGGCTACTGTGGCCAGATCCAGAACATTTGGCTTTATGTGGAATGAATGTTTTATGGTTATGGACATAATGTTTAAGTATAGGAGTCTCACAAGAATCCACCCCTGGACCACTATCCCCAGCCCTAATAATTACAGCACATCAGAGGGGTAAGTGGGATAAGTGAGTATTCTGTGTGGGAGCCATTATTATAAGTTGTGCGAGGGATATTTCACAGAAACCATGTCACTGAACCATTAATTGAGGCCCAATTTCTGCAAGATACCTTCACTTAACTTTGATTTTTGTTCTTTTTCTTTTTTCCTTGCCACACAGGTCCAGTTCTTCCATGCACACAGCTGTGTGCGCCTAGTCTGGATGGTGACGCTACAGTTGTTGTCTAAAGTTACACATTTTGAGAATTGAACACAAATCGACCACATGTGCAGATACGTTGCAGCTTATACCAAAATGTAGGTCTGATGAAGCAGTCATTTTTCACTTAATGTCAAAAACTTTAAACTCACTGTTTTTGCCTAAACACCACCAAACTGGCACCTTCAGACCAACAGCCACATATTTGAAATGTCAAAAGTTGAGCTGACGGCGGATCACATTGTTGGATCGTGGAACGTATCGTAAACAGATGCTGCAAACTGTCATTGAATACATTCAATCGGGTATCAGTGGGCTGCAGCTCTGTGCACCAGCAGCAAGGCACAACATCTCAAGTGTTTCTCCACACATGATTTTGTAGGTTTTGACATTTGAAGTCCCCAAAATTGAATCAGCTCAGGATCTTACTCATACTGACCTCTCTGTAAAATTTGGTAAAGATCAGTGAACAGTTTTGGAGTTATTTTGTCCATATACACACAGAAGGGCAGGGGAGAAAACAACACCCTCTGTTTGGCCTCGCCACTGCACAGTAATAATCCTAAAAAATTATTGAAATAAATCTTTCCATCATGGTAGACGAATTCCGTCCCAAAAAAATGTATTTTTGACAATATTTTTAAACTCTGTAGTCTGTAATGAGAGCATCTGATAAATCTATCTAATCTAATAAATAATATAAATAATTCTAATAATTGATAATAGATAAGGAGCAGTAAATCTTTGAACCGGCAGACTTCAGTCATCACCTAAATATACGCATTAATAAAAATGTTCCGACATGATGTGAGTGAAAACCCGGCTTTGTGTTGTGTGAGATGGAGACATGACATCAGAGTTTAGAGATCATTTTGGCTCAGACAGTTCTGCTCACAGATCCTCCCGCGTGTATTTGTCATTTATTTTTATCCTTTTCCAAATTAAAATGCCTGAACCCGACTCACTGCCGCACAGCAGTTATAGTTGAACTTTCGTCTCTAAAGCCCGTTTGAACGAAAATGTGTGTGTGAGAGAGAGCGAGCAGACTGTGAAGAAGTAAAGCTTATGTTGCCATATTCACTGGCTGCACGGTGCTGTGTGAGGTCATGTTAAAACGGTTAAAACTCTGATTGCTGCAGCAGTCAAGGGGCAAATCACTTTTCACTGCCGTGAGTTTGATGTATGTAGCTTATGTGCATGCTTCAAAGTGCATGTCAGTAAACGGAGGAAGACAGAGAGAGAGAGAGAGAGAGAGAGAGAGAGAGAGAGAGAGAGAGAGAGAGAGAGATGTTTGAGAGCACTGCACAAAACAACATGTTGAAAAACGGTTACAGTAAAGTAATGTCTGTATTAAAGGGACAGTTCACGTCACATTTGCCATCCTCCTTGTTTTGGTGTGAGTTTGCAGTCGGATATTTAATCGTGAGCTATGTCATTTCACTCGCTGTTGCGAATACAAGACTGTAAAATGAATGTGTGAATGGTTCACCTACGTCACACCGGACTGTTTTGGTACCCTCTTGCAGGATATCCGATGTTCTCTCCACTCTCACAACTGAGCATTATAGAGAGCTCTTACATGACGTATCAGAAACTGAGATCCTGGTGTTTCCCCTGGGAATTCTTTACGAATTCATGTTCTGTGCAGCTGTCCTTTTCTCTGTTCCCCCCTCATACCATTATTCCTTCCTATGACACATATTTAAAGTTAAATTTGCATGGTTCTAGCTGAGCATATACCTGTTTTTTTTTCCGTGCTGTGATGGGGATATGATGCTGTATACATATAGTGTATTTTCAATACATTTAGCGAGTTTAGCCTTTATATATGATATGTAGTTAGGTCATTCTCACCTTCATGGCCAATGGACAATTTTCGATGGTGAAAAGCACGGAGAGCTTTCTGCAAATCACTGCTGGCAGGCTTAACTGTCTTCTTTTTTTTTTTTTTTTTCTGCTTCCCATTGTTTGTTACAGCTGCACATTTTGCACATTTGATATGCCAAAACCAACTGAAACAAAACCGGAATTAGGAAAATTCTTTGTTTTTTTTGTTTTTTTGGGGTTTTTTTAGCAAAAAAATTGGTGCATTAGTGTTTTATGTGCAGCTGATGCACATGAGAGTATGACGGAGTATTAAGGCCACAGTGAGGAAAACAAAAAAATCTGAGACTTTGAAAATTAAGTTGGAAATTTATTAGAAAAAGTCAGAATGAGGGAAAACAGTGGTAATTCCATGAGTATAACGTCATACCTTAACTTTAGAGGACATATCAGAAGAAGAGTCCCCTGAATCATAATGAGGGTCGTGCAGAACTTTGGGAAGTTGTACTTCAGCAAAGATTTCACAAAAAGGGAAATTCTTAATCTTTTGGCACACCAGCACCACATTAAAGACCACATTAGAAACAGTATTTAATCTGAAGAAAGAAAGGAGGAAATCATCTCTTTCTGGAGGCTGCCTGCTTTTCTCATTTCAACATATAATCTCGTAAAGTTACGACTTTATTCTCATAAAATTGCGAGGTTATTTTCTCATAAGATTGCAACTTAAACTTAAACAACTTAAAATTTTTTTTTAAATTTTGGCGTAAGCCTTTATCACCATTGTATGAGAGGAACTTTTACTGGATGGAAAGAAACTGGTCTCACTTGCAGCGTGGTCAGCACATGATCTCCCTCTGCTGTCTTATTAGGTCTCCTAGTGTGTAGCAAGTACAACACAATATACAGATCAGCCATAACATTAAAACCACCTACCTGACATTGGACTTATATTGGTCCCTCCCATGGCATAAAAAACAACTCTAACCTGTCAGGATATGGACAGGGGACCTCTGTGGGTGTCCTGTGGCAGCGGAACTCCAAGGGTCTCGTGCGGTGTGGGGGGCGGGCTTTCTGTTCTGTTTGTGGTTACTTTGCATCCCATGAGAGCCTGATTGTTCCTTGAGCCATTCCTGGATGGCATTTGACACATTATCCTGCTGGGAGGGAATCCCACCGGGACGGGTGTCTGTGAAGATTCTCAGTCATCCAGGTCATGGTAGTCTTGGTGTTTCTTGAGGGGTATACTTGATCTGCAGTAGTATCCAAACATTGTAGTGGGTGGCAGGTGTCGAAGTAGTATTATTGGATTGTGCTTTTCTCTACTTGTGGTGGGTTGGGATGACGTGTGGCTGGCTGCTCTCACTGCCTGGTCTCTGCCTGTCAGGAAATTGAAGATCCATCGGCACAGGGTGGAGTTAAGTCCTAAGTCTTCAAGCTTAGTGGCGACTCTGGAGGGGATGATTTTCTGTAATACTGCGCTTAAATCTACATAAAAGTACTGAACAAAATACTCCTTCCTGATATGTCCAACTGGATGATTTATGGCTTTATTTGTGGGTGTGTTGGAGTGGTATGTGAAGCGCAACAGGTCCAAGGTCAGCGGTATCACCTCTAAGTAAAGTGGGGGCTTATTTGACTTAACAGTATAGCTGTTTATAACCTGCCTGACTGCCACTCATGTTTGTCGCCACCAAACACTTTCAAGAGTACAAGGATATCCAGAGAATTGTGAAAATGATTTTCCGTTATGAGCTTATTGTTAGTGTGAACTTTGCCCTGATTTGTCTGCACTGTTCTGTTTAGTGTTTCCACACAAGGAGCTGGAAGAGGGACTCCGAACCCACAGCTGCCTGTGTGTTTTTAAACAATAAACAGGAAGAAATCAACTAAAAAGTATATGTATTTATCTAACTGAGAATTTGTGAATGTTGAAACAGCGTGGAACCTAAATATGACCACAAGACAATCCGTGAAAGTGAAAGTAAGTTGATAAACAGCAGCACAACTGACAAGCTCAGGGAAAACAAATACCCAGAATGGCTGCGAACACATCTCGGTCTGAGGAGGATTACACGTGAGACCGTGTGCTGTGATGAATGTAGTGATCCTGTCGTCTTGCTGTGTGGTCACAGCTTTTGTAAACCATTGTCTCCCGGAGCGGTGGAGACAGAGCACACACATATTTCCAGAGGCTCCGCCTGGCACTGGGAAACCTCTCTGACCTGTGACAAAAGAGAGGAGTCTCTTCAGGGATGTGCAATGTGCACAGTGAGAAGCAGAAGCTCTTCTGGCAGGAGGACCAACAGCTCATCTGTGGGATTTGGAGGGATGCACAAAAACATCTGACGCACAACTGCACCCCCATCAGTAGAACCGCAGAAGCCTATAGGGTCAACAAGTTTTTATACATCATTTAAGGAAACAATAAAGACAATGCTGTCTGTAGGTTCAAAATTCTTTGATTCTCTGTATTGCACAAAGCAGGCAAATGCTTTGCAATAATTCACTGTTTACTGTGCAATTAACCTTTGCACATGCTTTTATTTGTAGACCCAACTCATGGTTAAACTGATGACCTTGGAAAGCAAATCCGGGTCAGGAACCAAAAAGGTTCTTCTCCTCAGTTCCAAACTCAGCAGTGGAGGGCAACCGTCAGAGCTTCACCTGTACCTGCGCGCCTGTATTGATGCCGTGAGGAAGGAGACGAAAGCAAGATATGTCATTTATGCTGGTGCTAGTGATAAGCAATGTTCTTTTGCAACATGTAAAGCTCAACATAATTCGAATTACTGATCTCCTTCCCTGTTTTATCCCTTAATTCAACAGAATGTCCATATCCACTATGAAGAGATCAGTTGTTTCTTGTTCGCCGTGAAACCAGTTGGATGGCAGTTTGTGGATGTCAAAATTGCAAAAGTCTCATCCAGGCTGGGAAATTTTTTTTTTTTTTAATTTTAGGGACAAGGCTCCTTTTGAAGGCCTCATGACCAAATGTATGTAAAAATGGTTCTGATGTCAGACAATTAATCAATCTTTTTTTTTTAAATAGATAATTGTCATGTGCTACTCTGTCATGTTTGATTTTCATACAACATGGACTGTAGTCACATTAAAGTTGGCTCATGCTTCCCACTTCAGCTTCAGACGCTTCACCAACAAAATAATTCTACCTACTTACTTCTTTCTTTTATCAAAATTAGCATTAGCAAGATTTCACTTCATGTTAGTTTTGGGTGATGTTAAAAGCATCTTGATAATAGTCTGTTTGTTTTTAGTTATTTGCTTCTCGATCACTGCAAGAAAAACACACTTTCAGCCACTATTCTGTCAGAAAAGAGCACGGAGGATTTATGTATGCTTTTATTCAAAATAATAATGTCCAATAAGAGCGTGTTTAACCTTCAGTGAATTTATTTTATGTGCATGTGCCATGAATAATACAGCAGGGTTTGAAATGAGTTATGTAAAAAAAAAAAAAGAAAGCATGCTGCTTGTCAAAAACAGAGACTCCATCAGGAGCTCAGATCAATGAGCCAAACATGCTGTTCACAGTCTGGAGGAAGATGGAGAACATAGTTCAATGTACGTCATTGAAGATGGCAGACCCTTTCAGCTGAAAGCACCATGAATCTGCTGCCAGGTCAAGTCAGGACGATTTTAAACGGTGATAATCGACAACAAAATTCATCTCCTGCACTTAACATGTAGAGCAGGTCTACACTGAACTCCTTTATTATCAGTTAATTTGTTAAGCAGTTACGAGAGATCCAATATTGCCCCACGAGCAAGTGCTTGGCGTCGGTGGGGAGGAGAAACCATCTTTGAGCGGGCAGAAACCTCAGAGCAGAGCCTGCCTCTAGGTGGCTGACCATCTGCCTTGACTGACTGGATTAAAAGAGTTAAGCTGCTTCCTAAAAACCTAAATAGGCCGCACAGCTCAAACGCTCTGCCCTCTGAAGTCATTCCAACAGGGTGTGGATGCAGCGGGTAAGCCAGAGGACCGCCATGTCTGGATGTTTGTGCCTATTCCAGAACACAGCACATCCACAAGAGAGGTTGTATTCAGGATTAACCTCACCAAAAGATTGTAACTGGACAGGAAAACACTCGTAAACACCATCAAGCACATATTCACCTAAACAATGTTTCCATATTTTATGCAAAAATCCTGTGAGGGAGATAAGATAACCCAGAAGAAACATTTCACAGGTGAACAATTTGCAGATTTTCATCATTTTCACCTGTTTTGGTGAGTTTTCCAATATTGTGCCACAGGGGCTACGGGCAGAAGGTGCACAGAGATACGTGATTAGAGGTCCTGTTGAAATGGAGATGAGTTAACCTGTGCGTGCACTGATGACTGCTCTGTTACAAAAAAGGAAAAAAAAAGTGAAGAGCAGCTTTCATTCAGTCTTCATTGGGGATCTCGGGGCTCCTGTGCGGCGGATACGCCTGCCTACTTGCACACATAGCTGGGGGTTAATCATGCTGAGGCAATGCCGGGGGTCTCCAGTGTACCCCCATCCCTCCCCTTGTCTGTTAGCTGCTGACACACTCACACTGATACTGTACCTCTGCAGTATTCCAGCTGGAATGCCTGCGATGTTTTTTCAACTAATGAAAGAATGAAGGAAAACAAACAGAGGGGCCAAAGTAAAAGAGAAAAAGTGGGCGAGAAAATTAAACAGGTTGAGGCAGGAAAAAGGAGATAGAGGGAGAGAAAAGGGCATACAGGGTTCTTTCCCTGAACGTGTATCCCTCTTCATGCTCCGCGTGACATCTCAGTCCAGTCTGATGAATCTGGGATTGACTGACAACATTTGCTCCCATAATAAAGATCAGAATTACAGCCTGGTGGTTACATGCCTTCACAAGTCACAAAAAGCAGACAGTGAGAGTACGGCGGTGGATCGAGAAGAAGGAGTTGGGTGGTTTTTGTGGTAATGCAATTGTTATAAATCTTATTTTTGTCAGAGGCTTAGGTGCATGTTTTGCAATAAACTCTGGCTAACATCGTTCATTTGTCTGCTTCCCCTTTCAAACCGTGTGCAGACTTCAGCCTGTTAGTGCTCTAATGTTCATCTTCCCATCCAACACTAAAGTCCTGGCCGAATGTCTTGATGAATTATGCTTATCACATATTTTTGTTTGTAATGAATAGAACTGTGGTGCGTTTACTTTGAAATTCTAAAAAAAAGTTTTGGTTATGAAAATTAACCGTCCCTTACTTGGCAACTTTTGAACTTTTGTTGTTCTTCTGCTGTACGTCAATTAACATTTAAGTTCAGATCCTAACCGAAACTTAAAGGTTTAACCAAACCGGATTTTGGTAAAAGACCAATTTACAACCAATTCAAAAGACAATGCTTTAAAAAAAAAGGTAAGGCTTCTAAGAAGCTATAATATGATACAAAGTCACTGCGACCTCACAATATGTAAGGTCCTGCTGACCTTTAACCTCCTCAAATTTAACCATTTCACCCTTGAGTCCAAATGCAGATTTGTTCCAAATTTGACACAAATCCTTCAATGCACTCTGAGATTTTGTCCTCTCTAGATCTCAGGTCAAAGTGACCTTGAGCTTTGGAGGTCAAGGTCTACGCATCCAAGCCAATTGTCATTGACTTTTTACTTTTGCATTAAATGTGGCCCCCCGAGTGACCTTGACCTTTGTCCTATGACCTTCAATATCTAATAAGTTCATCCTTGAGTCAGAGTGAACATTTTTTTTGCAGAGTTTGAAGAAAATCCCTGATATATTCACAAAAATGGCCCCGACAGACAACCCAGCCCTCGCCATCGCCAGCATGCAGGCATAACACTCACACACAACTTTCAAAAGTGAAAACAGATCCCTAAGGTTGCAAATTTTAATGTCACAAAGCCGTAATCTCGCATGATTCACATTTTCAAACACACAGTATCCTTTCTCTCCACATTTCTCTCCACAAATCACTCTCCTTGCATAAACCATTACTCTAGCTCAAAGGAATGATGGCAAACAAGCATGTCCAACTCTTTTTTTTTTTTCCCTGAAAATCCCCTTTGAATGATCAATCATCCGATGCTAACCAAAGAGCACCGAACGAGCTGGTGAGTACTAATACGTCGCATGTTGTTTCACTGAAGGTTTCTACTCATCTTACGAAATAAACACATTAATCAGTGGAATTTCAAAGCGGTCGACGTTTGTTTATGCAACCGTGCAGAGATTAGTGTTGTCAGTCACAGCTAACAGTTCTGCTCGTGAAATCAGAGATGTGACGAAGCTTTTTGCAGGTGCGGGTACGTTTTGATGTGTGTAGGACTCGTAAATCGCATGTTTGAGAAAACACTTGGAAAAAAAAAAAAAGGAAGACAAATTTGTCTGAAGAGAGCTCTGAGATGGAGCCAAAACAGTAAGCAGATGTCAAGTTAAGACATAATTACAAAGAATACAAGAGAGGAGAGCGGGAGGGCAGGAGAGACGTGCCAATCGCCCAAAGGTTTGAGACAGAAGACGTTCAGTTCAACGGCCTCTGGAGAGCAGCACCTATGCAGCTTGACTTGGCTTGTTGAGGAAAGTGTGTGTTACATAACGGTGAGAAGAAAAAAAAAAAAAAGAACAACTTATAACGAGACCGCAATCAGAAATGAGCACGGCCGCAGTTACAGTAGTGCAAAGTGTATGTAGATACAGG
>KV751328.1:5455860-5486154 GCA_001698575.1 Mola mola | reverse complement strand
TTTCTATATATCCTTCATTTTAATTTTTTATAATTAATTAACATTTTTTGCTTTATTGCCAACAGACGGCAAGATTGAAACTGCTATCAAATCTGTCCAACAGAGATCCAACATATCACAAAAACTAATTAACGTGTTGTATCTTGTTTTACTTTGTTTTTTTAAATGATGTAAAAATCAGAAGTGTGAAAAGAAGTGAAATGCCAGACCGTTCCTTGGGAGAGGGCAGCGACGTTTTGTTGCCTTGAGGTTGCCAGGCAACATTCATGTCCTCCTTAAATTGTGTCACTCATCACATAATTTTCAATATATTTCAATATAATATGTTCTTGGTCAGGGGGTCTACAAAACTGTTATTATTTTTTTTTTCCATAGTGTAGAACATCCACTTTTGCAGATTATCTTGATTACACAAGTACAAGATTGGAGTGAAGCAAAACTCCCTGTGTTACAGAGACAATGGTGGGTTACTAATCATGTCTCTTTTCATCTGAACTGACCTTTAAAGTCGGAGTTTGGCGCGAACTGGCAGATAATTTACAGCGTACTGTCGATCTCTTTGGGCGTGAGGTCGAGAAGAGTCCAGTGACCAAACTAATTCCCACAGGCACCTCATAACATCTCCATTTCTGTCTTTATAAACCTGTGGCCCGTGTCTTCCCTGCTACTACACTCATTTAAACGGCATTTTTCATTTCATTGTAAGGGACGGAAGTGACTCAAAACAAATTGCAAGCATTTACCATCATTTCTATGTCGTAAATATGGCCTTTTTTCTTTTACCCAGTGTTCTTTTCCACGTGCTCCAACAAGGTTTCACGTGGGAAATCGGGGGTCAGCGGAGTGCCTGGAGATAATGTCCTACTAACCACCTTTCCTATGGTCCACAAGATGGCAACCTCCAAACACTGAGTAGTGTTGGGGAGGAGCCAGGAGAGAAGGCTCACATGTCTTTACTTTACACAGTGATGTAACCTTCAGCTGAGGGGAATGCTGTTTTCTGCAGGTGGCAGACTCAGAATAAAGGATTTTAACTGAGAACACTGAACATGGCGAGGTCAGCTGGAACATGTGATTCCTGTCCTCACCCTCAGTCTCTACCTCGCTGCTCTGCTCGGGCAGCCGTCCAGCAAAACAATTAGCAGCTATGGGAATCCTGACCTCCCCTCCTCCCTCCTCCCTCCACTCCCTCTCTGCTCTATCTGCCTGCCTCTGTCTGCAGCTGGAGAGAGGCGGCCAAGTTTTGTTTCTCCACGGTGGTCCCTTAAAGGTGGCGGCGGGGCCCCTGCCACGCTGCTGCTGATGTATTAGCTGAGGGTCCTTGAAGAGACATCAGCGGGACCCTTTTTAATATCTATGGCACTGTGGTGGTTCCTTTTTTTACACTGGGCAAAGTGAGGTGAACCGGCGACTGAAGGCAACCACCCCTCTCCTGCAGTCACTGAAAAGCACTCCTGAAGCAACACAATCGGCACAATTAACAACTAACTTCCACGAAATTGCACTGAAAAGCTGAGATAACAGTAAATGGACTGTTTGAAAAATGAACTGAAATTTTGCGATCATTTAGACAGTAAACTACAACTGAATTTTGGGGGGGTATAAATATTGATCAATAAATTTGGAACATTTTATTTAGTTTTTTAACATTTTTATGCTATTATGGCAAATATTTCTAATTTTTTTTTTTTTTTTAATATTTACAAGTAGCTTATAGAAATAGGTCTTTAATGGCAAATATAGACCCACTGCCCACCAAATATTTAAAAAAAAAAGATAATAAGAATTGTAGATGCCAAAGGCCAGTTGTCATTACTGAAGCATTACTGTTTCCGCAGCATTTTTTAAGGTTTGTTTTCAACTCCAACTTTTTAATGCACCACTGAGACAATTTCCTCTGTATTTTCTGGGGATTTTAAGACATATATTTTTAATGACCTAATTTGCAGTGTAAGCAACAACTAAAATAACCGTTACGGTGAATAAATTCAGCATTTTTGGTACAGTCCTTAGAATAGTTTTGAGATTTTTTAAACGATTGGAATGATTTTAGTTTATCAGGGACTGTTTAACTTTAGGCACTTTTGGCATTTTGTTAGCAGAGGAACGGCACACAAGTAAACAAGACAAAAAGATGGAGAATAAAGAGGGATTCTGTGTGGTTTTAAAGAAATTGAGATGTACCATGACGAAAATCCTGCAGCAAATATCAGCCTTTACCTTTAAGCCAATAAAGCCCAGTGAGAGAGAGAATGAGAGGGGGGGTGTCAGAGTGCATAAATAACTGTCTGAGTGATGTAAACACAGCGGTCACAACCCTGGGGAATTAAAACAACCTGTCTGGGCGGGATTAAAGATCAGAGCGCAGCTTTTCCCACAACTTCCACTAAACAGCCACAGAAAACCGAGAAACCGCTGCGCGCTTCTGATTGGCTAAACCCGGACGAGGCTCTCCAATCAGCGCACACCTGCATAACGCGTGGAGGCCCATTAAGTGTGCAAATGACCCTTTAAACTCATCTGGCAGTGGCAGGTGGCCCATGAAGATGTGTTTTATCATGAGGGCAAAGCTCTGGTTTCACGGTTAAGTAATTAATTTGGATGATTAACAGTGTCCAAGTGGTTTACCAGTGAAACTGGAGACATAAACTCGGGTTTTCCTGTTTAAACTACAAGAGCAACTCTTGGCGGCCCAAATAATCTTTGATGGCTATAAAGGTTTGTTTGTGTAACGACAACCGCTGTTATCTTTTAGAAACAACAGGAAGACCTATCGGCACCGAACGCGTCGTTGGTGCAGGGTCTCCCTTTCTGAGGGGGAAGGCTGATAACAGGGGCTATTGGGTCAAGGCATTGGCCCGCACACGAAAATAAAAAGCACAAATAATTATCTAAATTATTCAGCACACGAGGTGTAAAAGTGATACAAATATATATTTGTATACATGCAGGCTAATCTGTACAACAATTTGAAGCGGCGGGCGCATGAACTTCTCATCCATCCGTCACAAGAAGCAGCGGCCAACATGGGCCTACAAGAGTAAACAATGCATCTGCAGAGTATAAAAAAACAACAACACGATTTAAAGCATCTTTGAACCAGCAAAGACAACAAATAAAAGTCATTTTCTCTTTTAGGGGAACGAAGGGGAGAGCGCGCGCGCGCACAGGCGCTTCTCTCTGATATTCCCACTCAAAGTCTGTGGAGATGAGACGTGCATTTCCCTCAAAATCTCGGTCTTTCTTAGAAAAGAAGCGACAAAAAAAACACTGTTCCTTAAAAAAAACCCAAAACAAAACACAAGCACAAAGAGGTGTTGGGTGTCTGGGTTCTGTCAGGACGCCGTTGTTCCACATAACCTCGTTGTGTTCAGCATCTCCTTCAGGTCGTTCTCCGGCTTACCGGCAACCATGAAGGGCCACGTCTGCAGGGGAGGGGAAACACAGGCGGTCAGGACAAAGAGCTTCCGCATCAATTCATCAGACAAATCGAAATCAAGCAGAAATTCGGAGCAATTAAAGGCGACCGGGTGAGCATAGTGAATTCCACACAGAAATCGATTATTCCCAGATGCGCCGCCTCTGCGGCCCCAACAGCAGTTTTTACTACACCGACGTGTTTTATCACAGAATTTTAACAACACTTAACACTTTCATAAATGAATAAATATTCGCCGTCAACATATTGTATGTTGCAACCATTTGCGTCGTTTTGGGCAACAATCTACGGCCTTATTTCTAAAAAATGCAATGAGGGGAAGTGTTTTTTTTTTTTTGTTGCTCTGATCATGATTGTGACGCTACAGTTCCGAGAACGACTTTTGGCCCAAACCAGTGAGCTGCTGCTGCTGCTGCTGCTGCTGCTCCCCTCGTGCACCTGCCTCATGAATTCTCACCCTCATTTTACGCGTTGGCGCTCTTTACGCACCACGTTAACTACGCGTACTTACGCGCTCGCAACGGCGTGGCGCCGAAGCAAAACGACTATTTATTTTTCTCTCAATAACAGATGTAAGTGGCCCAGCCTCACCAGGTTAACGGGGTGGATAAATCCGTTTTCGTACTTGTCGTTGGCCAGTATCTGCCGGAGGTGCGCGATGTAGCTGGACGCCAGGCGCAGCGTGTCCAGCTTGGAGAGCTTGGTGTCCGGCGGCACCCAGGGCAGGGTGGTCTTCAGCCGGGAGAAGGCTTTGGACAGCACCCGCATCCTGGCTCTCTCGCGGGCGTTGGCCGCGTTCCTCTGCACGTGCTTGCTCTCCGGCTGCGCCACGCCCTTCGCGGCGCTTTTCCGCGACGCCGCCTTGCGTCTCTTCCCCGGTGCGTCGCTCGCGCCCTCGCAGTTGGAGCTCTCCCCCGTGCTTTCGTTGGAGTCTTTGCCGGAGGAGCCGAACTTGAGGATGCCGTCCAGGAGCTCGTCGTCGACGTCGCTGAGGGAGCCGGTGGACATGGTACGCTGTTTCCTACCGGAGCGCGCTCAAAGCATGGGAGCGGGACAAGAACAGGCCGGACGGACAGGCGCCGCGGAGATGCGTGCATGGACCGCTGTGCATGAATGGAGCCGAATGGAAGAGTTTATATGTCCATAGAGAGGCGTTACCTCATGCTGGGAGGAGACACTGATCCAGTGCTGGTTCTCAAAGGGTTCCAGGACCCAAAGGGACCCTGGAACTTCTTATTAAATCACAGTCGACTCCGAACAACTGCAAAGAGACTTAGAATATTTACGACCCGTGCAGACGTTTGGGACTTACAACTCCACTGTAAAAAACAAAATGAAGTGTGTGTTTCTATCGAGAGCAAAAACTAGTTTTCATTTTTAAAAGTTAAAGTTAAAACTCATCTTGTCTTTTACGGCACGGTAAACGTTTTTAACTTTAACTTTTTGAAATTAAAACAACAGGTTTTTACAGCGTATAGAAGAACAAACAAAGGCTCAGTCTGCAGTATTGCAAAATGCTCGTTTCTAAGCTTTGTCCATCCTGATGTTTACAATACCTACTGAAGTTTAAACATATTCGTTTTGACGCTGTGTTTGAAGTTTGTAAAAGCCCCTTTAATGTGCTCCGAATAAGTATCAAACAAAATCACAAAAGCTTCGGCATAGTTTTTCATATGTTTTTAAATGCATCATATTGTAGATGTAATTTATTTCTCTAACATAAACATGTTTAAAATGGTTTCTGTTCTCAAATCAAAAATTATGTAGTTGGACAATTGTTTGTTTTTACTATGAAAGCTAAATCAATGTAATTTTTGAACAATTGATTTTAAGGATAACCCTTCAAGATGAACCATCTCCTTTTCAAGGGGGTCCCAAAATCTTTTGTCTTTTTTATATCAGACTTTTCCTTACACTATTAATTAGTTTGGTATAGCCTGTTCCACCTATATGGGCCCTGTATAACTTTCAGCACATCTTGCCAGTTAACAGGATAAAGTGCAGAGGGGGTGTCACATCTCAAATGGCAAACTGGCGCCTTGGTCTCCTCTGATGTAATGGATATCCGGCACCCACAATCCCCTGTTTGGCCTTCCACATCATTCCACACCGATGCTCCATGCACTGGTCCACTCGGAGCCAAGTCCAAACAACGCAGCCGCTGGAGCTGCTTTAAGGGGAAAACATTGGGTTGCCCCGGGAGGATGTTGACTTCTTCTTCATATTTGATATATATGTTAGCACGTAAGCCCTCTGCTGCACGCTCACGTGAAGGTGCTGACCCCTCTTGCTGTCACACATTGCCCATGTGAGCGCATGTGTGAACTCGGTGTCTTTGCCTCGCACGGCCGAAACGTATGCAAGGATGAGAGGTGTGTCTCTCGAGAGCGGACCTTTAACCTCTCCGCTTCCGCCATCGCAGTGCACTAAACAGGCACCGCCGTTATGTTTTATCTGCTAGACCTGATGATTCTTGTGGAGCTGCATTTCAGATCCAGCCAGAAAATAAGTTACGTCTTAGAAAGAATGGACACGACCGAGAAGACAGAAGTCTGCCGGACTAATACTGCAAGGAAAAGAGTGAGATAGGACTAGGAAGGAAAGAATAGATAGGTGAGGGGCTAGATGGAGAGAATTGAGGGGAAGGAGGGGACTTAATCTCCTGGGTGGGCTGGAAATCAAAGCACGTTGTGGAAAAGTAATAATAGAGTCTGCTAGATTGATGATCTCAGATACATGGATCCACCAGAGAGAGTGAGGGAGAGGGAGATGAGCTGAAATAGCTCAGGAAGAAGAGTAAAGCCCTTTGTTGCTCCCCTGTGCATCAATAAACCAGAGAGCCTGATGTAATGGCAGGGCAACTATTTAAAAAGTTTGGTTCAGTTTGTAAAGCTAATATCTGTGTCCTCATAAACAAACAAACAAAAAATGCTTAGTTGACTCTTTCTGCACTAAACCTATTTAGCCATCACACATATGCTGCAACAATATAACACAAGTGTTTGAGAAATCACCATCACCTGGGTTTACCTCTGTCTCACGCACACACACACACACACACACACACACACACACAGTGACATGTGGCAACAGGTGAAGAGGAGGGGGAGTAAGTGAGAAAGATGGAGAGAGAAAGAGAAAAGGGGGGGACCATGGCAGTTATGGAGGGACATGCTGCTAATTAGCCGGTTTGAGGTCAGAGGTTAGGCTGGTGGTGTGATGTCACCGTGAAGGGACGGGTTCCAGATGTTGCTCTACAGGGCCACAGAGGGGGACACTTGATGCCTCGGGTCATTATCATATCTCTCTGTGTCGCATGCACAAACACCTCTGTGAAGTGTTTAAAGCAACCGCGTATGGACAATGGATCTTCTTATCGTTAACCTTTATTTAATCAAGGAAAAGTCTCACTGAGATCACTTTTACTCAAGTGTCCGTGACAAAACATAGAAACAGTTACAGTGCTGGACAGATTACTTCTAACCTGGCCGAGACCAAGGCTATTCTGCAGTTTATTCCGGGCAGAGACGGCAGCATAAAGAAATGCCCTTTTACGCGGTTCTGTCCAGGCTTTGTGAAAAAAACCTTAAAGTGAGAACAACATTTACCAGTATTCTTCTGAACAATGTAGATTTATAGATGGGAAGCTGTGGGGATGTCCTGTGAGTGCAAACATTTCATTTCCATTTAACTACAAAATGTTAAAATAATCTTCGCCTGTGTATTGATTTTAAATGGAGCGTCAGTGATTCTTAAAACCATTGTCACACATCATCAGTGTGACATCAACGATGAACAAATACGCAGTCGACTGCGTAGCTGAGGATTTTTGCTTGATTTTCTGCAATGAGAGTCTTAAAACGAAGTCAGACCACCAGGGTCTTCTGAGCTACCAGTTCTGACAACTTGCAGGGGCAGGGCTTTACGTCATAAATAATAAAAAAAAAACATTCTGATGCACCAACATACAGTATACATTATCTCCCCCAGTTGTTCCAGGGAATTTGTGTCTGGTTTAAACATATATAGCTGAATTACTCCAACGTTAGAACTTGCCAATGTGCAGCGTGTAGTAGACTAGTCGGAAGATGACGGAGAGGGGAGGCGGGGCTGATAGAATACATTCATGGAGCTCTGCAAGCTATGTGAAGACCTGGTTGGATTTTTTTTTTTCATTAAAAAAATTTATGGCACAGAAATTATTAAATTAAAAAAGAAATCCTATCCACAGGTACTTCCTTTTACAAAATGTCTCACACAGGCTCAACCACCTAAACCACAGGCTTGCTGAGCCAGTAGGTGGCTTTGTAAAATATCTGTTTGTAGCTACATTTGTGTGTGGACAAAGGGCCATAAAATACAGGAGTGTTGGTTTTGGAGACTATACAAGTGAGTGTGATTGACTTGTACAACTCAAAAGGTACATTTTGAGTAAAATGATCAGACAGTGTCACAGTCAGACTTTCATAAAGACTGGTCCAACTTTTGGGTGTCGAACAGATAAAAAAAAAAAAAAAAAGAATTCCAAAAAATATGGGGACAATACATAATGTGAGAAAACGGCCGCACAATCAGAATCAAAATATTGTTTTATTTTATGACCAGACATTCCACTTGTATTTTTTTCTTTGAGCAAATAAAAAAATGAGATTTAAACAAAGCAAAATAATAATAAAAAAGAAAACAAGAAAAGGAAGAAACTAGCTGGTCAGACGCTGTCAAGAACAGAGTGAGAAGATGTAATCTTGGAGTGAGGGTTTGGGGTGAGAAAAACATCATCCATCTATGTCTAAGCACTCCAGTTCGCTGTCCCTTATCACAGCCATACTCCCCCTCCACACACACGCACACACGCACACACACACACACACACACACACACACACACACACACGCACACACGCACACACGCACACACACTGCTTTTTGCCTCGGTTCAAGTACCTCTAGAGAGAGAAGAAAAATCAAAGTGAAATAACCAAAAGAGAGGTTGCGGAGAGTGCAAACACACAGCAGGGAGTGTAGAACAGTGGGGCTAAAGGATGTGGAGGACAATCTAGGCCATAAGAGAGAATTATGAAGATATTTATGGGAGTGGAAATATCATATTATATTTCAAATAAAGACCACAGTCCTTTGATACTCAGTGACAGGAACATCCGGGGGGAAGCGAGCGGCGCTGCCTCAGAATGAGACTGATATTCGGTCGCAGTATAGGTTAATGACCTGGAAGGCTTGTCCTTGCTGTGTGAGGGAGTTTACTGGTCTCTGGAATTCGCGCGCCAATGTACACTTATGTGCAGAAGTGTGTATGGCTGTAATCAATCTTTTGGGACTCACAACGCCTGCGACATGTGGACATGTTGAGGAATGTATGCGAAGACGTTGTGTGAATCTGTTGGAGACCGTGTGTCCGATCTGTAACTTGCTCTCGCTGGGTTGCTTCAGTTTGCCTCACTGATAGATCCGATATTTGAAACCTTAAGCTGGTTTGACTAAAACATGAGATGTTTTAAAAGCAAGGATCATCTGAAAACTCTGTGAAAGTGAAGTGTTGTCCGACTGTTTTTTGCAAGGATCCCTGTCCGCGAAGGCCAGTTTCAGGAGCAGGACCACACCAAGTCCTACCCACCTGACCCTCTCCTCCTTTCCGTTCTTGCATTTTACACCCCATGTTCCCACCATATTTTCTCTTCCCACGTCTCTCTTTTTTTCCTCCATTAAACATCCAATGGACGGGAGGAGTCCCAATTTCCCATAACGCAAGCAGAAATCTTCGAGCAATTGTTAAAAGCATCCTGTTGATGCTGAGGTCCTTGTTAGTAAAATGATTAACTGCTCCTCGTAAGATGTTGAATCTTTTTGCTGAGTCATCAAATACCCACGCTTTGGGTTCGGCAGTTCGGGGCCGTCCACCAACCCAGACTCAGGGTATTTGACGATCGCAGCTTTACATTACAGCTTTAACAACAGAACAGTGCATCTCTTCCAGCATCGGAGGAGTCAGTGGTTTCTCTTGAAATGTGCTCATCACATAGCCGGAAAACGTCACGAGTTAACGACAGCAGTATTATGGGACATTTAAAGTGTTACAAATGATTTCACACGAAGCGTTGCTCTTTTCTTTTCTTTTCTTTTTTTTTTTTTTACTGTGGACAAAAGCACAAAATCTCTCCTTGAAGGAATTCCTGGCGTATCCCTCATTTGTGCCCACAAAAAGTGAAGTGAGGAAAGACATTTCGCACAAATGGCTAATTGCTGCGTGGGCATACTTCTGTTTCGGGGGAGGGGTTTGATGATACTGTGAGACTGTTGTTCAAAGTACGCTGACCCTTTAAGAGGTGACAGAAAGTTTCATCTTGCTCAACCGCTGCACCTCCGCCTGACCTGGTCATCACCTTCCGAGAGTCCAGTTCTCCACTTTTCGTGTTGATCAAGGTTGTTTTTACAAGAAAAGCTGAGATCATGAGCAAAGGGTTCACTTCCAAATAACTAGCTGATTTCATTCTGTGTCACAGAACTTCAAACGAGCTTTAGAGCCAGCATGATTGCATAAGTCGTTAGTGGAGAAACACGAGTAAAGTTTTGCTGGAGGTGATGTGGATGGATTCGAAGAATTAAAATTATTCCAGTGTGCCATTCCCCTAATTAAAGAAAGTCAGTTTCCGTAAATCCAGTTGTTGCGGCAGAATAGACAGACAGATGTTTGAACCAGCCATTGTTGTTGTTGCTCATACATGCTCTTTACAGAAAACAACAATAGGCTTGCAAGTCTGGAACTGTGATCAATTTCACTTTTACATGCATATGAACAAAAAAAAAAACCAAACAATTTAATAATCTGCTGTTTGCCAAAATGGTTGTTTTGCTAAATGTCAGTATTAGCGTGCACAAGGGATGAAGTTCGTAGGGAAACCTACCATGACAGAAACAGCATTTTGGATGGAGCTTGTGCTGACATTGATAGCTGAGCTCAGCACACACACACACACACACTGTTATTTAAGTCATGCTGGCTTGAACTTGAGTTGGCCGAGTGCCAAAAGTGGCCTGTCGGAAGTTAGCGAGACGCGACGCAGCTGCGTTTGGAGAGTGTTTGTATGTGAGCATGTGTTCGACCACAGCGTGGCATTTTTTTTTGTTTTTTAACCTTGTTGCCTGGTGATTGGCGCGTGTGCGTGTGTGTGTGTGTGTGTGTGTGTGTGTGTGAGAGAGAGAGACTTGCAGCACAGGCCACAGGGCAGTGCAGGACAGTTCGGGTTTGAGAGTCAAAGGTCTGGTCTCTGTCACCGTGATCGAGGCTGCAGTTTATAAACAGAGAGAAGCACAGTTCCATTTTCTATTACCTGACACAGTGGTACCAGTGTGTGTGTGTGGTTTGATCTTTCAACAGACTAGAACTCCAAGCACCCTACTAAATCCTTAATCCCCTTCCTCCTCCCTCCTCTTCACCTAGAACACCCCACCCTCTCCGTCCCCACTGCTGACTCCACTCTCTGTTGTTGGATGTCTGGTCGTTTTCACGAAGCCATAACAAATAGAGTCAAAACACTGGAGCAAAAACAAGCAGTCATACTCTCGATTCCGGTTAAACACTCATACGTGTAAAGTATTCAGCTGCAAAAGTGTCGTTTGGCTTGTAAGTGCTCAGAGAGTGCAAACCTCCACCAATCCAACTTAATTCCCAAAGCTAACTCCCAATTGAAATCGATGCTACCTTTTAAGGTCAAATTTTGATCATATTTCATCTTTCTGCCAGATTATGGTATTAGTGTTTCGTCTGGACATTCCAAAGTGTGATTTGGACCAGCTGAACCAGATTCAGCTGGTTCTGGCAATGTGGGGGATCCTGGGATTGGTTATAAAATGACACCAGTTAGACCTCTGTATGTCAATTAATTCTTACCACATGGCCAAAAAACATGCGTTTTGCCCTTTGAATGACTTTGATCTTTGACCTTTCGTACCTCCTCCAACTTTGATGGTGAAGGTAATAAAAGCGTAAAAAGCGTTTTTGTGCTGCTTTCTCTCCCTTCATTGGTTCCATTAGTAGTAAACATGCCTTGTAATTACATTGTTGCTTGATTGAGAGCAAGACAATAATTCTTGCAATTCCACTTCTATGCTGAATAGATGATACCTATCCATCCATCCATCAGGACAGCGAGCGGAAAGGTTGTGGAAGACATTCCTCACCTCTGTAAACACCATCATATCCCATGTCAACAGCTGACCTGAAATCTTCAATCCTATTATTATTTGCATGTAACCACAGCAAGTGTCTTTTTGGAGACTTTGTGAAATTAAAACCCATTCCCGACATATCTTAGGATTTGTTCTGTGATTTATTATCTATATTTCTGTGTCGCAAATGATTGTTAGTCGCCAGCCAGCCAGCCAGCCGTCGATGGCCGTGTTTCTGACTGTGTAACAAGTTTAATCCCAAAACTGTCACAAAGCCATCGCCATCACAGTGTGTAGAGATGCGACAGACTCTGTGTGTGCCTCCACATTGCTCAATACGGTGCAAGAACTGATTATACACACATTTACAATTGTGGAGGTGCACCGTCAGGTCCCGCCTCAGAATTCAGTAAAGGAATTCAGAATCACAATTTCCTCTCATTCAGGGGCATTTGACACAAACATATTGGAATGAAAACTGCTGCTATCTTAAAGGAGCAATTTGTAAAACATGAATCCTTCTCCCCAGATTGTCTAATGCTGACACTTTGGGTCGGCAGGCCGGTCCGTTGAACAACCCTGTGGGTCAATACTTGACAATCTGTGAAAGAGGCTCAGCAATCAAGTAAAAGTTATATTACTAATTACCTTGTTACACAATTAAACTATTAATAATGCTGCAACAAAAAAAGAAGGTCAATTATGACAAAATTAATGGTAATAATGATCTAGGTCTTGTGCCTTCTTCTGAAGAAGGTAAAATGTTTGGTGCATAGCCCTGGGAATACTTTTAAGTGCTATATGTTATACTTTTCCAACCATCCTGAGTGCCTGGACCTGGATCGTTATTATCATTCATTTTGGTCATAGTCTTCCTTCTTTTACAGCTGAAATATTCCCTTTCCTTTTAAATAATAATGCTGCTTTGATCCACACCTGATTTTTCATTCATTTAAGATTAAAGTTTGGGCATTTACTGCACGTCATTTATTTAATAGTAGAATTATTAGCTTCTTGAAATTTTCATTTCATTTCGAGTAAATTTTAAAGGTCACAAGTTTGAAGTTGAATGATTCCAGTTGCTGCCTCACACTTGAAACTTCTAAGGTGATTTTGCAGTGTAACAAAAATTAGAGCTTTCACAGATATTTAACTTCTAGAGAAAACATTTCGTTTTTTTTAAGACTGGACAGAGCAATGTGAGCTGGTGTTCGAGTGTTGGATGAAGTAAATCATTTCATTTTGCCAGCCTGACTGACCTCTGCGAACGAAGGCAGATGTAACGTCAGGATTATCATTGCACACACCTAATTAGGAGTGTAATGCAGGACAGTCGCTGATTTTATTCACACCTGATTAGTCAGGCTATTGTTAACACGGAGGGTGATGATGGAGAGGGATGATAAACAGTGCTGCGCTCCTATTGGCCGGTTTGAGTTCAGCACTTTGATCTTCCTGCTCCTCATTACTCAAGAGGGAATAGTAAGGTGCATGGATTCCAGAGGATCTACCAACGGGGGAAAATCTGGTTGTTGAGCAGAGTGTATCTTATTTATTATCAACATTTTCACTCTTTGCACATGCTTGGATTGCAGCGCCTTCGTTATTTTGCAAAATTAATGAAAGTGCTCCCGCTCCCCCGCCCACTAACAGATGAAATGATCTCACCGCATCGTATCTCCTCATGTCTCAGAGGTCCGCTTAGCTCACAAACGGACCATTGATGCAGACTCACACACACAGATTATCAGCTTTGCATGGTGGTAATTACTATAGCTCATGGTGCACAGGGAAGTATTATCAGGCCCCAGGAAGAGAGATAGGAGCAGTCCCCAAAGACACTGCACAATCAGCTCCACTGTTAGCGGTGAGTGCATTTATGTATTTCTTTGAACGTGTCTCTGTAGATGAGCGGGTAAAGGGGGGGCTGCTCTTGTCTACATTAACAAACTCCAGGCTCGAATAAGATACACCCACATAACCTGCCGATATCTCTGGATGCAGAGCTGCTGATAGTCAGGGACACGCTAACTGCACCCCAGCGCAGGAAAACCTCTGCCTTCCTGGGAGAAGACATTACGCACATCGCCTTCCTCCCTGGCTGCTCCCTCCAGATCCCACAGGGAACGGTTGCCCCAACCAGGCTTAGAATCAAGTATCCTCCTGGGCTACCCCCACCCACCCCCTCCACAGAGCGGACCTGCTGCAGGGAGGAAACTTGTACAAACACTGCATATTTGACTTATGCGTACAATCTCTTGCATACACCCTTGCAGGCTAACATTAGGTAATCCAGAATATACAACAACAAATCTCTGACACTCTTGTCGAATAAACAGGAGAAAACACTGGTTGCATTTATGACAGAAAAGTGCAAAAAGTAGTGAATAGAAAATAATGGGAGATTGTGAAATGGGGTGGATTTAGTTGGCTGTTCAACGGGTGGAATGTGTGTGTGTGTGTGTGTGTGTGTGTTTATAAAAGTGTTTGTATAAGTATCTGACCTCAGGACCCCCTCGCATCTCTTTTCCACTTAATTCGTGTTTCATGCAAGTGTTTGTGTGTGTGTGTGTGTGTGTGTGTGTGTGTGTGTGTGTGTGTGTCTGTTCTCCCATGAGACACAGACACAATGCTACCGGAGATGAGGAGGAGGTGAGATGTGAGTTGTGATAAAAGTATGTTTTACACACACACACACAAACACACCTAACATTAAATCTCAAGAGACCCTTAAAATTCTGTGAACCCCAAGTCTCAAGGCAGGAAGCAAGCAAGTGTGTGGTGTGGAGTGTGTGTATTTGTTTGCGATGGTAACCCAAGCTTTGCAGACAGGTCCACTTAGCAGCAGAGGACAGACACAGCAGCATCACACCTTTACGAAGTAATCACAGACAGATGTCGCCTGACGTCCACACCAAATGTCAGCGTGCAATTTACTGGATTCTCATATTAATACTGAGCGTTTCCCTGCAGACACGCGGACCTTTTCGAGAAGAATCTTGCTCATCATCTCACTCACTGTAGGAAACAGTTGCGCTAAAGCCGTCTGTCACTGTGGTGTTGTCTAGCTGTCTGATGTGTTTTTGCTTTTTTGCCTTATTTATTTGACAGCAGCAATATGCAACTTAAGAGGGGAGTGTGTGTGTGTGTGTGTGTGTGTGCGTGCGTATACTGTATCATCACTACTCTTCTCCTTAGTTTTTTATTTAAAGCTACACGTTCATTTGGTTTACTTTAAAGCTTAATTTCAACTCCAGCATTTTGTGAATGACTTACTAAATTTCCTTCTAGTCATCATCATTACCATCAAGACCAACATATTTGATTGTTTAAATGTTTTTCTTCTATTTCTAAAGAATTGGCAACCTTTAAAAGCTCAAACCTGACTGAATTATAAAACAAATCTTATCAAATACTGTACTTTTTATCACTTCGGTATTTGTATTTGTGAAATTTTCTACCAAAATAGATTTACTGTATCTTTAAATTCATTCCAGAAACCAGGAAGTAGTGCAGCTTTTTGTATCTACGAATCCGGGGAAGCAGTCAAGTCATGGCTACTGAAGTATTCCATTGACGTTCTGTATCCACATATTCGAATGCAAAGTTGCCCAATAATGTGACAAACTTTACAAAACTTCATACCATAGCTCCAAGCCCAACAGTCTCAGCTATTAAACTGCAATACTTCCCTCTGTTGACCACCACATACCTGGGCCTCAATCAGTCTTGCTAATTATTTAAAGGCCATGAATTTAAATGATATTAATGGAAACATTTTTTACTAATTCATTGCAGTTCTTGATTTGTTATGCTAACATTACCTAGCTAGTACATTAGTGTTACTATATCCCACAGTATCTGATGTGTGACGGATGATTAAGCTGTTTTTGTTCTCTACTTCTACCATTATATACTCTGGCTACAGTACCTTGTAGTGTGCCTTGATCAGTAACTGGGGGCAGCTGCTTAACATCGACAGTCCAACAAACTATGGCCCTTTCTTCTTCAGCATGCAAAAACAACTGATTCACAGAACAGTAGTGGGACTGATAGCGTTCCACCTTAGGGAACTTTGACATGCAAATAGTGCTCTGCTGACTAACTGCAAACTTTCCGTACAGTGATACTTCAGAGAGAAACTGAAGTCTAACCACAGAGTACTTATTAGAAAAGCTATTGCATCAGCTGTTCATGCCATCCAGCCCTGCTGTATAAAATGGTTGACACCACAGTTGTGTCATTGTTTCCCATTAGACATGAGACACTAGATGATGCTTATATGATACATTCCCTCATGTCAACTGTGCTAATTTACTGTGCAAGTAAAGAGAATAACAATGATCATCTCGTCGCTCTGTGGAAAGACTCTGGGTTCTGGCTTTTGTGGTGGGAATCATCACAGGCTCCACGATACGATATCGCGATACAATGTTATCACAATATTGCTATGTGGTAAGTATTGCAATGTTATATACTGTGATATAGTGCAAATTTTCAGCTGTTTCAACTCCAAAGCATGTTCCAAAGTAAAATATTGTCAAAAAATGTTTTATCTAATGCAAGTTTTCAGTCTTTTTTATCTCACTTCACGAACCTTTAATGCGTCAAAAATTAAGTGCAAATACATGCAGGCGGACTAAGCAGCACTGTCATTAATGTTCCAAACTGACAACCGTCACTGTTTCTAGTCTGCATAGTTTGAATGAACTCAATGAAGTATGAAGTATGGAGTGAAATGTCAACAGTGCAACATTTATTTATGTAATAAATATGATATTTGGAGTGTTTACGTCAACAAAGTAGACAAGATATGTGCAATATTTGGCAGTAACCAGTTTTTCTCCCACCTTTACTTTCGTGTGGATGTTACTCTTTGACACACAGATCAAGTACTCATGGCATTCTGACTTACAAATACTTTTTAAGATCGATTCATAATACACAACAAAGAGCCCAAGGCTTTCACTTGGCCTCAAAACTCTTCAGATACGAATCCAACTGAGCATAGCAACAAACTATGGAACAGAGGCCCCAGCACCACAGTACCCAGAGGATCCATTGTCAGCGTCCTGGGTGCCAGGCACAACAGGACACCCTCAGACATCCCCTGTGCATGACCTGATTGGTCAGTGTTTTTGGTGGCGTGAGAGGGCCCAATACGACAGCAGGCAGCAGTTTTTAATGTTGTGGCTGATTGGTGTGTGTCAGCCACCTTGAAATGCTGCTCATATGAAGGTAACGATTAATACTAATTTTAGCACGTGTGCATTCACTTGGGGCAGTTTCAGAGTCAGAATATATTGGATTAAAGATATACAAATTCATGCTGAGGTAAATATAACTGAGGCATCTGGGCTTTTTCAGGACTGATGATATCTCAGTCTGCTTCTTTTTTTTTTTAAACAACACTCTATTCTGGGTTTGGGGGGAAATAAGAAAAAACAAAGAGCAGATCCATCAGTGAAATGGTGGTCCTTATCTATCTCTTTCCCCTGGATGCTAATTAAAGATAATAAACCTTGCAGATCATTTTTCTGCTGCTCCAAACTCACCGTCACCCCCGCCCAGAAGGGGTGAAAGCGCTCACACACGCACACACACACACACACACACACACACACACACACACACACATATGCCCTCGACTCAACACATGGTTGCTGGCTCAAAGTTGAGGCAGCAGGTGAGTTTTAACTGAAAGACTGGCAGTATCCACACGGTAAATATTGAAATTCAAGTTTAAATAAGCACTCGATAAAAATAGTGTAGAGGGCATTTAACCACACCTAGCACTACATCTGTTAAACACACGCCTGAACGCACAAACATTAACGGAGACACGCACAATTTCTCTGCATGTCTAAGTTCAAACTCCTCGTTAATCTCCACTCCACGCCTTAAACACAGGTGTTTGGAGAGCTTACATGAGTCCGATGCCAGATTGCATGATATCATGTAACAATGATCAAGTTTTTGTTATGTTCACAACTGTTTCCCACTGAAAATTCCCCTCTACGTCACATAGCACAAAAAACCTTTTCCACCATCTCAACATTCAGTCAATGCAACAGATATTTATTTAGCCTAAAGAGTCTCATAAGCACAGTGAGCTTTCAGGGGGTTTTTTTGTATTTTTTTAAAAAATTTTTTTATTGAGCAAGAAGATAAAAAAGCCTGCTCTGCTCTGTGTCCATCAGGGCTAAAATGGCCAGAAGAGGCTTTGATGAAATGGAATAAATTGTTGTGGTTATCTCTGGCTGGCTGCTGCTGTGGAGGAGAGCCAGGGAGAAAGAGGAAGACCATGTCTGTACACTCCCAATGCTACACTCTACTACACCGACGTGTTCATGCACAAACATGCACAAATCCATCCCTCCTTGGTATTGCCCAGGTCTGTATTTATCCTTAACCATAACAGAGCCGGCAGATAATGGCTGACGGGACTGTCGTAAAAATAACCTAGCACTCATCTGTTTGGATTATCGTCGTTTCCTCCCTCCTTCTCCATCCTTCCATCATGTTTTATTGTTCTTGTCTTCCATTCTATTTATCTATCTATCTATCTATCTATCTATCTATCTATCATGAAGAAACCTTTAATACTAAAACGTTCTTTAAGCGCACCAATATTTCCATGTTGTGTATTTATTTTGGAGGAGCAGGAACTGCTTATCTTCTGAAAAAAGCAAATGGGGGTGTGTGTATTTCACTTCCAAACTAGCCTCGTTGTTTGCGTAAGATTGCTTGTCCAAAGAGGCAGGGGAAAAAAAATGAATTTGGGAAGGAAAAAAGCAGGGAACAAAGACACAGCATTTCTCATCACAAGTACATCTCTTTTTGACGGCATTGAACTGCACCCACACCTATGCAAACAAACACAGAGCAGCAAGTTGTCCACGTTGTTGTTAATGTGAGCTCTGATTCTTCAAATTTAAAGAAGGCTCAGGTGTGTTTCTGCATCTATCAAACATGGAGCATTTGAATCTGGGACACTCAGGTGAATGTACTATGACGATTGTCCACTTTAAGCTCTGTTTTTACTCACGCCAACTTCTCAGAGGCTCTTTAACTGCGAAACGTTCACCAGCAAGTCACTAAATTTGTCCATCTCCTGCTTGAAAACAGTTGAAGGTCTGAAAATCAGAACAATGAGCTGACAGTTAAATATCTTCACTCTTTGGAGCAGAGGGGAACTACAAAGACTAATAATTCTCTATAAGTTTGATGCATGACTGAACCTCGCATGCAGTCACAGTTGAGGCTTTACACATGAATATTTTTCATTATTTGTCCCTTTCCTTAATCCCCATTTCCACTTGGAGACATATGATTTCAGGAAAAAACAACAACAACAAAACAGCAACAACAACAACACAACAACGACAAAATAGAAAAATACCCTGCATAATACCTGTCAGCACCAAAGATTCTGTGACAATTCGGTGCACTTATTGCAGATTAAGAGACAGATATTAACCTTAGAAGTTGCAGCTCTGGCGTAACTTTTATATCTAAAATCTCCCTCTGGCTCTTTTAGCTTATTGTACTGATTTATTAAAGAAGAAAAAAAAAAAAAAGTAAATTCAGTGTAACCGCCCTCAACAGCTCCCCAGGTGCAACTGTTTCCAGAAGAGAAGGTTTGATAAACTCCCTGTCGGAAGATGGTTAAGCTAAAGTGGCAGATTTATCGTCAAACAAGAAACACACCAAAAAAAAAGTTGAAAAATGAATGAAAATGAACATTTCCTTCACTGTCATTCATCAGATAGACAGACAAATGAGAATTCATGCAATAACAACTTTACAAAATGCAATTTTTCCCAATCACTGTGATTTTTTGGGGTTGAGACGATCTCTAAATTATAAGTGCAATTGTCATCATTGTTTCTGTGGAAATCAACACCACAACCCTATTGAATGTCTTTCAAGGTTAGCAGCACTGTTCACGCTCCCTTACAGGAAAATAAAAAGTTTTCCTGTTTCAACATTTTTCCCCATTGCAATACAATTTCTCAGATCTTTTTTTTTTTTTCTATTTACTGAATTGCTTTTTTTCCCCAAAAACACTTGCAGTGTGCTTGATTATATCAATTACAACAATTTTATTTCATAATCAATCCAATACAAATGAGAAAATCTGTAAATATATTACCTATGAGCTTGGTTTGATTGTTGTGTATACAGTCAATTGTATACACAATAATAAGTGGCTGATAATCAGCCACTTATTAAACACTTAAAACATGATTTCTGCGGGGGGTGAGGAGGGGGAGGGTTCATGAACAAATCCCTTCAAAGCCTTAAAAATAGCTTGGATTTCAGTCCACACCTTTGCCTCATCTAGGTGGTAGGGATCCATGAACATGTTGCTTTAGCTCCACCCCATCTCCGCTCATTGCTCCGCCCCCTCGCCTGCACCCAGAACAATCCAGAGCTTACCTGCTCTGTCATCCTCTGACTTTTAAACCAGTCTACTATACGCTGCACAGTGGCCAGCTCTTACACTGGTGTAATTCAGCCACACATTTGAACCAGACACAGATTGCCAGGAAGAAGAGGAGGAGCATCAGAATGGTAAGTTTTGCCTCCACAGTGTTAAACTCCACCCCTGCAAGTCATCAAATTGGCTCCTTAAACTATCAACGTGGAACTTTGGCTGTTGGAATTTTGTTTGCTTTTTTTTTTTTTTTTTGAGAAAATGAGACGGTCATTCATAGGTTGCAGAGCTCAAGCACAAATCCTCAGCCATGATGGTGGTGGATTTTTCAGTCATAATGTGTGTTCTACTAATATTGAAAGAAAAACAGCACATGGACATGTCGACAAGGTCAAAAATGTGATTTCATCATTTAATATCAAGTGGCCTGGCTGGAAAAAGTTCTTTACAGGAAATCAAAGGTCAGGACCCCTCCTAAATCCAATGAATTCCTCTTTTGCCATGTACCCAGTGCTGACTTGAACATTCCCATATTTAAAACCTACAGGTTACCCAGGATGCCCTTTTCTTATGAGTCATGGTCAATAAAACCGGAAACAGCTAGGTTGAAAACCAACAACAAGACAAGCTGATAGCTCCAGTAAACTCTCTGAACTCCGGAGGAGGACATCGTGGGCCTGTAAAAGGTTGATCCCCCTGTCTGATGCGAATGCAAGGCCAATATTTTATATCTGTGCGGAGGACTGGGATACAATATATCTGACACTGCTTTATTGGCTTACTCTGTAATGACTTCCTGCAAGGAGTGAGGCCGAAGTGACACAGAGGGAGTCTAACTTGATGAGAATTGAGCTGTCTCTCTCTCTCTCTCTTTTTTTTCCATACTGTTTTTGGACTATCTTTGACCTATTTGTGCTTTTTACCTCATGTTCCTGCTCCCTACACCAAAAGCTGATTTCCTGTTCACTGCTCTCCGTCTAACGCTTTCATCGTCATTTTGAGAGGCTGTAAAGTAAATGCCTCTTCAACATGATAAGTATATGACCTTGTCCAAGTATTCCTCAGTGTAACTCTCTCTCTTTCTCTCTCTGGATGGCTAAGATGGGGTTACTAATGAGCAAATGTTCTGATGATGAAGCCTTTTTCCAAGAATCTTTTCTCCCAAACGCCCGTGGCCTTTGGATGACTCCCCAAGGAGACCATTAATTTAGATATCAGTGTGTGTGTGTGTGTGCGTGTGTGTGTACATGTGCGTGGGCAAGCATGTGTGTGCGCAGCCGGAATATGAGTGGGAGATCGCCGTTGCTTTGTTTTATCGCACACAGAAACGGGTGTGAGCAAAAGCAGATCAATTAGAAAAAGTTTGCACATGTAGGCAAACATGCAGCGACGCAGCGCATCGGCCAAACTCCCCAAGCTCTCAGCACCGAAAACACAACACCCCCTTATCACACGTCCCTCCTTCCTATCATCATTCTACACCTTCACCCCAACTCGCTCCCCAAACGCCACCCCATCCATATTCAGACCTGTACAAGCACAAGGTTTAGTCGCACACACACACACAGGTTTACACAGCTATCTTTGGTAGGAGATCGCATTGACTCAATGTGTCCAGCCGAACCCTAACCTTAACTTAACTTCACTTCACTTCATACCATAGCTCCAAGCCCAACTAAAACATCAGACATGACGTTTTGCAGCATAAGGAATGGTCTTGGGTCTATATGAGGGGAAAGGGTCGGAAAAAAGTGGCAGAAAAGGTCCTTAATGGGTAACAAAGCACAAAAAAGGCATTAAAAGAATCTTGAGTATAGTTTCTACACCCAAACGCTATCCTATGCTTACATCAATGTGTACCTCGTTGTGGGGCTGTTTGTATGGCCACAACAGGAAATGGTAAAATGTTGCTTTGTTTCGGCGAGCCCCTTTACACAGACATGCCATGTTTTTGGGGCCAGAAAACTGCAAACTTTTCAAATCTTGTTCGAAAGTGAAATCTTTTGAAAAGGCCACCCCTACTGTCGCCGTGTTAGCTGACTATACGCAGATCCAGTGAGAATGGTGACATCACATCCCCGACAACAGACCCTTTTACAGTTTACAAACAGTAATCGCAGTTTGGCAACGGGAGCAACGTTTTCCACTGACGTGAATGAGTAGATAAAAGGAATACCCAGTAAAAAAAATGGCCGCTGCAGTTTTGATCCTGTCCTCAGTCCAGTAAACCCGTATAATTGCTTGCACCCAGAGGTGCCACCAGTTGCTCTGAAACAGTCATGATCCTGTCAGAACACTGTAGAACTTGAGAATATCAATTCTGACTGTACAAGCAAGAACTGGACCTTGTGGTGCTCATAAAGCGTTTAATTCTGTCTTTTCAGCCTGATTCCTATAGACGTCTGGAAGGGAAAGCTACTTCTGTTGCCAAAGAACGTGTGCAGCTCTTGGATAATGTCAGCTGCAAAAGTGTCTTTAACAGCAACGTTGGACTACTAAGCTGTTTTTGTGCTGCTGACCCTAGTGAATGTATCAACACTTCTCCAGCAAATCGTAGATGTGCCGCATCATTTCTGTGACCAGCGCAGATGCATAAATTACATGCGCCACATGATAAATTCACCTAAATGTCTTCTTCTTTGTATTATTTCTTTTTACCACTTTGTAGAAGAAGGCCTTTTGCACAGGTGCGTGCCCTTCTTCTGTGGAGTTTCATTGCAAAGTTACACTGTCCACTACTGGCCTGGCATACATACTACAGCAATTTTCAGTCGTTTTTGTGGAACCATATGCATGTGTTTTTTATCCTTTTATCCTTTATTTATCCTTTTTTTTAAATGCAAAGTAAAGCCATGCCCATGTCTTTTAAACATTGCCTTAGACACACAGTGATGCATCCCTGATTGCAAACTCACACTTTATCTCCAAGGGCAACCAGGGGTGTAATTGAAGGGATGACCTCCGGATTTAACATGCAAACACTCGTGTGGTTTTCCTCTTGCGGTTGTCAGATGCCGTTCAGACGGGCTCCTTCACGGTCCTACAGCAGTTTGTTATTGGAGTGCTCTGTTGTCTAGTGAGAGAGGAAGAATCCACTCCACAAGGCTTATAACAACTCCTTCCGCTACCAACCACTTGCTGTCTGGGGTGCTGACAAACAGCTCTGTAGTGGAAATGCACAGTGAGGAGACCCATATGTAATTCCAGCATTCATGCACCATTTCACAATCAAGCTAGTCCATGACTCTTTCTTTTCTGAATGTGCTCACTTTCAATAAGTGACATAAAAAATGGAATTTTTTTTACATTATTAAGTGGATCATGTCACCACTCTGGATCCCTCTTCTGTTACTTTTAAGGATTGTATAGTTTTTGTGCGCTCTTGCTTAGAAGTAACCTGTCTTTTGTAATTATCACAATGAAAAAAAGGCATGAAACAAAAAAAAAAAAAAAAAACACTGTTGGTTTTTTCCAAATGCTATCTTTCCAAAAAAAGGTGGGGGGTTTTTTAACCAGAAATGGCAACATCGTAACTTCCAAATTTTGCGTTTTCTCAAGCTTCAGCGCAGGTAAAAACATGTACAATCTCATTTTGTCATGTTGCCAGTAGAAGAGACAGAATGATGCAGTGATGCAATAAAACCAGCATTAAATAAAAATCAACAAGTAATAATAATGGTGATTAAAATAATCACGGCATAGTTTCCATAAAATTATGAAAAAGAGCAAACTACCATTTATATAAAATGTAATTATGAGATATGAGATATAAAACATATTTGTTCAGCATGATCTCACCTCTCTTTTTATAACTCGAGCAAGTGCTTTCTCTGCTGACCTAAGTTGCAGATACTGCTGGTGAGTGTCATCATTTCCAGAACTAGTCTAAACATAGTTTAGCAGGGAACTTCATAACATTTGTGCAGGTGTGTTAATATTAGGTCAGTAAATCTGGCACGATGAGCATTAGAAGTCATTGCCTCTCTGTCTGAGCTCAGCCTTTCCTCGGGAGCTGTGATGGGAGAGTAAGAAAATTCAAACTTCTTTTTAATTGGTTGAATGTCAAAGATTTTTTTATGATTTAAATTTGCTGGTATATGTATGTATTAGAAAAAAACCTTGAATTGATTGTGAGATTTCTTATTTGAATTAATAATTGCAAATGAATTTTAATTGTACTATCAAAGGTCCATAAAACTTGCTGATCTGCTGATTTGTGTTTGTTCTGTTTTAAACTCGTCCTTAGATTTGAGGCACCTATTTTTCATCTAAAAAACTATGAATTCGGTGTAGAATAGAAAGCAATTATTTAATTATTTGTACACTGAAAAGCAAACTCTAGTTTAAATTTTTAAATTCCCTTAACATGAAAAACAAGGGGTAACTTTGAGTTATTAAAGTTACCTTGTTTGTCAATTTACAGTGAGTTCAGTCAGCTTAAAAAATCAAGGCAGGGCAGATAGTAAACTTTTGAGGTAAAAAAAAGCAACAACATTGTTTTAACAGAGTATATTACCCTAAAAATAGGTAAACTGAATTTTAAATTGGGTTTAGGCTTACATTAAAAAAAAAAAACTGCAAAACCACAACACAACCACCTTACAAAATCAAGGATTTTAATGCAAGGCATGTAACCAAACCTGTTAATGTGTATTTCAGCACATGCACATGAGACCAGTGTGCTGGCTGTGCCCCCAATGCCTGGCTGACTAGTCCCAGTAAGAATGGAGTTGATATAAACAGGCTTGGTCGTTCCCATGTCTCTGTTTACACTGGGAGACCCCAGAGCAGCACTACCAGAGCACTGGATTCCCTCCACACTACAAACTCACACACAATCCATCTCTGTCTCGTACAGAAACACTTCATATATAAGTATACATGTGCCATAGGCATGCAGATACGTGCATCTATGCAGAAATGCCGACTTAAAAATCCAAATGTGGCTTGTACACAGTATTGCTGCTGTCTTACAGTATTTCCCGTAATCAGCCAGAGTCTTTTCTTCTTTTATTAGTCATTTTCATACTTGCTCCTGAATCCTAGCAGACCTCTTCATTTTACTTGAACTGGTAAAGCTTTAGCAATCTGACAAGAGTTCCCACAAACCCATCAAACCAGGGTTGAACTCAGTTTTACAACATGACTGCAGAGACTCTCAAAAGCTTTAACTTTGCTCTCTGAGTCCTTTTGAAATGCGCCTGTGATGTACGCCCAACATAAACAGAACACTGGGGTCCTGACAAACACGTCCAGTTTACAGGCAGCGGTGAGGTCAAAACGCCAGAGCATCTTGAAAATGGCATCTCCCGACCTGGACGTCTCAAGTTTTTAAAATGTTTTTGGAAAACCGAAGAGGGAATGTCACTTTGTCGTAGTATATTTCTAAAAGTCCTTTCCTTTTTAAAAAAGAGAAATTCTCAAGACTTAAGACAAAGGAAAACACACTTATTGGGGGCTCTCTTATATGGATATACAGGCTTGATACTGTTGTTTGACCCAATAAAATACATTTTTATCTTAAATACATTTTGCTTTATTATTTTTGTATTTTGCGTGCTACGTTTGATATGAACTTTCAAGATCACCAATGTCAAAGCTATTATTTCATCCACCTATATATATGGACACAGATACAAGAATGCAAACAAGAACATTAAAAATGTGTTGTGTCTTTAACTTTTTCTCTCCTTCACACACACACATATGGAGTAGTTCCAGTGATGGATCATCTATTTATTCTTAGACATATCTCTACCCATGAAACCGTAAGTGCTCACATCTGTGTGTTTACACGCTGCATCTTATGACCTAATGAGAATAAGAGCATTATTCCCCTGGGAAGAAACTGCCTCGGTGATGTGCAGCCCCAACAAACTGTAAACATACTCCTGTACCCTGCGTCAGTGCTCTCACACGCACCACCAATGCTAGTGGTCCGGCTTTCCTAACTCTCTCTAAATCTAAAACCTTTATAGTAAACATTTTAGGGACATCTGAACAAGACTCTTGTACAGAGTGGACGTTAATCACAAGACCATAGTTTACTGGGGGAGGGGAGGACAATTTGGTAACCAGGGAGGAAGAACAACAAAAAGGCTGAATCATAAAGAAGTTATTTTTCTGTTTTGCTTGGGTGCAGGCCAGGCAGGAGAGAACGTTTGCAGCGGTCCGAGCAGAGTAGCTGGGTTACAGGACACGATGCACAAATGTGCATAAGCAAGCGATAAGTCACGGATATTAACACAAATAAACAAATATGAAAGCATGCGCATGCACTCTCACATGCACATGTCCGTTTTGTTTGAGCAACTATCTCGTAAATATTACATGTCATCCTTATCAGTTTAACTATGCCGCAGTTCTGTGCAAAGTTGAGTTAGTCGAATGAGAAAGAAAAAAGCAGGAGAAAGTCATGTTCAGTCCTCCTAAAGGTCACAGTCAATGTAGGATGTGACACCGCACACAAGCCCGGGGACAGAATTCACGAAAACTCATTCATGAGCCGCAGGAGCGGCTGTGAATTCTCTCATTGATAACACAAACATTCCCGGTTGCCTCCAAACATTACTCGTTCTTCTCCTCTTTTGTGGTCTGTCCAGAATTCCCCCGAGGAAAATTTATTGGCCAGATGTGCTCGTTTTCATTGGAGATGATAGATAAAGCACAAAGCTTAAATGTCAATACATCATAAACATTTATAAAGGGTTACTTATTGTTATCTGGAAATTGTGTTAGCATAAGCCTGTTAAATGTGGTATTGGCAGATGTAGATGCTTATACAGACAAATCTGTGGACACAAAGTTTGGCCGAGGATTTTAACTCTTACTTAGACTTGCAAATGTACTAAAATTCATTTATTAAAGCTTTACTAATGACATTAAACGCAACGCTTTATTTTTCCAACAAGACAACACTCATTGTCCACATGGTGGCACAAGACGCAAATCTACCACTTTGCCAGCTACTGTAGGCAACTAGAAATTTCATCATGCCCTTGATCCCCTAACAAATAAGGTTTGATTTTATTGCATCGTAATAATTTTCCCTTGTGAGTAAATTTAACTCTGTTGTTGAAGCACTCACACAGACTTAATTGCCACTAAATTGCACTAAATGTAATCAGGTCAAATTCACTTTTCAAACTTACAGCACGAAGGAGTGGCTTTTGCATCTCCAGTCAACTTTGAAGATCTATCCTTAGCAGATTTGGATATTCTGTATTATTTCAGATGACGAAACTCACCATGTGGTTCACGTTAGACAACAATAAAAAAAAAAAAATACTTACCGACTGATATATTTTTTAGTAATAAAAAATAAACATAAATTGATTTAACTTGTACCTGTCACAACCTGTGAGACTTTCACTGCTTAGTGCTTCATGTTTGCACAGTTGTTCTGCAACTGTTTTGCATTCTGAAAGAATTCCGTGTATGCAAATATATGCATGTCTTATGATTATGTTGTTTAAATTGTTACTGACATAAAAAAGAAAAAGAAATAGTAATGTAATCCTTAAATAGTGAATGTTTTCAATGGAAGTTGCAGTTCTTTTTTGCGTTCGTGTTTTATTTTGAAAACCGGAAACTGGCGTAGTTGCCAGTTGTCTTGCGGAGGAAGTGGTCGGTCTGTCCTCCTGCAAGTCTGTCACACGGATTTTTTTTTTTTTTTTTTTTTAATTTCTTTTTTTTTTTTTTTTTAACCGTTGACTGGATGAATAGATGTCGGGGTTACAACAGTGAGCTGGCTGAAGAGGTAGCTGACGAATTAAAGCAAGCATTGCAGATGCACACATTCGCCGTTAACACGCAGACGCACCTGGAAACAGCGGAACTAACACACTGCGTCTTAAAATGTTTAGCCTACTAGCTGTCCTAGCTAACAACTTTTCATTCATTACTGCCTGCGCATTCTTCTTTGTTCCTAGCCAGAATGGGAAGCTTTGTTCACTCGCTGGGCACCAATGAGGTGTCGCTCCACTGTTGTTTATAGTGGCATCATTTCTGTGACAATTTAGTCACACATGTACATTTGCTCGTGCACGTAATGCTGAATTAGTTGAAGCCTGTGTTTTGGATTAACGAGCGACCCTGTTAACCGGTGACTTTCAGTTGAATGTGTCCGTGGTTGTCGTAGTTACAGCAGATGTTAAAAACAGGAAGAGGTTTGATAGCTGTCCCCGTGAATGCCTTTTTTTTAGATTTTCGTTACTACACATCCCCGAGTCGTCTTTGGAGCATTATTTAAGAAAACTGACACTCGGTCGTCTTTCGAATATTTAAGGCTGAACATTCTCTTCATAAACGTGTTTGTGTTTGGACCCCAATTGTATACATGTATTGCCTATAGGAACCATACAGCCAGTTGAAACATTACAGATAAATTACTGAATAAACCCGATAATACTTGATTCAAACTTACGCAGTTGTGGACAAAATGCATCACTGTTCCAACATTGGGTAAATGGCAGGCATCGCATCGGACAACTAATCGGCCAGTGGTCCATTACAACAGGAGGGAGACGGCCAGATCAACTTGTGACCGCTTCCTACGCAATAACTGTCGGCTAGTTTTTAAGGAAAATTACGCAAATGAATTTTTTGAGTTAATCACAGGAAAACAGATCCATGAGCTACACAATAGACAATTTTTTATTTATTTTTTTATCACTTTCCTGCTTCCAGGAGTCCCTCATCCCCACGGCTATCAGACCGTTTAGCTAGAGCATAATGTAACCTGCTGCCGCTGTTGTGTTTTTACCACTCCGAACGAACACTGTTTATCTTTCTCTTATTTATTAATATCTGTCAATACTTTCCATACTGCGTTATACTTTATACTACTGTTAATACTGTTTACGTAAATGTTATTTTATGTTTGTTTGCATACTAATGGGCATTTATATATGGAGAGAGAAAGAGATACATATACACATAATACAACAATACGTTGTTTTTTCTTTTTGTAACATCCCATTTCTCTTATTGCCTAATGTAATTACATACTCTACTTCTATACACACACAGGCAGAAGCAAAACGGTGTACAGAATATCAATGTATGTATAGTCTTGATTTATTTGGTATTTTGTATTCTTATTCCCTTTTCCCTGATTTTGACCTCTATCCACTGTTGTGACCTGTGGGTCTTTAATATAACATCAAAGCCATAGTTTAATGACATAGTAAAGTATTGTAGTATAAATAAGCACCAGCGCAGATGAAAATCTATAACGCAGACAGGCCCAGGTAAGGATTTTTTAGTTTTATTCTGGTCAGATTTAGTTAAATTTGTTCTCTGATTTTCTTCTTTAATCTCACTCCTGGAAGTAAAAGTCAGAGGAGACCAAAAGAAATGCACCATTAATGTTACCTTGATTAAAGATACAGACTTACCTGGACTTAAACTCTAAAAGACGTAAAGATAACTGATTTGTTTTGAACTAAGGCATTCACGAGGACAGCTATGTATTCTCTTCTTTTTTTTAACATCTGTTAAAACTACATCAGCGGACACATTTAGCTGAAAGTCGCCAGTTAACAGAGTTGCTCGTTAATCCAAAACACCGGCTTGTAAACTAGCATCATTTTTTCCATCATGTCCCTCAACAGACATTTGTGTGAGGAAAAATCCCACAGTGGTCCTCTCGCTGCACAACGTACACTTCCCCATGGATTCCAGCAATGACGAGACGCTTGACATCATTGTCACCAATGTGGTGGCAACCTTCAGGACCAGGTGCCACCTCAACTTGCGTACCATCGCCTTAGAGGGAACCAATGTCATCTATAAGCCAGAAGTAGGGGTAAGGAAGTTTAAATCTCTGTGCAGATGACAAAATAAATACTCATGTACAGATTTACACTGTTTTTCTCTCCTCCTTTTTTTTCTTTTTTTTAGAAAGTACTGATGAAACTTCGCAAGCCCAAGATAACAGCCTCAATCTGGTCCTCGGGAAAAATCATCTGCACTGGAGCAACAAGGTAGTCACATTGACCCTGAGAAGACCAGTTTGAGCAAATCAGTTTCCCATCAACTCTCACTAATTCACATGGTCCCCCGTCTCAGAAAATTAGTGATGCAATACTGACAAGACAGTTCTTCATATTTGGAAATAAAAGTCACCACAAGGCAGAGGCATGTGCTGTGAGGCAGGGTCTGTAGGCACCAGGGGGGCTAAGGGACTCCCAGCAGATCACTACTTTGCTTCTAGATAATCATTGTTATTA
>KV751328.1:5357090-5433955 GCA_001698575.1 Mola mola | reverse complement strand
ATTAGAGGTCAGAAAAAAATGACCCCCTGGTTCGGTTACACTTCCAGTCTGCTTTTTAAAGACATCGCAGCAGAGTTAATTCACTGCAGTCGCAACCTTGAACTCCAGTAGAAGGACTTTCTCCCTCATCGTCACACTAAACTGCTGTACAGCATATGATTGATATTGTTCCAACTTCAATTCTCTGTGCAATTGTAGATTTTGCATTAAAAAAAAAGTCAATACTGCTCTTACTTATTGAGCAGCTTTATGAGTCAATAAGCTGCCCGCAAACACGTCCATCCACACACACACAGACACACACACGCCACCATTATCATTGTGTAAGGGTGCTGACGCATGTAGGGGGGTAAAGTCTGCTCTCCACTAATGTGGGACATTTAGCAGGGGTCAGTAGCTCAAGCCCTTTCCAACCAAGTCTGGTAAATTTTTTACCATTTAACCTTTATTCTTTACACATTTTTATTTGTTTATTATAGCCAATGGCCAGTCCAAGTCAAGATTATGTAAAAAACAAGAGGTGTATTTCCCACTAAAGCCACACCAAATCAAACAATTGTAGTCTGTTTACAACGGGTGAAAAATGAGCTTAGAAGGTGTAATAAAGTTAAACTTTTATTGCAAACCAAACAAGGTCACATAAATCTTAAACAATTTTACAATTTACAGTACATTTAACAGGAATTGTTACATATACATATTTAAGCATACTCTTAGTCATTTTTTAGTTCAATATACATTAAAACAAGTACACAGGACTCCAAATATACAAACAAATTTTAAATACCTTCAAACTGCATGACAGCAATATTAAAATGGAATGTTCAGTTTGGACGCCTTCAGCGCGGCTAACAGCCGCCATCACACTGTTTGTGAGGCGAATAGAAGACTACATGAGGGGGACACAGCGGGCAAGTAGAACTACACAAACACCCCTGAACACGTCACTTTCTCACCTAGCAGCAGCAGCAGCAGCAGCAGTGCTCTCTGTCTCTCCTGCGATCAGCATTGCCGTTATTGTTTTATGTGCAAATGAGGATACGAAACATCATCTGAGTTCCTACGTCTCAAGTGTTAAAGACGAAAGCGTATTAACCGAGCGCTACATCGTCCCGCTCAGGTGACACCGAAATAGCTCCTCCCACCCCGCGCTCAGGTGTGGAGGTGCGGAGACTTCGAGGCCAACACAGACAAACCCAAAAGATGTGACTCTCTGAGGGAGAGAAAAAAAAACAAAGGCACGGTTGATTCAATAAAACATCTCCCCCTGTGTAACATTCAGCTTTAAATGACTCCCTTTTCTAACAGGCGTAAGAAAATGAAAAGCACACAATGAATGTCAACTCCTACAGGCAGAATCTCAAAAGAGGGCGCATGTTTCGCTACATAGACAAAGATGGAAATCATTTTCAGGGCTGGTACAGGCCTTCCTTTCTTTGACAAAAGTGCAGAAGTTGATGTGTGCTTGTCGGTTGTCGCTTCAGGGTTGAGGTGGTCTTCTAAGCTGCCTCAGCTATGTGCAAAGGATCTCCACTACTGGGTAAGAGCTGGGCAATCAGCTGCAGAGCATTTGTGTCTGTTGTAGAAGGTTGCAGAACTTGTGCGTAGGTCAATCTGGGTAAGGTGGCGGATTTCAACCCAAATGAACCATTTACTTCCGGCCCACATCCTTTTGTAGCAAGTCGTCTTAAGCACATTCAAGAGTTGGAGAGATCATGGCAGGTATTTGAGTCCTCGTGGGGATCGATTGAGGGAAACCAATCATCCTGGTAGGAAATGGAAGTTGGGGTCAAGATGCAAGTCCATGAACATGCCTTAGTTCATGTCCCTCAAGTCTAAACTGCTGTCCATATTGAGTGCCTTTGTGTACATCCTATAGATAAGAGTCCATAGATGGCGCATAGGAGAAGCCCACAAAGGCCTCGGCAGCCTCCTTGATACTGGCCGTGACGAGCGCGCTGTCTGGGGAACAGCCAATGGAGCTGGGCACCGGCTCGTCTGTGAACTCTGGATCAAAGTGCCGCAGGTCGTTGGGTCCCGTCTGGGGGAGGAAGGCGAGGGGAGACAAAGGGGGATTAACCAGGCTGCAATAGTCAAAATACCTTGCCATAATTGGAAATGCTTTAATTCAGAGTGAGGATGTTTCATGCTCTTGATCTAGTTACATAAATGTAAGGTGGACTTTGCCTTCTACACTGCAGCAAGTCAGGAATCTGTCTTCAGCAGTTACTGGACTATTAAAATGGAACGTACCACGTTGGGGTTGAATGGAGGGGTGATCTTCTTGGCGTTGAGGTCATCCCAGTTGATGGGGGAGAAGAATATGTGGTTCTTAATTTCAATCTGCGAAGAGCATAAGCAAAGTCCTTTAGCACATACGCAATGTACAAACACGCATCCAGATAAATGCACACAATCATGTGACCGCACACTTACAAAGTCCTCTGTGCAGCCCAGCCTCTTGTTTCGGTCCTTCTGAAGCAGGCCCTCCAGCAGATGTCTGGCCGCATTGGAAATGTTGGGTTTCAGCTGCAGCGGCTTGTTGAGGATGTTGTCGTACATCTCCGCCGTGTTGCGGCTGTAGAACGGGGGCTGGGGAGGGACAAGGAGGAATGAATTAGAACCAACAGTGAACGCAAAATAGAAATGAAAATCAGGTTTACAGTAAAATCGTGTAAGGTTCGTGTGAATGTTACTCACCAGGCCATACATCATCTCATAGAGCACAGCTCCTAAACACCACCAGTCTACCGTTCGGTCGTACGGCTGCTTGTGTAGAACCTCAGGAGCTAAATACTGCAGACAGGCAGACAGAGGTTTGTTAGATCACCGAATATTAAAGAGTGCTGTCGAATGGAGTTCTGACTCAGCGGATCTCCTTCCTTACCTCTGGCGTACCGCAGAAGGTCGACGTGGTGCCGTTGGGTTCGATGTTCTCCTTGCACAGGCCGAAGTCTGTGAGAATGATGTGTCCCTGTGAGTCCAGCAGGATGTTCTCTGGCTTCAGGTCTCTGTAAACAATGTTGAGAGAGTGGAGGTAGCCCAGCGCGCTTGCGATCTCTGCGGCATAGAACCTGGCTCTGGGCTCGAGGAAGCAGCGCTCTCTCTGAAGGTGGTAGAACAACTGGAAGAAAGAAGTCAAAAAGAACAAAGGTTATAGCACTCTGTGGAGAAGAAATTAGAGGCTGACAGTAAAAAGACAGATAGGAAACCAGAGGGGAGGAAATGGAGAAGCAGGAAAAGCTTAAAAGGCTTTAGACAGATAAATGAAGACCAAAGGTGACCAGAGGGATAAAAGAGGGGAAGAAAAGAGAAAGGGAACAAGGAGAATAAATGCATCCTGTTTCCTGACGAGGCCTGCATTCAATCAGCGCTGTCTTTGCTCGTCCAACAATCACAGGAAATTAGCCCGATTAGACATACACTGAGCCTGAATGGCGCTGCTAATTTTGGCCCGCAGTCTCTCCCCCACTGTCCCGACACGCCCGGCGACTTCCTGAGAGGTGTTTCCTTCATGGAATGAACGAGAATAAAAGAGCGATAGCTCCAGTCCCGTACCTCATGGCAGGATATCCCCTCTGTCTCTCTGTCTTTTTATCTCTCTGAAAACTTTTGACCCTTCCCTTCTTCCTCCAACTATGTCTTTAAAACTCCCTCCCACCCTGATCACTCCTCTTTAAATAGCCCAGCATCTCTCTTCCCTTCAATCATCTCTGGTTTACGCCACTCACCTCTCCTCCATTGATGTAGTCCAAGATGAAGTAGAGCTTGTCGGCCGTTTGGAAGGAGTAATGCAGCCCCACCAAGAACGGGTGCTTGACGTTCTTCAGAAGCACGTTCCTCTCAGACATGATGTGTTTCTCCTGAGGAATACAAAGAACAGGCTGTTGGAGAACTGTTTGTTGTACTTTTATGCGTGTTCCAGCTGAATGTGTGTCAGCGTGGGCACCTCACCTCCTTCTTCTTGAGGATGGCCTTTTTCTGCAAGACTTTGACTGCGTAGAACTGGTCGTCTGCTTGATGGTGTGCGAGCAACACCTTGCCGAAGCTGCCCTTGCCGATCACCTTGAGGAAGTGGAAGTCGCTGGGTTTAGCCGAGGGGTTCGAGGAGGGGCCCAAGTTGATCTGCTGGGATGGACTGGGCTGTGAGCAAAGGAAATGAAGGATGAGGACACTGGAGATGTAGTGCGAACCACAAAATGCATTTCGACGGAGGAGGTCGAAAGTAAATACACTTACAGGAGGAGATGGGTTTGCGTTCATGAGCTCCGCATCCTGGGGAGGACTCAGGTTCAGGATAGACTGAACTTCAGGACTAAAAAAAACCAAATAAAGCAGAGAGAACAGTTAATAACAAAGCGGTGAATCAGCTGAGCTGGGAGTCAAATGAAATCACAAAGTTTCCTCAGAGGACAAATGACTGACATATCGGGTTGCATTTCCCAACAATCCAGTGAATGTGGAACAATGACATGAGTCAGATGGTACTCACTGCTTGCAGGCGTAGGAGTTTGTGGCGAGCCGTTGAATGAAATCGTTCAGCCCCATCTTCCTCTGTTTCATGAAGGCTGCAACACAACAGGAGAAAAATAGGAAAAATTATTCACGTTAAGTTGCCAAAAAAAAAAAGAAAGAAAAAAAGGCCTACATCCACGCCATGAAGAATCAATTCAGCCGTAATTCCATACCGGTGACTAAGGCCACGAGCCCTCTAGATTTTGAGTAAGTCAGTGCTGGATTTTCTGCTTCTGATGTGATCGTCATGGTGAGCCGAGAGTAGGTCTGTTCTGTTCTCATCAACAGCCAAGAGGCTCAATGTCACCACCTTGGCTCCTGCTCTATATTTATCAGGCAGAGGGAGGAGCCGCCCGCCTCCTCACACACACACGCACACACACAAACACACACCCACTTCCTCTCAATGGGCGTGTTCCTTCCCCTCAGCCAAACCCACGGTGACGCTGGATGATCGAACCAGCCCTCGACCAATCAGAGACCGTTTCGCTCGACGCGCGTCATAGCCCCGCCTCAAAGCGGTGCTTACGTCAAGGAGGTCGGAAAAACGGACGAAAAAAAGTTTTGTTTTTTTCTTTTTAAGCCACCATTCACTGAAAGGCCGTTTTGTATGACAGTTGTGTGTGTGTTTTGTTTTTGAAGCACCATGGCAACTTTGCTAAACACGCGATGCGTCGCTGTGGGACATCCAGACAGGAACATATTCGGTCTCCACAAACCGACCTTACAGGCTAACGACATCCAGATGTGCCATCCAGGGGTGGGTGGGCCATAGAATAACCTGCAAAATCTTTACACCTAAAGCATGAACTCAAAAGCACTCGGGAATATTCCGCGCATCCAACCGCCCCCCCTCCTCCGTGAAACTGCAAGTTGGTCCTGTGCAAATAATCTTATCGCCTCTCCACTGTTTGGCTGCCTCTCTGTTCAAACCACTGACGCAGGTTCCCAGGAGCCCCGAGACGAGCCGAGGGGGGCCCGGTGCCAAGACAGAGCCGCTGCTAGTGGAAAAGTACAGCCTGACAAAGTCCCGAGCGCATCAGGCTCAACCCCCCCAGCACACTGAAGAAAAGAAAAAAAAGCCAGGAGTCAGACCTACAGCCGGGTTTAATGTCGGCCTGAGCCACTCAGAGGCTGCAAAAAATACTCCAATGCCACGATGAGAAAGAATTACTGAGGGGAAAAATGCCACATCTGGTGCAGGTTATGTAAGCCACCTACTCACCCCTCCTCTCCCCTCCTCTCCCCGGAGCGCAGGGAGAGTTTGGCCACGCACGAGACGTTTGAGAGGAATATCGAAACCGTGCGCAAAGTCGACGGCTGAAACATGAAAGTCCAGAGCAGTTTGGAAAAAAAGAGAGCGAGCAGAGAAAGAACACAGCTGTTCCCTGACACATACAAACAAAGCCGGCTGCTTTTAAACGCGCTTTTCAGATCATAGTTGAATGAAAGCCCAGTCTACGCGTCCCACTGACTCCATTTCAGAGTCCGCTGCAGCCGCGTCCTCCCCAAACACATCCACTGAACACAAACAAACCTTTCAGATGCGAAGAAGCTCCCATTGTGCAGAAAAATAGGGTCGCAACCTCTTCCCTGGCACTCTTTCAGGACCCCCCCCCACTGCCACCACACAGGCATTTCCCCAGATAACAGCAACATAAATCCAGGTCACTGGATTACAGGGTGAATGGAGCACAGCACCCCGACACACGCGCGCACACACACACACACACACACACGCACACACACTCCTCAAGGGTGTCTGCCAGCGTTTTCTTCCCCAACCACAATCACAGAAAAGCGGGCCGAGAGCTTTACTGAGTCAGAAGAGAGTCAACACGGCCCCACTGGGAACACTGATCTCACTCGGCCGTACAGACACACGAATACCGGTTTACCGCAAGACGAGCTGCTCTGAAACCGGCAAAAGATCCCGTGCAAAAGAGTCAAAAGAATCCACTTACAAGTCAGAGCGGAGGTTTTGTCCTTCATTGGGATGTTTTATTTTCCAAATCACAACAGGGTATCGACTCTCAGCCTTCAGGTAGTCGAACTACACCGCATTCCTCTTCTTGAAGACTTTCATCAGCAAGATCCCCCCCCCCCGGCTCCTGTGTGGGCGGAGGCGCCCCGCCTCTATTTCCTCTAAGTGCACACTTGGACGGGTTTTCCTCGAGGTGGGAGGGAGGCTGAAGTTCAAAGTGAGCTGCGAGTTCAGTGAAAATGAACATTTCACTTTCTTCAATGTTTTAATGATGCATTCTTCTGCAGGCAGACTGCAAACACCAAACTGAGCAATATTAGAACCAAGTAGTTGTTTTGTATGACTGCAGCGCATCTATGTTTTTTTAAATAAGTTTATTTCTTATTTGTCTTTGTTCCATATTATTATTCATATGCTGGTATGTATGTAAGTGTGGAAATAAATCACGTTTGTTTTTTGCCACTAAAAGAAAAGTGAACATTTAATATATTCCTGACTCATTACAGGTAAACTAGGATGTTTTGTTTCTCGTTTTGATGAAGAACTTTTCAAGAACATGATAGTCAATTGTTGGGTTTTTTTTGTTGTTGTTTTTGAGACTACAGTATAAAATCTGCAGTCATTTTTAACACATAATGGCAAAGCATCTGCGTTTCTCGCATATTTCTGAGATCTTGCAAAACACCAAAACAGAAAGACAAACAAAACGGGGTTGCCGTAACTCATCTTCATCAGTGTCGTTGTATTTTTCCACCACAGCCTGCTGAATGAGATCATCATAACACCAGAGTTGGCTGAAAGAGAGTTAACCAAGCCGAGGCTGGTTTCTGGTTTTTGAGAATGTGCCACTAAAGTTCAGGTAAAGGGAGTTACAGTCTTGTACTCGTCTCTAATGAAAAGTAATGCACACATGGAAATTCACATATCTGGTCTAAGTTGGGAGCTGCCAAGTAGGTGAGGCAATAAGAATTAATGTTGTTTCTCAATGAACTGCTCCCCTTAACGGTTGTATGCGTGAGTAGACACTGAGGTATGTTCTCGGGAAGGCGTGTTGGGTCGCTTGTTGTCATTGAGGGGCGCGTGTGAGCAAAGGGAGGAAGCACAGAAGGAGTGCACAGAAATACAACCAAGAGAGATGAGAATGATCCATTTTAATGTTTTCCACTGCAAATGGATAACGTTGGGTCTTCAGGAAAAACTGATGACCTCTGACATGCAACCATTTTAACTGATAAGCATCATTTTTATCACACTCTGAAAACACAGCGTCAGTAGCAAGCAGCAGTTAGACTATAGTGTGTGTGTGTGCGTGTGCGTGTGTGTGTGTGTATTCATATTATCCCCTGGCCTCTGTCAAAGAAAGTCACTGCGTTCCCATGTGTGACTCTGCAGTTTTTAAATATAGATTCAACTTCTTTTTTTTTCCACCTCTGTCTCTCACCTAACTGAGGTCAAATCTATTATTAATCAGTCTCCCACAGCCACCTGATGTGCACACACACACACACACACACACACACACACACACACACACACACATGTTCACATACACCCATGCAGCTCTGGAGGGCAAAACAAACCTGCGGGGAGTCTGACAGCACATATACGCGTGCGCACACACACACACACACACACACACACACACACAAAGAGAGAGTGAGCAAGTTACATCAGTTTCTTCCTGAACTCTGTCAAGGTTTCAAACTTTCCTCTCCTTCCATGCATCACTGAGAACCGTTAAAAGAAAAGAAGGCTTTTCTCCTTGAGACAGCACAGGTTGAAGCATCCTCCTCTGACAGGCACTATATCTACAAGATGACACCCCCGACGCCGCGGCAGCAGTCCACGCGGGATGCGCACTTGAAAGCATCACGAGCCCAACAAGTGAAATCTCTCATGCTGCTTTCCTAAACGCTGAGAACAAGAGGAGGCAGCATGGAAAAAACAAAACCTGTCCTTGAGAACTTTGGCGCATATTTAAAGGAGGAGAAGGGTTTTAAAAGGCAGAGCAGGAGCGGAAACTTTGTACTCTTATTTAAGTACCAAGAACTAAAAAAAAAAGAAATGTAAAAGATGGTACCTGCGCTGGGGTGTAACAGTGCTCTGGAGTATGCATCTGTGGTCATGGCCCTCAGTTGAATGTAATGCGAGGTGTTGAGAGAAGATCGGGAGAGAGGAGGAAAAAGGGAGCAATGCTAACAATGAGTCCACCCAGTGTTTTTCCTCACTGGCTCTCTGTCCCGGTCCGGATTAACTGGCGGCCTGCGTTTGGGCCCTGGACAAGAGGAGCCTCCAAAGTACTCAAGCTGTGTGCTTATTGCGTTTCTGTGTCTGTGTGTGTCAGACACGGATATGTTATGTAACCCAATAGTGGCACCGTCATCGATGCCAAAGCCAGCATTGACTCATGCACACAGGCGAACATGCAGAGGGCAGGAAGGAAGGTGTTCGCTGCGGTGCCAGGGGGCTCACTCTACCTCAGACCACCCATTTACAGCTAACACATCTACAAAGACCAGCAGCACCATAGTCACGCTGTCCGTGCCAGATCAAGTCCCCTTATCTCGCCCGATCTCCCAGGCCATCGTCTTGTGACGCTCCGTGCCGGTGATGATCAGCCCTTTTTTGTGGCTATGGTCAATCTGTCAACGAATGCGAATGAGGCCCGGCAGTGAGAAACCAAATGACACTCTTACGTAAAGGCCCCGGCTATTCAGAGAGGACAGCCAGGCTTTTATTTTGACTCAGTGGCCTGTCAGTGTGTGAGTGTTCAGTGTGTGGCTAGCTAGTAGCCGACTTATATGACCACCATCGTCAACAAAAGAGACTCTTTGTGCCACCGTCCGTTGCTTGTGTGATTTTGTATACCAGCCTGTGCATGTTTGGTTGGTTTATTTTGTACAGTACTGTGCAAAAGTCTGGGGTCACCGCCAGCTTTGTTGATTTAGCAAAGTTTTATTGACCCACCATAATTATTTCTCAGTCTGTGAAACCAGAAAATACTGGAAAAATGTATGCAGTGATAAAAAAAAACAAAAAAAAACACCTTAACTGGCAGTATTTATTGGGAGCGGCCCTCACACTCCTCATGTGATGATCTACGTTGGGCAGATGAGATTTGTTGCACTAATCCTTTTGTACACCAGGTTTATTCAAGACATATGAATGGCTTCTTATTCGTCATTTGAGCCACAGGTCGTCGTCTTTGTTTTGTGCCGAACAATACACATCTTGTTCAAGTTCATCTCACTGGAAGCTAATAGCAAATTGAGAACAACTTTCACAAAGATCACAGAATTTGACGGACATGTAATCATAATTTTGCATCAGCGAGGCATATCTAAAAAGAAATCAGCAGACCGGATTGTCAAGACGTGGCATCCAAGCTGTTCTAAAGAAATTTGATGCGTCGGAAGAATAGGACGAGAAAAAAAAGGAGTGTAAGGACAAGAAGATTTTCCAAATCTGATGAGAAGTTTCTCAGAGTTCCTTCTTTGAGAGTCCAGTAGGACCTTGGTGTAAAGAAGCTTGATCAGGAATGGTGGTAACCAAGAAAACCCTCATAAGGTGAACAGACTGAAAAGGCTCAGATATGCCAAACTCATAAAAGGCAGTCAGTCAGGGACTGACCCGCACAGAGTCCAGACCAGAAATAACGGACCCAATAGCTAAAGAACTCCGAGAGGTGCTGAGCGAAACCTGATATAATTTTCCAAAAGATTACTTAAGAAAACATCAAGACAGTCTCCTCAAAAGAGTTCAAGATGTGCTGCGTGCACAACCATTTTGTTCTCAATTTGTGTTTATTTGAATTTTCTGTACAGATTTCCTGTTTTTTTCTGTTTGTTTCTTTCAAAAGATACTGGACATAAACATAGATCGTAATCAAAACTTTGCTAGAGCAAACAAATCCCTGGTGGCCTGAGGCTTGTTGACTTTCATTCAGTACTATTCATCCCAGATTATATATATTTTTTAAATTGTATTTGTCAGAATGTCCCTAGAAATGATCGTACAAGCTCTCAAGTCTTCAGCGCTTCAAAATGTCTCTCTTGTTCATGAGTTGCATCTGCATGAGTTGCTCAAGCTGTACAGTGTGTTCTATCACTTCTATCTGTGCCAAAGGGTGAGAGCATGTAAATGGTTTTTGGACCATCTTGTGCCTTGATTACAAAGTGACATCAGGGAGATGACAGGAAGTGAGGAAGGCGAACGTGGAGCATAGAGCTCCCTCAGTTAACCCCAAGGCACCAATATTTTTTCTGCAGATACAACATTTTCCACGGTTGTCAGTGAACTGCCTGTAGACTTGGACTCAGCTTTTGGATTAAAGCTACACTCAGGTTGAAGGCTGTGATGGTTAAACTTCGGTTTAGGATCAGGGAGTGGATTTGCACACACTGTCTGCAGAAACCATGCAAATCCACAGCACTTACTGCAAATCCTAATATAATTTGCAACAAATTTTTAGCATTCCTCTCAAAACGGTCAAACATCTGATGGGAGCATCTCTGCGGATTCCTGGGTGAGGCTCTGCCGGTCAGGTTGCCACAGGTGAGCGATCCCTGGTGAATGGTGGGAGAAAAGCGCAAACAGCAGCTTCAGAGCCGCAGTGTGGTTGCTATGTCGTGTCACCGAGGACAAAAGAGGTAACTCAAGCTGCGCAATCACACATTACATAAACCTGTTGCCCTGTCTGGGAGGAAGAAAAAGCACTGTAAGTCAGAGTGCAAATGCTGATTAACTGCACTGCTGCACGTCGATTATTATGCTGATTGTGCCCATCAACAGGGTTTTAATAAGGAGTACTCTCAGCAGCTGCTCTATGTTACATAAGGCCCCCTTTTTTTTTGGAGAGGATTGAAACACCACACGCATGGTTTGGCATTCGTTCCGCCATAAAAACAGATGGTTAAGCTCCCCCTAATTATTATTATTATAGGATCCATCCTCTGTCACTCATATCACTGCATCGCTGCAGATGACTCACGGCTGACGAGCTTTCAAGTGATCCCAACACCACTAATTGTCTAGCATGGAACAGCAAAGTGTAGCGGCATCGTGGTCGAGACTTTTCGAGACTCGATTTTTCGAAAGTCCTATAATTCAGTGGAAAACATCAGAATAGTTTCACGTTTCTGTCTTGGAGAGGTTTCACCAGGAAGGTGCCTTCAGATCTGCCGCAGAGAGCTCATGAACTGCTGGAAAGTTACTAAAGAGCATTTACCCCAGAGGGGCTCATGTTTTATTTGCTCTGGTTGTCACCTGTCCAGGTTTATTGCAAAACATCTCAACATGGCTCCCAGAGAGAGGTCACCCAGAGCGTTTTTTACATCATGGAGTCACGGTTAGCTGGAACAGTGGGAAGAAGATGGTTTTGCTCAGTTTTATTTAATCTGTGTCACAATTGAGTAGAGTCTGTCAGTAAAGTATAATGACTGTTTACCGAATCCGGTGGCCTTGGGGGGAGCGACACAGCTGTTTCAGGTTACACAAACAGATCTTACCCCTCTCATTCATAGCAGGACACCAGGTCTGTAGCTTACTGCACATATGAGGCACCTCTGTTTGAGTATTTTATCTGTCCATGTGGGAAATGAAATAAAACAGTTACTGTGACGTATTAAAATAATACTGCATTGTAATGATTTATAGGTTGACAAAATCCACTGAATTGTATTTTATACCTCACGAGTAGAGCTCAAGATTTGGTAGGTGAAAGATTCTCAAGGAGAATAAAGCTAATGGCAGAAACGAGAGCAGAAAGGCTACGTGCCAAAACGGGACTCGCACAGATATGGTGGACTTTGAGAGCCAGGCCTTGATTGGTGGCAGAACTAATGGGTGTGATGGAAAATTTAGAGGCTATAAACCGCCTCTAAATCAGTGGGAAGCAATCATAGAGACGTTTTTTACAGCTGCAGCAAGTGGCACAATGTCGCAAACAATCGCCCAGGAGGTCACTGTGTCACATGCATGATGATCAGCTAAATACTGATTGTCTTTACAGGCCCGTTCCCACAAAACAACAACATACTCATCTCTGAACAACAGTTATTATCCAGGCAGCTTGGAGGCTGGATTAGAGAGCCCAGTGGTAAGGTGAGGCTAAGTAACAAAGTGTGTGTGCGCACCATAAGCTCTGGAGACCCAGGAAATAACAAACAAGGGAAAAATAGACAGGCAACGAATGGCTGGAGATAATTCTGCATTGAAAAGTGCTGATAATAAAGAGAAATGACCTGAAACTCTTGGTCGAGGGATGGAGGAGGGGGATAACTGAGGAATGAGAGCGGTGAAAGACGGATAGGGAGGAAGGGGAGGATAGCAGGAAGTAAAGGAAAAACGAAAACAACAGGCTTGTTGACTTACTGTTGTCGCCAGGCCAACCGTAGCTGTCTGGGTCTGACTCATTGTGGTAGTACATGTCCATCGCCTGCACGGAGGAGAAACATCGAAAAACACAAGACAAATGCACAAGTCAGTCGAAAAATATATATATAAAAAAACTATTAAACAATTTTGAGCACTGCGGCAATCAAAGTCATGTTACAGTAAAGCATAGGTTCAGGTTTACAGCCAGCAAATAACTCTTAGTATTAATATTACATTTATTACACTGGTGCTGCTGTGCAACCCTGCAAATCCAGTTTTGGTATCCAGTTCCCGCTCTTTATTTCTTGTATGAATTCAGTTAAATACTAATTGGTGGTGTCTAACATCCTGCGGAAACTTTATAGCCTTAAGGCTTCTGAAGTCCTATGAAGGTGGAAGTTTTATTAGGTTCATTCAACAATGCAGGCAGGCTATAGGTACCATCTAGGTGGGTGGTTGACAAACAGGGGGACAGGAAGGGGTCACGGGTCACTTGGAGGGGGTTGATGAAGTCAGAAAAAGCACATTACAGTATGAAGTTGTTTTTGTTTTTCTTGTTTTCACTGCTTTTTCCTTATGAAACACGAGAAAAAAAGGCTTCCGGAGAGGTGAAAAAAACGGCAGTGTTATTGTGTGAGACATGAACACCAGGATGAAAGAAGGTCTTGCTCAACTGTGACCAGGAGGTGAATTGAACTTTTGCTCTGTTGACATTAAATTATCTACGCATTGTGTCTATTATGGAAGTTTGTCTTAGTGTATAGCTGACCTATAGGATAAATTTACTATGTAACAGAATCAAAGAGTAATTAGGAGCCTACCCCAAATTTAGCAACCCTTTGAACAAAAACATTTACACATCTCGAAAAAAATCATTATTTTTTTCTATACTATTTCATAAAGTGAACATTTAATATATCCTACAATCATTGTACATAACTTAAAATGTTACCTCCGAAAACATTTGTCGCTGTAAGTGTATGTGTAAGACAGGATCACCTAACTTAAAGCAAAGAAACCTCTCATATATCTAACTGTATGTGTAACAATTATAGATTTATGAGAGGTTTCTTTTTTGACTTTTTGAATTTGAAAGAGATGGGCTAGTGAGTAAAATGCTATACGAATGAATGTAAAAAAACTCAATTGCAAGTGAGGTTTATCAGCACAAAATACTTTTCAAACAGTTTCAAACAGAGCCTGTAACAGATCCGTTCACAGTATTTTGGTTTGAATCACAGAGGTCAGACCCCCCCCCACCCCTAGAAGATCAAAATGACTTATACTCGCAAGACTGACGGAGCAGGAAAGAAGAAAACAACGAACTTCAGCTTTGAAAATTGTTCTCTATTGGTTCCTTTTGAAACGCTGGATAATTTAGACCTCAAACCACAACCATTGCAGAGGTTTAGAGGGGAGGTAAACTCTTTGGTCGATCTGACAAACAACTCAGTGACAGTGACTACACTGCACTGTTGTAACAAACCACTGGTTTACTCATTGACGAGGCATAAGACTTTGATGTGTTGTTATGTGGAAAAAGTCATTCAGACTGTGAAATTCATGCTGTGGTGTAGAAACTACAGTCTTTCTCTGTCTTGTGAAATGCAAAGTTTCACAATTGCCTGTTGTTACAGCTCCTTGCGCGTGGAGTGGGGGTTTGAGTGAGGACTTAGAAAAATCAAAGGGCTGTGTGTGTGTTGGGATGAATGGCTCAGAAATTTGCTCAAAAACTGTCATGAATGTGCTCTCAGCCCTGATTTCCTCAGCTTGCAGCGCCTTTACTTTTAACATACAGCTACAGCATGATTGGCAGCGTTTGCATCTCGAGATTGCCCCATTGAAATGTTCACAACTGTTGCTGTCAGTGGTCCACCCTTCAAAGCTACTGAACTACTTTTTCTGTTCAGTTCTGTAAACATATCGGAGCTGTCTGCGCTCTCCCATGGGTGTTTTCTTTTTGAGAACTAGACAAGCTGAGGCGTGTACATGTTTGCATGTGTGTGTTTGCAGGGCTTGTCTCAGTCTCATCAGTGTGTTTATTCATTCAGAGGCGATGCTTTCGATAATCTGCCTACCATGATGGCCTTTTTCATCTCCGCATAAGTCTCAATGTAGCTGACAGCAGCCTGATCCGTCCATCTTTTCCTCCCCTGCACACACTGCTTGTTTTTTCATATCCTCTTATACAATCTATCCGCATTATAAAAAAATCACTTCACCACTCATTCTCCTCTGCCCTCTCTCTCTCTCTCTGCCGCCTCGATTCAGTATAAAGATCTGGTACGGCTGAATCCAGACTGATGGTGAATCCGCTTTCTGCTTCATTAATATTTCATCACAAATTTATGTTTCCAAGAGAAACGTTGTGTTTTTCACACAGAGGGAAGGAGAGAGGGGGGAGGAGGAGGGGTAGTTTTAGTCTGCATAAGGGTCAGAGAGAGGTTGAGGCTTGTACGATCCCGACTCTGAGTCATAAGGTAAAGCAGAATTGACAGTATACGAACTTGAATTTGGCTTTTTACCATCAAATAAATTAGTGACTTCATGCCAGGTGTTTTCCTTGCTGTCTACACACAGACAAACACAAAAAACACCAAAAAAACATAATTATTTTAGTAATGAATTGTTGCTCTACTGGAGTTTCCCATGTTTATGCCATTATTTGATGTTATATTTTGCAACATCATGAAAAATTGGTGTTTTTTTATGTTACATGTTTTATGAAACAACATCTCGTTGTCCTGGGAAGAACAGCTGCAAAACAAACACAAACATATTAAAATAGACCTGGTTGGCAGCTTTAGAGTGGCTGGGGGTGGTGGGGGGGAGGGGGGGGGGGGGGGGGGGGGGGGGGGGCTACACCCTTACTAATGAAAGGGTCAAAAACGTTGATGTAACGGCATCATAAATACAAACATTGCTTGAAATGTGGGTCAGGCTATGTTGATTACTGGGCAGCAGTATCCGTCAGCAGTAAAGATGGTGGGGCAGTCAACACTTTGCACAGCAGCAAACAAGAGTAGAATCCTCTAAAATCAACACACGGCAGACATAAACTGTACCAATGAATACTGTAACATGTACCAATCATATGAGGAACTTGACCTTTATGAGGGTCCGGCCAAAAATACTGTCAAAGTAAAAGTACTTCAAAGTCAAAGTGCCTGTTAATGCCTGTTAAGCTTACTATCTATGGCCCGCTAATGAAAATATTGCAATATTTGCATGTTTTCACTGTTACATAAATGGGTGTGAACTGAGGTGACATTCCATGAAAAAGTTCGGTATTACGTGTCCTGCTGCAGTTTCATCTCCGAGGCATTTAAGCACATGTTGACTTTTATTACGAAGCACTTGCACGAAGCTCCCGCCAGCGTGCTCTTAACGAGCTGTTAATCACAAATGCAACCGCATCACTTGTTGACAGTTTAAAAAATCACTGCAGGGAACAATGGGACAAGAAGGTGGGGCAGCCAGCGGGCTATTAGATGCCTCCAGCCTCCAGCTTCCCAGCAGGGTACGCATCTCATTTCCCTTAGCCCTGCTGTTCGCACAGTCACGCTGTGTGCTGTGTAATATCAGATCGCAGCTTCTCACAGAACGATGGAGAAAGGCCAATTATTGCCTGGATTATTGCCTGGAACGACAAGAGTCTGTTTTGCTGCACCAATTTACTGTAGAATTTAAAAGCGTTTGATGTTTCCAGCGGTAACAGGTGTCATCAAACCAACCAAGACAAGATCTGTGAGAATTAACCATCTATTTGATAATACAACAATAAAAACTAAAGTCCCTGAAGGAAAAGTCCCATCAGGGAACAGTGCTGTATTTTGGGATCCACCTAATACTCTCATGACCTGCTTGTTTTTTTGCCTGTGATATAAATGAAGGCAGAATGAACTTGCCTGTGTGCGTTGACGTGGCTGCCAGGTATCCTCCAGGGCGTAGCTGATGTAGGGCCCGCTGCAGATGGAGCACTCCAGCATGACCGGGCTGGCCAGCAGGGACGAGGTGTGAATCCCCCAGGACTGACAAGCGCTCAGGTGGACGTCTGACTCTGTCTCCTTCTGTTTGGCTGTGCTGTTGCCATGGTGGCGACCCAGCATCCTCCACTTCCTGACCTGCCAGTGAGGACAACTTGTGTTGTTTTTTTTTCACTCTGCCATTAACAACAAGTCAATTCTTGAGCATCAACATCTTAAGGTGTTATCTAAATGAATCCTTGATCCACAAATTTAACTGTTAACTGTCACCAATATTAATGGATTCAAACAATACAACTTTAAAAGATTATTTGATAAACAACAGCATTCAAAGAGGTCATGCCTATAACAAGGCCCAACTATCTCTCTTTTGTCTGGGACACCTGCCTACATACGCAACATTCACTTAAAGAATTTAAAAAATGTAAAAAGAAAAAAAAATAGTGGTGAATACAAGTACTGTGGCACTTTTCTCACTCCCAATTAAGCTTTTTTTTTTCATTATTGCAACTAGCTAATTTTTTGATATAGCATTTTTTTTACAAAATTGCCTCTTGTGAGCTTGACCATTAGTCTTGTTTTGTTAATTAATGTCCTATGACAGAGGGGCAGATTGTATAAGATTGCTCTTCTTTTTGCCCATTTTCATTCAAGTTCTGTCATTTTGTGTTTGTATTAACTGGTTTTGTTTGGTCAATGAATTAAATAAATTTAAAGAAATGAAATGAAATAGAATTTATTTGGGGAATAAATGTTGACAATATTAGTTGAGTTTTGGCCAAGATAGGACTAAATGAAATTTTTGCTCCGTGTTAACAAATAAAAATTTGGGGAATTTGGGGAATTTTTCCAGACTTTGCCTTAAACTTAACCTACTGAAGCCACTACTAATATAAACTTACACAAGACAGCACAAGAAAAACATCAGGATACTTTATCCGAAATTGGGAACTTTAGGCTGGTAACACACAATTACGTAATACAAGATCAGTATCATACTTGACTAATTACAATCACTTTAAAAACTGTACAAAAAGCAGCAATCATATTAGCATTAATAAATAATATAGCATAGCTACACTCGACACTTTTACTTTAAACTGAAATATTTGAGGGTTACATTTGCATTTCAGAAGAGGCATTGAGTGAGTTTTGAGTTTGAGTTAAGCGTTCAGCTTAAGTCTGTCTGTTCTCATGTGACAGCTGCACAGTGACACACTCTCCTGGGGATGTTTCACCACAAACATCTCCCCTTGATCGTCGTTTAATGGTGACCGCCAACGCTGACTGAGTACATATCATTGGCATTAAACACAAATGCTCTGCAAGCACACACACGTAGAAGAGCTAGAAGGTGTGGGTAAGAATTATGAGAAACATGAGAAACTAGAAGCTAAGGTCAAGGTGCACATAGTTCTTGAGGAAGCCAGATTGCATAGAGGAATGTGTCAGTGACCCGGAGTGGCTGTTACATAAGGTAAATGGTGTCCTTGGCACACAGAGCAGGAAGGTTCAGGGACTGCAGCCGCTTAAAATGAGTCTTATCAAGGCCTCTATTCGTGGCTGCTGCTCTGCTGGCCACTACATCACCATAACCCGGTAGAAGCAAATGTCTGAGTGTGTGCAAACTTGCAAATCAGCAAAAAAAAAAAAAAAATCTGTGTGTGTGAACGGTTGTTCCCTTGACTGTATTATTAGTGCTATGCTACATGTGTGTTTTAGACCAGGCACTGTACATTTTTGCAGAGGGGAGGAGCAAACATGACCTGACCAACTGCTCCTACCTGGCCTTCAGTCATCCCGAAACATTTCTGACATGTCAGAAATTTTAGCTGGCTGTCCTCAGGCTGTCACATTGTTGAAACCAAGTCACAAGTCAATTCCTCAAGAGCAGTGCCTTTTTCTCAAAGGGGCAAACATTGTGCCTGGTGCCTCATGTGGAAGGAAAGTAGGCAAGTTGGGTGAGTTGTGGCATCATGATACATCCCTCCTCCGTCTCTAAAGACAAACGTCGGCAGGATATACCTTTGGATCGTCAGCTGCCTGGTCATATTGTTGTTGTGCCTGGTTAGTTCACCGGTGCTGCTGACTTAATTAATTAATTAAATACATAGAGCGGTGCATTCTCTGATATATATGGGGAGAGAATTCCAGAGGGAGGATCCTCTGTTGCCCCAGATCCTGTACTTAGTCCTGAATGAAAGAGACAGGAAGTTGGCATGGGAATAACAGAGGCTCCAAGAGGGAGTGTGGTGGTGGAGGAGGTCATTGAGGTTGGAGGGCCTAGAGAGTTGGGACTTTGTCAGTAAGGAGAAGGACCTGGAGGTTGTGGATGACAGGGGGAATGTGGTTGAGGGAACAGAAGTGGAAGCAGCAGGATCCTGGATGTACTGACGTTTATTTGTGAGGATAATGTGCCAAAAATGCTAGTGCAGATATCAATTCTGAATGTGATGAAAGCGTCGATCAGTTTGTAGAGAAAGAAAGTGATGGGTGGAGATTAGCTTTTCCTGTGGTGGAAAAATGTTGTTCTTGTGATTCAGTGATTCATCAAGTTGCTTCATCAAGTCCAAAATAAGTCTTAGGTTGTGCTGAACAAGTGAGAGTGGAATTGCGGTAGTTAAGGTTGAGGATGTTGCAATATATGTATGTTGGAATGTACACAGTCAGCACATAAATCCTGGGATTTGGCTTCATGTAACAGATGATTTTCTTGCACAATAAGTTGAATTAAGCAAGCAAAATTCTCTTCAACACAAATTACAAAATGGCAAAGGTTTGATGTTGTTTTCCTATCTTTTAATTTGTTTGATTTCCCATGGCTGATGGTATTTTATTTTACATATTGGATAATTCATATTGCCATCTCTTAAATATTTATACTATGTATTTACATTCATTGGCAACACTAAGAAAGTCAGGAACAAAGTGGAGACATTAGTGTGGGAAAAAGCAACATTTCATCATAGTTATGCATGTGCCAACCCATAAATTGCTCTTTATTAGGCTGAACTGTACATGTTTATAATCCTTTATTTTATGTCCTCTGGCTGAACCTTGTTCCAAACAAGGTATAAATTCCTTCAGTGTGCAGAAAAAAGGGCCATAGAACGTGAAAACCAACATACATATTTCCACGCTCCCCTTTCTCCTGACCCCTGTTGGTGCCCTTTGACCCGGTTTTGTGCTGCAACCCCTTAACACACCAATGTTGCTATTACATACGTTACATAAGGCCTCTCTGATAAAATCCGTTTCGCCTTTTAACATCAGGTTGTCATTAAGTCAGGGAAAAGCCTAATTTTTAGGTCAGGTTGCACACATCAGCCATGCAGTCTCATAAATCATGAAATAAAATTAAGAGATCAGATAACACCTCTTTCTCTGGCTTCTTTTAAACCCCATTAATTGCCCTTTGCTTGTGTTTCTATCGCTATCAGTGAGAAGCAAGCCTATTTCAGTCACTAGTACAGTTATGTAAAAGATAAATGATATTCAATAGACCTATGGCCATATTTATATAATATATACAGTAATATTGCATGAAAATAGTATAAACAGGAACTTCAAGATGAGGCTGAAAACTGCAAACTGCAAACTTGTAATAGTTAGCATATGCTGAACAGATCAGGAAAGCTTGTGCCTTTGCTAAGATGGTCTGAGGCGCTGATTTATTTATTTATTTATTTATTTATTTTTGAAAGCCTCACCGGTCAAATGAAAGGTGATATTTAGTTGCATTATAGGAGTTGCATACTATGTTTATTGAAAGTCCAATTAGAATTAAAAACTGTTATTTAACCCATTTAGATCAAATGCTTGATCGTACTGTCGTACTGCCCATTGGACGATATATTCATCCCAACGTTATGTCGTCTATCTTGTGATTGGCTCTTTCCTGTTTCATTAGGAAATATATCATGACACAGTAGTTAGATCAACTCCCCAACGCCCTTCTCAGGTGGACTTTAACCCGTAGCAGGCATTAGAAATTCCATAAAAAAAACGTCCCTAACTTCATTGACGCACAAAGCACTTTTTTTTTTCATTTTTCATGAAAAGAAATCCCCGTGTGGCCTAAAGGCACACTCACACTAGACCATCTGTATCATAACCAAGCACGTTTCAGCACCAACGTCCAGATTGTTTGACTAGTGTAGTCGCACTGTACTGAGCTTAAGGAAACCACACCTCTTTGGCATACAGTTGCTCATGCATGAGTGGAATCATGTGTACACAAGACAGACAACATGACAATACAACTGAACGCCTCCCTCGTCTCCTTTATTCTCAAAAATCAATTGCAGCGTTGCATAATCAATAAGTCTGAGAATGTGAGTTTACTGTATTTGAGCAAATAGGCAGCAAAGTCAGTAAAGCTGCAGCCACGGTTGAGCTGGGAGCAGTGTGAGTGCAGGCCGGCGGGACTGGGGAGGGGGGACAATATGTGCTTTGGTACGATGGTGAATGTGCTAACTTAAGTCTGCACTGCAAGCTGCAAGTCTGAACATTACCTGCTCAGTCATCTTCTGACCTGTAAACTAGTCTGCTATACTTTGCATGATGGCACATTCTAACAGTGGACCAATTCAGCCATACATGTTTGAACAGGACAGGGATCCGGGAAGAAGAGGTGGATCTACTTGTACGAGGTCACCTTCAAGCTGATCCAGGATTGGTTCCTTGAGTATTCTATCAAGAAAACACATGTTGTCAGAATTCATGTTTTGGTTACTCTATGTGAAGTTAGAGTTAGGGTTAGAGAAAACATGATTTTCATCAGAGGTTAATCTTTTAACCTCAGTGTTACAGTATATGAAACCTTAATTCTAAGGTTAGTTACAGTTAACAGACATGACTTAAAAGTTAATTATCACTGATCACTAATACCATTTATGGGTGGTGATTATGTTCTGACAGTTGATAAGTAGAATTGTTACACAATGTGCAGTGACATAAGAATGAGTGACTCAAAACATGTTTTCAGATATTTACTGAACCAACCAATCTCAGAAATCACAGCAAAAACACTATAGTTGTTTTCTTTAAACTGGTATTTACAGCTGCTGTATTACATGTTGGGCTGCTTCTCGTACTACTCCTGTCCAGTACAGGTAATTGTCCTCTGGACATCGTAAATGGTGTTTGTAGTGTTGTTGTTGGCAAACCTATTACCCCCTTCCTCTTGCCTTGTCCTGTCCTCTGCCAGCTTCGCTTGTTGTTTGACTTTGAGTTTCAAAGAGTAATGAGATGAGGGGGATGGGAGTCATAAAGTAGAGGAAGGGAATCCAGACACGAAGAAAAACATGTTTAAAAGGCAATAGATTAACAGAGAAAATGAGAGACACGAGCTGTCCTTTCTGTGCCAGAGATAAGACCTGCTCATTAAAGCCAAATTCACGGTTCTTCTTCCCTTTACTTCCACAAGTGCTTGTGGGTCCATGTTGCATCGGTCTTAAAATGAATGGGAGGAAGAGTCAGATCCAAGAGGGTAGAGCGACAAAGAGGTATGATTCAGGCGTTCCAGCTGAATTTCAAACACCCACTGCTTTGTGTCACATGGGAGATTAAGTCTCAGAAATGCTGCTGCGAGCCAAAGGAAGAGGGACTCAACCTGAGAGAAATGAGACTGCAGGAAGGAGAGGATTCTTGTGTTATCGTTGAGCAGAGAATCAGACGAATTTGGAGTTTCAAGATGCAGATATTAACGCTAAGATACTTTTTTAGTTGAGACCATTTTCCTCCTCTGGGTCACCCCCCTTTTATCTTTGAATCATGGGGAGTGCTAGGGTCTCTGAACCCTAACTTCCTTGCAAAACATTAATATTCATGCCATCGACTGTGCTTGACACTTTTCTTGGAAATTACATAGCGTCTCTCTCCCTGGACTTTCTTATCATTCTCTTCCCATATTTCTATCTCCCTCTTTTTCATTTCTATACATGGAAAGAGAAAAATATTTCTATCTGACACAGGGCCTATTTACCCATTACAGGCTTGAGTGAGGCACAGTCACACTTTGAGCAAGCTAAAGTAGCATCATGAGCATATTGAACAAAATGATGAACTGACCAAAAATGAAGTCAAAATAATGTAACAATGATTTGGTTCGGAGTCATGATGTTTCACACATTCTTTCAAGCATCAATCAAATAAGAACAATGAATATTTGAACATAAACCAATTAGATAACAGCTACCTAAAACTCCAGAAATTATGTTTATGAAAAAATGATTTTTGTACTTTGAGTTTTTATTTTGGCCCATGTCCAATCTGCTAATATTGAGGATGTACAGCAGCCAGCCACTACGGTGCCATTTATATGTTCTCACTTTTATATAAAGGCAATGCTTTACAACAATAATGCTAACATATTGTTGTGATTGTAACATGGTAGAAATACCATCATCTTAGTTTGACGTTGCCAACATGCTAACATTTGCTAACTAGCAACAACACACAAAGATTAACTGAGGCTGGTAATGAGAACGTTTTTATTATTCATAGCCATAAAGCATCAGAGACGGCAAAATTTGGACCTAACATTTGTGAAATATGGAAAGCGGTGGTACATAAAATGTCTGATGATCACTAGGGAGTCATTTTCTCTGAAAGTAATCTGGGAGGGAGAGCCTTCAGCTACAAGGTACTTTTTCTCTGGAACCAGCCGTTTAAGAGTAGACTTAAAACCATCCTTTTAGATAAAGCTTATAGTCAGGGCAAGCACAGACCGGCCCATAGTTATGCTGCTATATGTCTAGATTTCCCATGATACACTGAGTCCCTCTATTTCTCTATCTCGCTTTTTCCCTACTTCTTCTACTCTCCACTCTGTCACGTCTCAGTGTTTGTGTTACTAATTCCCCCCGGGGAGTTTCTCCCTGGAGTCCCTCTGCTTTATTGTCTTTATTGTCAGCCACCTGGTGACGTGGGCGTGACGGTTCTGGTAGCGACCTACTTTCCGGTGGAGATTTGACCTTGTTTCTGGGATCATGATCAACTTCACTGATCCTACCAAGGAAAAGACAGAGTGGCCTGGAATCTTGACCTGGATCATTGTCTGGTTCCTGGACTCTACTCTTTAGTAACATGCTTCTGGACTCAGTTCTTATGTTCCATGGAATATAATGACTGTCATATTGTTGTGCTCTGTACCTGTGACATCTATGGCACGTCTACCCGTCCCAGGGAGAGGGATCCCTCCTCTGTGGTTCTTCCTGAGGTTTATTCTTTTTCACTGTATAGAGTTTTGGAGATTTTCCTCACCCAGTTCGAGGGTCTAAGGGTAGAGGGTGTTGTTATGTACACGTGTAAAGCCCTCAGAGGGAAATTGTTATCCATGATTTTGAGCTATACAAATTAAACTTGATTGATTGATAGTCTAGAACGGCACAATAGTCAAAATTCATAGCAATTTAAAAGGCGTTAATATATTTCAGTCTTTACGTTGTGGAGCAGTGACTCTAAAAACTCAAAACCAAAACAAAACACCCCATCCAACTTAACCTAATACAATTAATGTATCTGCAACTGGATATGAGTTCCACGGCGTATTTCACATGATGACAGTGCATGTTTGATTATGTCTCTTTTATGTTGATGCATTACACAGGATTATATTTATGATGTCAAAGATTTAGTACCACAATGATTTTCTTGGCAAATTTGCAATGAATATAGAAACAGGGCCTTTTACACAGAACACTAAGGCACTAGTGAGCATATTGTCTATGTGGATTCAGACCAGGTCAACCTCTAAAGTTAGTCGTGAGCCTTAAACCCCAAAACCCCATTAAACGTAACAGTTTCAACAGAGCTGAGCATGTGAAAGGAAGCAGAAAAAAGTGACACTACACATTCAGGGTGCTGCTGAGCCTCTGTGCTGCAACGTTTTGGGAATTAGCTCTGGAACATCATGATGGAAGAAGGAATTAGTCGGATTCTCAGGATAGATTAGAGCACCAATAATTCCCAAATTCCTTCACAATGCGACTTGGAAGGGAAGTCGCTTCCTTCTTTCTTTAGTAGGCCAAGGTCAATGAAGAGAAATGGGGAGAAGGAGAGGAAATGAACATGAAGGAGAGAAAGATATATTGGTGTATCTCCCTGATTCTGTGGGATTTTATCCCCAGGAGTTGTGGAAACTGACACTACAATATATACTCTGAATCTGAGTTGTTTTTTCTAATCTTCTTGTCTCATGCATGAAACCAATAAGAGTTTAGTCAGAAAGAAAAAATGAAACCTGCCCAGGTTTCCCTCTTCCACTCCCCTGCTTTTTACAGCTAAGGTTGGATAAAACACTACAAAACTAATTTATCCCTCTGTATCATGACAAACCCAGGGAACCGCCGTCTTGTGTTTGGCAGAGAAAGCCTGTGTAATGCTGCAGTATAGCACAGGGAACAAATACAGTGTGCCATTTTAGGATACATATGGTACATCCTTGCAAAGAGATGAGATTGTGTGAAAAAAGCAATTCAAGCAAGTTTATTTACTCCAGCTACATTCTTCTACTGCCAAAGGACTTGGCAATGGAAGAAAAGAACAGCAAAGGATTAGCAGTTTGCCATTGCAAAGTGTAAGCCAGAGTGGTAGCTAGTGGTTGGTTTTCCAGACCCTGGGAGAGTTCCCTCATTTAAATTAGGCATTCTCAACCAGTGGGCTGTACTGCACACCAGTGGGTATCAGGGCATCTCCCAGTGGGCCACAAAGGCAGTGATATTGCCAAGTGGCTATGTTAGTATTGTAGTTTTCTCCAAAGACTGTTATTTTTTATATCTAAACGTGTTCAAGTCTTCACATAAAAATAAAATGTCTCACAGTTACAGCATATTTGATGATCAAAAACATATTCTGCCATTACTACATGATTAGCAAAAGTCTAACACTGCTAGCTGAGTCTGCCACAACCTGCTAACATTTGCCAGAACTAACTAATGTTTGCAGCATTAAAGACCAATTAAAGTCTGCTACAATCAACTAATGCTATAGCTAACTAACATTCCCATGAAAGAGACATGGGTTTGGAAATAAAAAGGAGTTGTAACCCTATGCCATGTCTGCATTACATTCGGATTGATAATGCCAGACATGTTGGGCTGAAAGTACAACATGTTGAATACGGTGAATTCCTGTAATTTTCTTAGTATTTTTGTCCTCATGTAATGTTTTATTTTTAATCTATGTATCCATTTATTTATTTTTTTATCATTTGGTCCTCCGATTAAGAATCAGATGTGATCCTTAAGTTACAAATGGATTTAAATGTTGTTCAAATATGTATGTTCAAACCAGGGTAGGTAAAAAATGAGCCATAATAAGGAGGACAGTGAGATGATCGCAGGAAAATATCAAGGTGGTAGAGAATACACTTTATCAAGTGACATCAATGTAAAGATGGAGTCAAGCTTTTCAACAACCAAGCAAATGACTCAAACAGTGACCTATGAACACATAACAACTGAAAACTCTCTTGAGTCATTGTTTTGTTTTTTTGTTTTTTTGTTTTTTTCCAAACCAAAAAATCAACAACAACAAAAAATCCCCAGTGAGAGAGAAATACTAGTCATGGCAAGTGAAATTTTTGCAAAGCTTGGCAAATAACTACTGTTCCAAAGAAAAGACCACAAAGTTCAGTTCTGCAATCCATCAAGTATTTTCTGGCTGAGTGTGTGTCATCTACAGCTGTTTTGACCCTTCAGGTTTCTGCTGCGGTATTGGATTTTATACAGTAATATTAACCTAAATATTGGTGAAAACCATCTATGACCCCCATGACCCTGAATAGGATAAATGGTACACAAAGGAACTAATGAATGATTGAACCATCATCGCCCAGATTTAGACGAATCAGCTGCCTATTAAGATGCTCCAATGGTCACAGGTTAAATTTAAATAGCTGCGCTGGAGATGGCTGGAGTCCAAAGTCCCTGTCCTTGTCTCAAAAACATTAGTGGACTGCCAGTAAAAGAAAAGGTCACCAGTATATTGGTGCAATCGTTGAATATGTCACACAAGTCATTGACTCCATAGCTTCATTAAGGAGTGAAGTCCCCGAGATCTTCTGCTTACAGAGTGCACAACCATGATACAGTACATCACTGATAAGACTTCACCAAGAACCAAAGTTCAGAGTCCAGCTCAAACGTCTCGCAGAGAGAAAACCCAGTGTGCCATAAAGGTGGGAAATCTTTTGCTAAGAAGATGATGTTAACACCCAACATTGGTCATTGTCTCTTTCACTGACTCACATGTAATGCATTTATGGACCAGAGTTTAGTCTGCACAGCCAGCCGAGGGTGAACAAAAAGGTTGTCGAAACAGGTTGTCGAAACCCCCACGACCGACTTACACAAGAAGGCCTGACCATGTGAGCCGATCATTTTTAACTGTTGAGGACATTACGTTCCAGCTGACTTTGACCAAACATTAACAAAGTGAGCGTACTAAACTGAAAAATTAGGTTGACCCTTTTCTGCATCTGAGCATTTTTTTTTTTTTACAGGTTGTTTTGCACCAGGTGAGATTTCACTCACAGGTCACATGGGAGTCAATAAAAATCACAGTTCTTCCACGACACGCTCAGCTTATCTTATCTCCTTTGATTTCTTCGCCCCCCCCAGTTTTCTCTGCTCCACTTCCTGCCTTCCTTGCTAAGTTCTCTCTCCTCTGCTCTGCCTCTTGTTCTCATGCATGAACGAGTTTTGGACAGTAGGCAATAACGGGACTGGATGCGGTCAGTTGGTGTTCTAACGCTGCCAATGACTGACTGATTAACAACACTATGACCTGGCTCACACCCACAACAGGTCATAAGGAAATGGAATAATACCAGTAGGCGACTGAGACATTTAGCTTGTGTATAATGTATAAGGATAATTTTGCTGTCAGTTGTTGTTATGAACTCAATTTTTTTATTATTCTGTATATGGAATCAATATCTGTACCAGTAGTACAGAATTATTAGTATTAGTATTTGCCCAATTGCAGTAATTTGTAACACATTCCCTTCTTAAAGTTAAAACATACGACACACATCAACTTGAAACCAATGTTCAATGTGACATGTAATTCCTCATGATGATCTTTTAAAAACCTTGCCCTTCAAACCTCACTTTTTTTTTTACATTTCCTTCAGGAATAAACGGATCCACTGACAGCTGGCCGTGCACACACAGGTGCTTTGCAGTCAAGTACTGCTAATAGATAATCCAGGATGCCTTTAATGGTGATAGGTTGGTGCCAAAAAAATCAGGTTTTAGCTGTAACCCTTCGTGTTTACATGCCCCAAAGCCCCAAATTATGGAAACTTGTCACACAAAACACCAAACTGAGTCAAGAAATGATAATAGGGATCATAAAAAGTTTTTCATTCTTCACTATTAACATCACAAATTTCATGTTGCAGCTCTTTTTTTTTAGAACTTTGTAGAAATGTACAGGTTCTACAGTAAAATATGGAGTCCTCAGTACAGAACGCAGAGAAATCTGAGGTAATAGATATTTTCAAAAACATACGTTTTCTTATCAGGGCTGTCAGTTTACTCCATGTTAATGCGTTAACGCAATTTCCTATTAATGCCACAATTTTTTGGGACGAGCGATTAACACACACACTTTCTATCATATCATGACCCTCATCGTCATCCCATAATTTGGGGAAAAAGTAATAACATGTGCATTTAATAAATCATAAACAAACCTTTGAGCAAAAATGAATAAAGAAAATGATCTTTTGAATGGCGAGTTCAGCTTCTAATGAGAAAACACGTAAAAAGGAGGAGTTTTAAATACCTTTTTCTTCCAATATTCGATGGCTGTTGGAATTTTTATGGGACGTTTAAAGTTTAAAGAATTTCAATAGGCATCTGTACTTCTGATACAGAAAATGTTTGTGTATAGACGCATGCTGGTGTCTAATCTTTTTTGTCTTGTTATATATATCCATCAATATTGTATACGCGCTACCTATATTGTCCAAAAAAATTTCACGTATGTCGGGTACTTTTGTGGCGTATTTTTGTGTCTTCTAGATTTTTTTGATGCATTACATTGTGAATATATATATTTCTTGCTATATATTCCTTTTTATGTATTTGAAAGTATTGTCAGTTGTTTTGAAAGCTCATTTCCTTTCATGGTATGACTTGTAGACCGCATCAACTCATTGGTCTAAAATATAGATACCAATGGGTGTCGTTACCTCTTGAAACATTTTGACATGAAGAAGATCCAAGTGGGATTGTAACATTGTTTCATACGTACGTATTGTAAGTGTTTTTTACGTAAACTGAGTTTTCTTGAAAAGCAGCACTGAAACTGTATGACAAGAAAGATAAGGACAGTGAGCCGTCAGCAGAAGTTCACTCTCTATCAGTGTTGATTAAGTCTTCATCAAGAACAGTACAGGCCTGATGTGGGAGATTAGGAGAAAGGCTGCGTTTGCACTAGCTTTGTATGTGTGTGTGTGTGGACAGTACAGGACGTCCTTATCAGAAGGATTTATATGCTTTTGATTTCTGGTCATGCCCAGGCAGTGGGGCACATGCTCTGACCTCATCCTCTATCTTCCAATAAAACTGTCCATTCAGCTCCTCCCTCTCTCTCTCTCTCTCTCTCTCTCTCTCTCTCTCTCTCTCTCTCTCTCTCTCTGCTGTTTATGTCTCTCTCTCTCCCCCTCTCTCTCTCTCCCTCTCTCTCCCTCTCTCTCTCTCTCTCTCTCTCTCTCTCTCTCTCTGCAGTTTATGTCTCTCTCCCCCTCTCTCTCTCCCTCTCTCTCCCTCTCTCTCTCTCTCTCTCTCTCTCTCTCTCTCTCTGCAGTTTATGTCTCTCTCCCCCTCTCTCTCTCCCTCTCTCTCCCTCTCTCTCTCTCTCTCTCTCTCTCTCTCTCTCTCTCTCTCTCTGCTGTTTATGTCTCTCATCTCAACCCGACCAACCATCCTCTCCATGCATTATGATACACTCTGTATCCACTCTGATTACTCCAAAACAGCCCCATTACATGTTTCTGGCTTTAATTTATTAACTTTTAACTTATCCTCATCTCTTTTTTTGTTTTCTCTCCAGTTAACACAGCATGGGAATAAATGCGTTTGTCATATATTTATAATACTGATCCCATAAGGAAGTAGATCAGCGCCATAAAGTCGGAGTATATCTAGCTTTGGCTCAGATGCACTCATCTAAAGCGGCAGCGGGCTGAAGGTTTCGCAAAGCACTGGGTCAAGGCCACCTGCATTTTAAATGGTGCTGACTTTGTAATCAGGAAAAAGGGGCTGTGATGGATTTTTAATGAGGAGGAGGGGGAGGAGGAGGTCGGCAATCTGTCAGGCAAATCTCTTTAGGGAGAGATAGCTGTACATCTCATGATATTAATTCAAAAAGGGGAGGGTTTATTTATATGTTTTTATGCCTCAAAGGGATTAGAGAAACTTTCAGCTCAAAAGCAGCTCCTCCGGCAACAAGCCACAGCATGTTATGGCCAGGGAGAGATTAACAATTCCAAATAAGTCTGCTCACAATGTGCGTAATGCGGAGAAACCTCAGTGAGCGTTCATCTAAGGACAGTTAATGTGAAAATAATATCATATGTTTACAACAGCACCAAAGACAAACTGAAAATAAAGAGCTTGGTGTTAGGTATGACAAAGCGTTCCCACACACTCATTCATCTGCTCCTCCTCTGAAAGGTGACAGCAAGCTCTCGCGATCATCGTTCAGTCCCTGACCCCTGCAGTCAGCATGCCTTTGGAAAAATGCTGAACCCAGAATAAGTCTGTGTGAATGGGTGACGGCCCCGACAAACAGTTGGCAACTCGCACCGTTTGGCAAACCAACTTTATTAAATGGCCCACGTTATTAAATGTTTGACCAGAGTGTGCTGAGATATGGGAGCAGAACGTGACATCTGTGGGTGAATTTGTTTTGTTTTTTGACATCGGTATTGCAATGCCACACATACGTAGTTAAACACATGACGCGTGCATATCAGTCTTTACTTACAATGGGCACCTCACTGCTAAAGTACGTTGTAAGTTTCCAGTTCAAGTGTGGTCAATGATTAATGGAGGGTTGAAGCATATAAGAGATGTGAGTGGCCACTGTATGTCAGTCCAGTGTGCACACACATTCAGCACACACTCTGCAGTATGACTCACCACAGAGCCCCCTCCTCTTTAACTACACCCCCTTCACACCTCCAACCTACTGCCATTAAATTCTGCACATGCATGGCCTCTCCAGTGAGACATTAGTGTGAGATCTTTTGGTTGTGAGGCCAGGAGTTGGAATTGATGGAGAGATAGAGCCATGACGCAACAGCAAATGAAACTAAAGTGGGGAGAAATAAAACAGAATAGGTGCAGTAAGGAAGACAGAGTGATGGACGACCAGACTGTCCTGCTTCATTCTCTCGAACGCTTCAGCGTTGGGTCTCGGCGTGTGCTTTGTTGCGCGGGGACAGTGATGACTCATTGTCTCACGTCGCCCGTGGGACCGGAGAACCACACACACAGGGACACAGCAATGGGTGCAATGATTGATGGGAGTGGGATAGTTATTGTGACCACGGTTGCATAACCAGGACAACCAGCAGCCACATCAGTGTGAACAGGCTGCTGACAGCATGCCGTTCCATACGCTTGTGTCCAGATTCGTACCAGCTGTCCACTTAATATAAGCATGCTGTTCTAATTCAAGAAACAAAAGCCCAAATCTAAACGTGCAGTTATTTATGTCATATAATGACACACATGGTGCAGCTTAAACAGATAATCAAGACAAAAAGAACAATGTCTGAGTCCTCTCACTAATTAATTCAACTTTATTCACTGAGCGCTGGTGGGCAAACTGTGAGAGGCAATTCTTCTTGGCTTATAAAATGGGAACTCTACTCTTATACTCCCATTATATTTTATTGAAACGTTTCAGGCAATAACACTTGAATACAGAATATTGGACATGTACTTGTTCCAAGATTGAAGGTTAAAGCAGAAGGGGAACTGGAACTTAAACCTCAACCTGAAGCAGCTTTGAACAATGGAACATGTTTTTGTTGTTTTTAAATCTATAATATAATATATTTTTTTTTTAAGCAATTTCAGAGAAGATGTATTATGATGTACAATGATGGCAAACTTTAATCAAACATAATCAAGGTCTACTGAAACTTCACTGCTATGTATCCCTTGGCCTCACTTTGGATGCCCAATGATTACATGACTTTTAGCCCAATCGATCCACCCTCAGATTGGAGCCAGATTGCTGGGTGAACTCTTCAGAGACAGGACTCGAGAGGCTTGGCAACACATCACTGCCTCCGACTAGATTTTAAGTTAAATATTTAGATGAGTCTATGACCACTACGGCCAATCGGAACTCAAGATACAGCTTGAGGGACATTTAGTTTCAACCGAATACCACTGTATGGCTGTAGTGTGATCTGTGCAGTGATCCGGTGGCTTTGAAAGTAGAAGTTGGTTCAAAACAGAAAATTTCAACATCTACTAAAAATGTCTAACCTCAGAAAAAAATGTTGAGGTTCAAGCCATGTGTTCATTTGATTCTGCTATTATGGGCAATAGAAAAACTATATGCATTGTACATTACGTGCTTAAAAAAAAAAAAAAAAAAAGTGTGGAGAGGGAGGAAGACAAGGTAGAGAAAGGAAAAATGGGGGGACACGACAGAGGGCCTGGGGCTAGAATTGATCCCAGGCTGCTGCAGTGAGGACTCAGCGTTGACAAGTGCCTGAGATGTACTCTGTAAATGGCAGGCAGAGTTTGTAGACATAAAATATTGCTTTGATTAGCAGTAATGTATTAATCTTATTTGAGAATGTGTCAAAATGTCTATGAAGCTTAAAAAACGAAAAAAAAAAAAAATTCAGGTTAGCCAAGCTGATAAAGGAATCAAGGACGGACAGTTTACAGTTGTAGCTTCAACTCTGATCTGAAGTAAACACATCGTGTTTTTCTGTGTATTAGTGGATTATTGGCAACACATTCTGGCATACTTCCCTTTAGATTCACCTTTAGAATGAACTGGCTTGTTTAACTGGACGTCTGACCCAGTGGCTCTCTGCGGGGTCACAACATGATTAAAAACTACCTGAACTGCCTACAGTTGTGCGTGTGACTTACAGTAAGTGATGAACGATACGGTCTATTCATGGACACACATTCTTTCTGGCCTTACCTTGCAGCCTATGCTCTTGTCATGACTGGTTTGCCCGGTGGCAGGACACAGACAACACGACTCCGGGTGGTAGTACTGGCCGCCCTGCAGGCCGCTGTAGTGACAGCAGCCGTACGGCGAGGGGAAGTGCGTGTACCACAGATCCTCGGTCAGGGGACACTTTGGACAGGGATAAAGGAGGCCCTTCCCTTGGGCCTTCTCTACGCTCACCTTGGGGTTCCTCATCCATCTTCGTACCTGGGTGACACAGGAGTGTTCGTGTCAAAAGGTGGTTTAGGGAAAACTTGGTGCGATCTCAATTTTACTTCCCCTTCTCATTATTCATACATGCTTTGCAAGCACACGTACAGGTGCTGCAAGAACGTGCACCCGCTGCCTGCAAGCTGCTACTTTGATCAGAACAATTTTTAATGCTATCCGTGATTACGTGTCACTTCAAGTGGGACACACACACAAAGAGTCTCACTTCAAAGAGGCACAGATTGCTTCTCGGCGCTGCCACACTTTGAACACATAAATCACAGTGGGAACAAATACATACACACACACCTGTCGCATGTTAAAGACCACAAAGCTGATGGCAACCTCACATACGATGAGTCTTCATCGTCTTCCCTGTCAAATCCTGTCCGAAAGTGTCCTTAAAATCTTGATTTGCTTTAATGTCAACCTTAGCATGGAGAACACTCTCTCCGCAGCTCACACTTTATAGGAGAATATTAAGATGAATCATCACAGATTGAAATCTAAGATGAGAAGAAGCACAAGAAGAAGTGACACAAATGTGACTGCTGCCGTGGCTTTCCACCAACGGAGACAGCTCTTCGTGAGCAAAAACATTCAGTTTGATGCTATAGTGAAACTTTTCTGACATCTATTTTTGGTTATTTCCTTAAACAACAAATAACAAAATCTGTAAACAGCCTGGATATTTGATGTGGATGTTTATCTTGTCACTGTGATCTTGCTAAAACTGAGCATTGCAATTTGGTTCTGTGTAACACAAGGACCCTAACTTTTGGTAATGATTTGGTTCTGGATTCCGGATCTGGATTTTGATCAGCAAACATGGACGTGACTCAAAAACTCCTTGAGGTATTTTAATGAGAAAAAAAAAAAGCGTATATTGGCCTTACAACAATGTTACAGATGCAGTTTCAAACATGGAAATATCAAAAATGAGGTTGTTTGGTTGGTAAGACTTGGCCCAAGAAATAAATATTACAGTTGTTTTGGAGAGATCAGGTGCTGATATGGATCTGATTGTGGATCCGGACACGTTTCAAATATGGATGAAATTCATAAACTAATGGACGGATTACTATGAGTTTATTTGTTGGACTGATCTGGGTGCTGGCACTGAATCTGAGTAATTGACATTTAGCTGGATCCAAGATTCAGATATGTTTTGATTACCTGGATGCTAACACGAGCAGTGGTATTTGAGTTATCTATTTTTGTAGGGGAATCTCAGGCAGGTGGCAGACGTATGCACTGTACTGAGTGCTTTGTTTTTTAGTTTATTCTGCATGTCTAGACGTAAACAACCTATAAACAGTGCCATTATGAAGAGGTGATAGCGATAACGAAGCGGCTGATAATTACAAATTGCACCTTTAAAGGTGTCATAGGCAGCGTACCAATTCAAGTGCAAGTTGGTGCACACAAGTACATTCTGATACACAGATCACTCCTCTGTGACTAAGACTTCTTTTTAACGCACCGTCACTACCGATAACAATCTCTGCGAGTGTGTGTGTGTGTGTGTGTGTGTGTGTGTGTGTGTGTGTGTTTGTGTGTGAAGGAGAGGTGGTTAAAGTGGAGAGGAAAGAGGGAACATTTAAATGAGAATCCTCATGAAATCCCACCCAGATGCACAGGTCAAACATGTACCAAACACACTGCATGACAGTAGCCTGTGTGACTGAGCAGCTGTGATGCACACACACACACACACTGAGATTGAAGTCGAAGAGTAGCCAGACAGCATGTCAAGGCATGTTGGCTTTAAAGGAAAGCTGGAAAAACACTCCAGCAGGGCGAAGCAAAAAAACAAACCAACTGATCAAACACAGACCTAAAAAGAATACAACACACATCTCCAGATGGGACGTGAACCGAGGGTGATAGACATTACCTCCAATTAGAGTTCTTTTTTCCTTTCTACCACTGTTATTCCCCATCACGTACAGAGGGGTGCGAGAAAGGTTTTGGCATTCCCCTGATGGATCAAGCTGTGTGCTGTCATACCTCTTCAATGTGTCACGCTGTCAGTGGCGCTGATGAGAGGTGTCAACAGGAGCTTAACACTTACTCACCACAGATGCAAAAACACGGTGCTCAGGGCAGCAGCCATCATGTCCTCCTTTCTGTAGCACATTTTAAAATGCAGCGACGGCTATGTCTTTGCTTGGATTTGTTTGTCCGTGCGTAAACTTCTCAGAAGCTGCTGGCCTTGCTCTGATGTGACTTTCGGGCGATGTTACATCCTCCGAGCTACATTTGGAAAATTTCTAATCAATGTCGCTTACTTAGAGCAATGCTACTCTGTATCTGCTTATCATCACATCCGCCACCATTTCCATTTCAAATTTACAGTCCAAATGCAGAGCATTGATTTTTATCTCTCCTCCCTTCATTTCCCATACTCATTTGTGTGTCACAGTGCTCTGCCTGAACTCTCCATATTATGTGATTAAGACACTAATAGAGAGGTAAACATGGCCAGCAGCAGTAGCAGCAGGCATTCTGATTTGGAGTTGCTGTGCGCTTCTACTTCTCTCGTGTGCTCGAAAGAGGGACAGTTTTATAGAGAAATATGAGATAGATGAATAGATAGATCAATAGATAGATAGATAGATGGATAGATCGTGTTTGTGCGTGGGCGTTAACACAAGACAATCTGCCCATACTGACCAGCCGAGTCATCAGTGATCCGCAACATACTGTACACCATCTGAAACCAACGCAAACGTTTGGAAGCCCTGCTGCGAGCGAGAAAACATCACGCCACAGGAGAGGAAAGTTTAAGTCCACCCAGTGACGTGAAAATAAGAGGTTTGTGCTGCTGATTGTTGCAAGCTCATCCTGGGACTTTCTGTCGAAAAACTTCTGTGATTGCCTCATTTATTTATATTACATTACATGTTTGGGTGATGAAAGAGATTGTGCACCATATTCCCAAAGCAATGCAGTGATTATTGCCTGAATGCATTAAAGCTGCCCTCCTCCACCAGCCAGAAATAAGTTTAGTAATTTCCTATCGATCATACCTCCCCCAAGTCATATTGCTCATTGCTTTTGATCTCATGTAAATCTACTACACATTATTCAGATTTGGGGAAGCGGCTGTCATGGTTTATGTTTTTGCTTGCTGTTGCTCTCTGTGCTCCTGCTTCCCATGCCCCTCCTCCCTGTGTTTTTTCCCAGTGGGCATTTCTGCTCTCCTCCTCCCATGGCTGACGAAGCCCACCTGCCCTGCATTTACCAGCAATCAACCCACTAGATATACCCTCCTTGGACTTCTCTTCAGTGCCAGAGTATCCTGCGTGTTCGGTGAGCGCTCGCATTTATTCCTGTTATTTCCTAGTCTCTCGTGACTGGTTTTTTTTCGTGTTTTAGCTCATGTCTTTTCTCTGTTTTCGTTCAGGTTATGCGGTGTGCCTCAGTCAGCCTCGCCTCTGCCTCACCCTTGGTTCTTCTCGTGATTTTTGATTCAGGCTTGTTTGTTCTGACTCGGGTTCTGTTCTCTCTTTCTGTTTACTTTGTTAGTTTTTAGAACGTCGAGCTCAGTCTCTGTTTCCTCTTTTGGTTGTACTTTACGAATTGTTACCGGTATCTTCACGGACTATTTCTGTTGGACTTTGTTTTCTGTAAATAACGACTTGGTTTAACCTGATCTGTTTCCGCATTGGGGTCCCATTTTTGTGATTCGTGACAGTTTGATATTGAGTGAGTGTCACGTACTGACAGAGGTTTGGGCAGATTACAGTAAATACTAAAGCCCACAACCCAAACAAACCCTTGTTACCATTTGGTCTGTAAGATGTTAGTAAATAGTATAAAAATTACCGTCCCAAATTCTCCCAGCCAGGCTTAAAATGATCAAACTGTTTCAAAATATTGATCACCGAGACAACCTCTCTCTTATCCTGACATCTCATTTAACTACAAGCAAGCGTGGTGGCTTTATTGATGACTAAAAATTATAACTGTAGCCTTAATGGTTTATTATAAAGTAGGTCATTAAGGTTGAGTCGATTCCTCACTTTCAAATAATCTATCATGTTACAAATGTTAACGCATCATGAATAACTTTAGTTAGAATTTAACAATCCATAAAGTCAGCAATTTGAATGTGGGCATAACTCTTAAATCAAATTGTCCATGTAAGGGATAGTGCCAGGCCAGGTACAAGACTATCCTGATTGGAGGGGAGGCCAGTAAGGGATGTTGATCAGACATCAACTGCTGTTGTGAAGAAGAACATTTGCTAAGTACATAGTACACACAGCACACAGTAACATCACCACAAGCAGTACGCTAGAAGGGGATTAAAAACGACAAATATTACTACCAACAATCACAACACACCAAATAACAACTGGATTAACCAAAACTGAAAGTAGGCTATTTTATGCATTTGTTGATTTTTTTATGGCCAGACTAACCAAGGTTTTCAAGCTGAAATCTAATAGTCAGCCAATTGTCTAAGTAAAACATAAAATAACTGTACGCCATTGTTTTTGGGATGAACTCACTTAGTTTGATGAGTTAGTTTCTGCCCACCATTCATATGCCTCGAGACTGCAACTAAGATCGGTCCAGTTTATTTTTCGAGCACATTCAAAACAACAAACGTTGGCCAAAGTGCTTTATGAACAGACAGGGCATGGCACATGAATAAAGTCAAAAATCAGAGGACATATAAATGTCCAAATCAGAATAGAAAGAGAATAAAAGACATTAAGACAATAAAAACCATGGAGTGGATAAGTGTCGTCATGGTGCTGATTTGTATGCTGAGCAAAAGAGGTGAGTTTTTAAACCAGTTTCAAATGTTTCGATGGAAGAGGATGATCAAGCTTTTTGTGGCACGCTATTCCTCTTATTTTAGTTAGATCACTGGTACAAAGAGCAGTGATTGTTCAACAGAGCTGAGGGAACGAGAGGTGCAACAGGGGGACGAGTGGATCGGAAAGGTAACCGAATGCCAGACCATGCAGTGCTTTAAAAACAAATAAAAGAATCCTGAAATCAATCCTTTACCCTCATAGCCTGTGAAGAGTGAGACCAGCAAAGGGGAGATATGGTCTCTTTTTCTGCTTGAGACAGCATGTAATTTGGGATTTTGGGTTATACAAATAATTTTATTTCATTCTTATATGGTCATATCTGTGATGTGAATAAAGTTATTTGGGTAATATTGGGAGTCAGATTTCTTCATGTGAAATCCTGAAAAAAATTGATAACTGCCCATTTATGAAAATTTATGTAACTCTTTATTGTCTAATTGGAAAGCTGTGCCAAATATCCACCAGGTTCAGGTTGGTAGTCCATTAAGTCACATATTTTTTAACACATCTGAGGAAGCCAAATGAAGCCTGTGGCAGCAATGCCGCGTAATGCAGGGGGTGCTGAGTAGATCCTGAAGTGTAGGCCCATCGCCAGCTCAATGATGTCATGTTTTCTACACAAACAGACACTTGTGGTTTCAGGCAAATTGGTCACACACACACAGTAAACACAGAACCTTATGCCTGCTTAGCACAGCTTAACTCTCACAATGACATCATCTCTGGCTCTCACACAGAAAGAAAAAGAGGGGGGGGCCGGGGGGACTCCGGCTGTGACACCTCTTCTCTCAGCTAACACACCTCTCACTCCACTGGGGTGAGTTCATCCGCATCCACCCCCCGAAAATGTGTGAGCGTGTCCTCCAAACTCACCTTTCTCTTGACGAACTGGAAAGCTGAGCACTTCTTAAAGGAAAAGGCCGTCTTCTCTCCCCCTCCTCCCACTCCTGCACCTCCTCCACTTCCCCCACTGCCTCCTCCTGCTCCTCCTCCTCCGCCGTTCACCAGCTTCATGGCCGACACCGGCACTCCGCTTGCCTCCGTAGATCCCAGGGTGACGGAGAGACTGGCAGGGAATGAAAGACAGAGAGGGAGGAGAGTTTGTCTAAGGCATGAGGAGAAAGCGGTGGCGGTGACCAGCGCGGGACAGCAAATGATGGGAGCAAGGCAGCAACCAGCGGATGCGAGGGGGAGAGAGGAGGAGGCGGTGGTGGAGGCAGATGGACAAAAAACGTGAATGAGACGGAACAACTGGGTGTCAGGATGGAGAGAAAGATAGGGTGGTTGATACACCCAAAAAAGATGGAGAGGGGAGGAGGAGGAGGAGGAGGAGGACAGCTCCTGTTGCTGTGAAGAGGAGGCAGCTCACGAACTTGCTGCATGTGAAGTTTATCCATGCATGTGTGAGTGGACACGTCCTGAGCCAGTTTACGCAGCCCTTCAAAGTGTGTATAAAAGCAAAAGCACACACAAATCCTTACCTTTATGCTGGTGCGCTGGCCGGTTCCACTTTTTTGTTTACCCCGAGTACTCCTCAGCAAAGTGGTCCCAGATCAGCCCCGGCTCCTGCTCCTCATTCACAGGTGTACGTCCCCTGTGGTCACTGAATTATCCCCAAAAGAGGATGGACAAACGAGGATGATGGTGACGCTGTCTGGCTCACTAAGAGCATCTCGCCCGGTGAATGTGTGCGTCCTCAGAGGTGGGGCTGTGTGATGATGTCAGCCTGTAAACAAACAGCCGGGAAGTGTGTGAGAGGATGATGAGGCGGGTGGGATGTGTCCAGCTGCAGTCCTCTGGCTCGCACAAGCGCTACTTTATCAATGAAACGCTCTGCAGTGAGCAGATGACGCCTCACCTCCCTTTCTCTCTTCTCCTTCTCTGTCACTCGCTCACTCACTCTTCGACTGCAGTCGAGGGTCTGTGGTTCCTCCACATCCTTGAATCCTGTCACCTCCTGGTCTCTGAAATTGTCCCAGTGTGGACGGTAATATGTACGTGTGAGTACTTAGAGCAGTATACAGTCTTTCCGGACAGCTTTGGTCCAGCTTCCCCGGCACATACACACACACACACACACACACACACACACACACACACACACACAAACCATCCGATCTGTGTGTGTGCGCGCCCTTGTCTCAGTGCCTGTAAGACAGTGTTGGTTTAATTTTCTGATGTGGCACCCACAAACCCATGAATCACTCTCCCTTTATGAGTGTGTGCACTTTCATCTTGTGCAGTAAACCTGGCAGCAAAAATAGTTTCTAATCGTGAGATGGGTAGAACTTCCTGCCATAAAAAAAAACATAATGAATGAAATATTAAGCCAAAAAAAAGTAAAGAAAATATTTTGAAGTGCTGCATGTTTGGCAGGTTTTTAATTTGAACCAATGAAGTCCCAGATAATTAAGCTAATTTCTTGTTTTCCTCGATGAGGCGAAAATGAGTGTAAACCTGTTAACCTTTGCCTGATGTCATGGCATGTCGAAATGTCTCATGGCCTGAGGCATTTCGAGCAGTGAATGTCAATAGGTGACGAATAACATTCAGGGCGATGTCTAAGATATCGTATGCCGGGCTAATTTTCTGTCACCACAACAAACTACTTCTATCTCATCAGTTCTTGTTTGGCATGGCTTAGGGAAACTACTCCTAATCTGGTTAAGTCACACAAACTTCAGTTAATTGTTTTCTTGCCAAAAGCTTGCTGAGAATTTCAACAATACCAATTTCACGTCCATATGCTCCATGTAAAGTGTCCCATTAGGCGACTAACTTAAGTCTGAAGGCAGGAGGACAGTTAGTTTGGCTCACTGACGTGACCTTTCCTATTTACAGCCACTCAACCACGAGCAGGTCAATCATAACATCACAGCCCATTTTTATAGCATCAAACAACCAAGTAGCACAAAACCAATCCCAACAATGAACTTAAGACATAACTAAAATGTTTATATTCGGAAGGTTTTATATGATGTGCTCGTGAGATTTTAGTTTGGCTCACTTCCTGTGTGCTACCATGTGGAGGAATATATAACCTATACTGCAGACAGCCACCAGGGAAAGTCAAAATATGGCAAAATTGTAAATGTACGTGTAAATGTACACATTTTTAGAGAATTTTCAAAAATTTGAGAAAAGAAAATGCAAATTTCTTCTAACTAATGTATTGCAAATACTTCGCTGAGACAGCCTGCACGTACCAAAGGTTCTTTACCACAGAAAAGGTGGAAGGTGCAACCTGATGATGCCATTAAAGAGCACAACTAACTAAACTTGGAGGAAGATGAAAGGAAAACACAACAAAAACAGCAGAATGGACATTTGAAATACTACAAGAAATCAACTGCTATCACTGATATGTGCTTTTCATCTGCTGCTGCCGCCATCGCTTCTGTCCTGCAGTGGAAAACGGGTTGGTTTTGGGTGACGTTTAAGTCTCATTATTAAACGTCATCCTTTATTTGCTTCATCTGTTTCAATTGTACTTATTCATGTTAACCTTATATCGATGCACCGACTTCAAGCCTAAAAGCTTTTTTGCAATATTTCAGGAATTTTTCGAAATTGTTTGTGTTTCATTCATGTTTTTTATGCGAAAATCCAAAATGTTCATAGAAATAGGCTTATGAAAACCCAACTATATTTTGGCTCCAACAAGGTAGAAAGTGTGAAGTTTGCAGGTGTTTAGACAGCAAAACTGTTTTGTTTTTTTTAAGCAGTGGGTTTAGTGTATGCAGTTATGGGATATTTCATTGAAGAGTGTCGTAACTCCCTGGCTGTTTCCTACTGTTAGCGGTCAAGCTAAGATAACCGCCTTGCCTATATAATGTTGGAGTTGAACTTCTTTCAAGTCCAGCTGTCTGGTAATGTGTTTAACAATTTTTCACATAAGCATAGAATTAGGTCTCATGTAGGCTCATACAGACCGGGTACAAAGGTCTATTTTAGTTGCTTTGTTTCTTGATTCTAGGCTCCGTTTGATTCCACCTCATCCATTTGAACAACAGCTAATTTAATGCAGTTACGCTGTGAAAAAATGTCTCAAATGCAGCGTTTGTTTGAAACGTATAATATAGTGACATCATCAAGTATTTCAATACAGGAAAACTGAGCTGTTGGGTGTAATTTAAACTTTTATTACATGGCAAGAAAGTCGATTTTCCTGAGAGGGATATAGTTGTCAGCGGAGGGGAAACAGTAAGTGTGCACTGTTCACAGTAATCACAGTCTGTCAGAGGCCCAGTCAACGGTGACTCAGCTGCAATGGCATGGAACAATTATTGGTGAAATCAGCCTTGCATGCAGCAAACTTAACCCGTGTGGACCTGTATTTTACAAGTGGAAGCAAACAAGGCATTTTCTTTCCATAATAAACCAGCCTATTAAATCTAGTTACCTATTAAGTGCTTTCTTTCCTTTTATTGAGGACGCTGACCAAGATAACTTTAGAGATGTTTTTAATATGAGACGTCTCATGGCTTTAACTGCAGGGGCTATGTTTGCACTAAATAGTGCAAAATAAATAAAATATTGTTTGAGATACTGCTTTTTATACTTGCTTGAGTGCGTCCAGTCAATAGATTAGAGGAAGAAAAAGCCTGTTTGGGCATTTGGTGTTCAAGTGCCAGTGGTTTCCTTTTGTTGAATCCAGTCACGAAGGAAGACAAAAACCTAGTTTGCCAGAATATCTTGTCATCGAGCTGTAAGGAATCCAGGGTGCTATTATAGTCTGACCGTAGCACCACCTTTACATAACTGCTACACATTCTCACTCAAATATATGGCTCCATGGCAAATAAATAATTCTGTGATCTCCTAAAAGACACAAAGATCCTCTGCTTCCCATCGGGACCCAAATGCAGCAAACAAATAATTAGTAACTGTGTGTAAGAAGCCTTTCTTACATGGCTCAGAGAATTGCCAAAATGATTGCAAAGGTTAATAAATTATGGATTTTCCTCAAAGTAAGCTTGATACAGAAGTATATAACAACCCTCTACACAAAAAAAGCTTCCAACTGCGACCATGATGTGTGTGGATTAGTGTTCACATTCATTTTATGCTTGTCGTTTTCGCCTTGAGTTATCAGGCAGTTTTGAGCCTGTTTTAGGCTCACATGATGGTCAGTGGTAATATACACATACTCTTTCAAACTGTTAATGAGGTCCACTGGGCATGTTTTGATAGTATAATAAGGAAGACCTGGTAAAAACAAACAAACAAAAAAAAAAGCCTCTGCTAATCCTTTTCAGCCCCTTTAGAGAGAAAGAACAAGCCCACTCGACCGGACTCGACTCTCTGATGAAACCAGTGCATCTGAGAAATAGCACAGACACAAACAAATGCAATGTGAACACATTTTTGAATTATGTTATTTTGGTTTGGAATCTTTAAATCTTCCAAAATACAACACTGGAAAATTGGCTCCCCGGGTAAAGGGCAGCTAAAGATCCTCCATGTGAAATGAATGATTCCATTTATCTTCGCTCCAGAATCCACGCACGGTAACAAAAGCTCTCCACCTCAAATGTCAGTTTTCAGATCAGAAAATTAGACATGTCTTTTGCCTTGCCCTCTGTTTTTTTCTCTACCCTCTGACCTTTCTCCACTGCATCAAACACAATCCCCTTCCCCCTCTATCGCCTGTCAGCTCTGAACGGCAGGGTCAGGGGTGGCTGTCGCGCCAGGGGTGAAGTTTTTCATTAGGGCAAGGACAAGCTGTCTGACACGCGGAGGTGAGATTGTCGGTGGGACCTGCCTGCTCCTCACTCCTCTGTTTTGTGCAAAAGTTTTTTCGGAGAAATATTCACTCTAGCTGCTCTTGGGTGCGAGTTCCTCTCATTAATTAACCATGCTCCTGCTCAGTTTCCTGCAGCAAAAAGCATCTACAGGGAAAAGTGCTGCTTTCTTACACCGCTGCGCTTCGCAGCTCCTGAAAATAGTAACCCCGCCTTGCACACATGTTAATGCAAAGCACCTCAAGGCTTCGAACATGGTGAAAAAACATGTCGTCACTCCATATGTGTTTATGCTTTGTGTTGTTTGTTTTTTTCTGCACACTAACAGGATTCAGTAAAGAGTCAAGCACTGGGTGAAAAACCAGGCTTGTTAGAGGTGCAGTGCACATTTTTCCAATTTGACTAATGAATAGCCTGATGAGCCCTATAATCGGAGTATACGTACATCTGTCAGTCATACTTTTGCATTAGCTGTACATTACATCAAGGCTCTCTCTCAGGGCCTAAAGTCAAGCTTCCTGCATCTATTACCGCCTAATTAGTAGCGCGCGCACCTACTGCCACGTGCCTGTATCAGTGTGCTGCAGAGGGTTTAGTTGTGATTTGTTGTTTGCAAAACTACACACAGGCTTTAAAAATCTAGCGGAGCACACGCATACACCCTTCATATGAGGTATGTGTGTGTGGGAGGGAGTGCAGCCATGGAGCAACTCCCAGTGGGACTGACAACCCTACAGTGCAGAGCTAAGGAGACAGAGGCAGAGAAGGAGAGAGGAGAGAACCAATTACAATGGATCGCTGGCCGACTCTCATGACTGTGCTCAGTCAGCTAAAACAGGAGCAGCAACTGCAATATGCAGCGAGCGAGCGAGGCTCCCTCACTCAGGATTATTTTACATAATATCTAATTTGCTGTGACACTTCAGGATAAATGCTTTAAGTTACACTTGGAGTCGAGCTGAATGACTTGGACCTAAGTCACACTAAATAGCAACTTTGACGGCATCTTACGTGTCAAAATTGTGAAAAAAAAAAAATGGCCTGCGACACAAATGTGACTTTTAAAGGCTCAGTTTTAAAAACTCTGCCAAGGTCAAACATTCTCCTTAAAGGTGTAACGTGTAACAAATTGTCATCAAATACCAACACTATGGGTTATCCAGTTTCATAGAATACTGACACTTTAAGTTGGTGATTTGCACCAAAATTTAGTGGATTCTTCCTTAGCTCATTCCTCATCCTCACACCAAGTTCAGTTGAAAATACATCCAATAGTAGACCTGTTAACAAAAAAACAGAAACAAACAGTCAGACTTGGCAGTAAATATACTCAGAATTTGGACGTACGTCAAAAATTGGGGGCAGCGTATAGTATAATATCACCAGCATAATTCCTTCTGCAGTCACTATTATGTCTCCTGGGCTACCTGGGCCTCCTTGGGTTGCAACAGCAAGTGTTAACTTAGCACTAGAGCTAGCGGGCCTTCTGCTCACTGAAGTCCTAGACTGTGACCTTATATCACAGGGGTCACAACAGGCAGCAAGACTGAAGTAGATAAGGAAGTTTACATGGAGAATACATTGTTTTTTTGTTTGTTTGTTTTTTAATTTAGTTAGTTTGTTTCATCTACTTAAACTAAACGTGGCAAACTCACCATTCGTACAGATCTACAGTACAATCTGAAACTGCTGGGACTATCTCACCATGTGCTATTAGGAGATAAGACAGGTGTTGCTAACTGGTTACTATGGTAACTCTAGTAGGTATGTCTGCAAGAATTCAAATAGATGTTCTCTTTATACTGTTAGCTAATGTTTCACCCAAGTAGATTAGACCTTTGCTATTGTCCAAGAGAAATAAATAATAAAGTGAAACTTCTTCACTGAACACACATGTCAGAGTGCAAACAAAAAAACCTACATTAGGCATATTGACTGTTACAAACATAGTGCAGACAAGCTCAATGAATGAGCATGAAATATGTTAAATGAAAAAAGTTTGTAAGTAAGAAAAGAACATATTTACACTTTACACTTTATTATATAAAGTGATTATTACAATATACATTCAAAAAAATTATGCTGTATTATTCACATTTTATACTGTATATAAGCCGGGATAAAATTAAAAAAAAATGCTATAATGCTGATTTGAAAAGAAACACTAAAAGAATCATGTGCTCTACACACATCCAAACTACAGAATATTGTATTATCATTGCGTAAAAGGGTTTTCTGATTTCAGAGCACTCTAAAAGTAATGGTGCACTTAATTAACAATGGCTCATAATCAGGTCATGATCACAATAAGTCAATAACACTTTTTTTTAAGCACAAATGACTATTATTATTATTATTATCTTATTTTTTTCAGAAAAATACATTTCTTTCGCATGTGCCCTTCTTCTGTCACACAGAGTGTATATTGGGACTGACCTCGTACTGTGCTCGACAGAGCAGAGTTGTCCCAAGTCAGGTCCGGGTCTTTACCCTGAAGACTGTGGCGCACTCCTTGTCAGAGAGGCCACGGCCTGAGGGGGCAGAGGGGGCGGGGGAAGTGCACATGGGGAATTGTGGGAGGGCGAATTACACCACAGCACTGAAAGTATTCCAGAGGCTGTGAGTAGTCAATCGATGCATTGGGGAGAAAAGTCACCATAAGTGTAAAGAAAAAATTAAGTCACTTAAGTCAGATTTTGACCAAAAGGCCCACCATTTTTTTAAGCAACTTAATTGAAAGCTCAAAGACGTCCAATTGTAAGTAGACAACTCTGCACAATATAGCTTCTTTCTAAATGAGTCCAACATGATCCTACCCTCCCCGGCTGCTCTAAAAAGATGGCCTGTTGTTAAAATGGTATCATATTTGGTGATAAATTAATCATAGAATGTGTAGAACCAAAAACACAAAGCTTAAGATTTGACACTTGACTTGAGACCTGCCTGTGATGATGACTGCCTTTGCTTTCTATTTTAACAATTCAAATTTGTCATTGAAAGGCAGCCCAACGAGGCAGCAATTGACATTCTGATTTTCAGTTTGTTGTGTCACCACAGTCAAGTCAAGTGGTTTGCTAATGTCATTTCATCCAAATGGAGTAGGCACGGCGCAAGAGTGAAAGAAAACTGCGTACCTGCAGGAACCCACATGACAGGGAGAGGCAAAGAAGGAACGTAAGCAATGTAAATATCACGCTGCCAGGAGTGCAACTGTGCGAGACGGTTTTTCCTCAGCTGCCAAAGGAGGAAGAGATAATCCTGGGCTTTGGTGGCAAATGTATAGTTTGAACCCAAACCAGGCTAAACTAAAAAGCAGAACATTCGAACGCATATTGAAACAGCAGAACAACTAACTATGGCCTAAAGATTCCTGTAGAGTTGAACCAAAACTTACAGAGTCAAAAAATGTGTTTGCTTGAAGTCATAAAGTCTTCTTATTTTGACACCAAACCAGCACATTTTAAATTCACTGGCAATCTAAATGTTTTACATAATGTATAACGTAAAACAATCTGTCGGGGAACACAGCCAAACCCAAACAAATTTCATTTTTATTATCAACCCCTGAAAACAAGTAATTTAGAAGTTAGTCATTTTCTCATACACTTAGCCGTCAATGAAGATTTTGTGTTTATATTACCTAATATATTACCAACCTAATTATCAGTGTTGCCTTGAAGTTCGAGCATGGATGAAACACCAGCTCTAACTCTGCTCCTCTCCTGATGAGAACCATGCGATGCATGATTGCTCTGTTCAATGCCAAATCTCATCAAGAACAAACTGTCACCCTTGTGCAAATAACATGAGGAAGGAGAGGCCATAGACGTAAACACAGATGAGTTAAGAGTAGTTCAATGATTTATCTAAAATAAAAGAGCAGATGGTGAGATGGTCAAGCAGTCGAACCCAGGCAAACAAATCTCAATGACACATGCAAGAAATGCACATGAACAAAGCTTCTTGAAAAAGAAACTTGGAGACACACAAGGTGAGAAGATGAATTGGCAAACAAAGGCCGGCAAAAGCACAAGGATAGGAAGTCAAAAATCTGGCAAAAAGGCAAGTTCATGGAGCGGAGCAGATCTGGACGATGACCAGGGGGTAGGACCAAATAGCACAGTAGAAATCTGTAGCTCAACCAGGAGGCAGGACTGAAGAGCAGAGCAGATGTGGAAAATGACCCGGAAGATTAGCAGACAGCTCAGTCTGGCAGCAAAGGTGGAGCATCCTTTATTGCTTGGAAGAAGCCCGTCAGGGTCAAAGTCCGGATTCCTGAGAAACCACTGCTGAAGAGGAACCGGTGAATGCTGCCAGAGGGAGAATGAGAAAAGGTGTCTGATCATTCAGAACAAGACAGGTCTGGTGGTCAGGAGTATTTTGTTTGTGGGCAGCTGAGAAGGATCATGGTGGCATGAAAGATGATTCTGTGGAAGGATCATGGCGGAACGCATTCAACCCATAAGCTGAACCTGGCAGGAGACTATGGTTGATAATAAAGCAATTCATGACAACATATGTACGAAACTTAGGGAACCTCAACTTATAAGCTTATAAGTTGTAAAATGACCATTAAACTTCTCGATTGTTGATACTGGTGAAAGAGATTTCAAAAAAATGGAACAAAAATTCGACCAAAGAATGTGGAGTACATTTATTGTTTTTTTCCAAGTTTGAACAACTTCAGACATTGCATATATTAGCTATTTTGCAGTACATCCATTTAATAATGGATGAAAGCAAATACATTTTTGCAACAGAAGTCAATGGATGTGGATTGTGATTCGTTTTGCTATTCATAAAAGTGATTGTACAAAGTCAAAAGCTGAGGCTGTTCAGAAGGCAAAACCAAGCATGCGGGCTGTTCAGTCTACTGGGGAACAAGGGCCCTTTGACATATGCAATTCTGTACAGTGTTGCATCTATCTATCGATTGAAGATTTTTTTTATTTATACAAAGCATGATTCTTATGTCTGGGCTGCTTATTAAACAGACAGACCCCATCATGGGCCTCTGTTTCTTTGTGGTAAATACCCAAAGTAAGCCTGTCACAGTAGATGTTAGCAGTTTGTGGCGAGCACAGGAGGAATAGAAGCTGCAGTGTCACAGTTTGTTCCAATCTTTATTGTTGACAAGGAGCTGGCTCATCGGTGGTAGTGGCATTTGTAGACAGACAGTGATTGATGTGATATGTACTTGAGCAAATATTTTCGAGAAGTGCACAGACATCTACCCTTTCACAAATGTAAAAAAAAACGCCTTTCTAGTGAGAAACCTTGGACAGATACAAGTCAGTCGCATCTAAGTCAAACACCTTTGGGGACACAGTCAAAAATATTTTAGCTTTTTGTGGTACCGTAAACCTTTATTCATTTTCTGACTACTTTGATCCATAAGTCATTAAAATATTCAGCGTTCTTTCTCGGTCTGTTTGTTTAACGGAAGCCTTGTGACCTTTTCAGTAATACAGTCTCCAATGGATGATTGAAAGGAATCAGCCAAGGGACATATTAACACTGCTAACTAGCTCACACACACACATACCAGAGGGTGTATCTCTAAGTGCACAGAGTGAAGGACATTTTAACATATCTTTTCATTTTTGCATTGATACACAATGGCAGGAATTGAGAGGCCAGTACATACACACTTGTTGTATGTAAAATGCATTATCTAGATTTGATGGTTTTCAATACAGCTTCTAGAGATAAGAGTTATTCGCCGTGGGCACAAATGTTTCAGTTTTAGTGACCAAAATTTCAACAAAGAAACATGGTCTGGTCATCTTCATTAAGGGGCTGAGCACCTTTAAGAGCATCAAGACCAGTCCAGATTCACTTTGCTTAAGGTAAAAATGTCCTCATCTGAGAAAAGGATGCACATGACATGACATGACAGACCCCCTTCTGGTGCCCTATATTTAAAAAAAAACATGGCGTTTTGGTTGTCCCATATGGTAATTGAAACATGATAATGTATGACCTATGCTTTGTCCTAAACCTGCAAGAAAATGTGATAAAGTGGCCAAAAAGGTGCTCCTATTTTTGGCACCCATTCCTCTCATGCATATATGTGGGTCTTTTTTCAAATATTCCTAAATGAATTCATGTGCAATTTGATTTTCAGGAGGGAGTGCTTGACCACACGTTCAGTGGAGGCAAATTCAGTAGCTACAAAAATGAACAGAAGCTCAACATCAGCTCTACTTGAACATACAGTTTGATTGGAGCCTACCACAATTTATGGAGACACTACGCCTACGAATTTGCTTAAAATAGAGTGAAATCATTTGACTGTTCATGAAAATGTAATATCCAAATTCTGTACCAAACCCTGGTTTATAACATCAAACTGTACCACTGAAAAAGTTATGAGTATGGGGAGTTAAAAGAGTTGTAAAGTTTCACACAAGTCAGGGGAAGTTTCTTTATGCATGAGGGAGTTTTTTTTTTTTTTTCTATTCAGCCTGTGTTATATCGTCTTCGAAAATAAAATGAATCATAAATCTTCTCCCTCTGTAGGCTACTGGTTCGATAAAGTTTTTTTATTTTTTCTTATTCTAATTATCTAGATGTGATCAATGTGATGTCAGTTCAGTGTCATAATGAGCTTTTAATTGCAATGAAACATATTAATATTTTGAAGGATGCTTTAATATAATTAATGTAAAGTTTGAAACTCATTTCCAGGTTGTCAAATACTGATGATTTTGGTTTTAGACTCTGGCCCGCAAACCAAAGACAATAATTAACAATCAAATATCTTACACAATGCACCTTTAAATCATTTACAGTTGGCTCAAAAGACTGTAGCTTTAGGGGTATATTTTTGTTACCTAATTATAATATATAAAAATAGCGGCCTTACATTTCGACACAGCTGGTTAACTCAATGCAGTCCAAAAACAACAGCATGTGCTGAATATTTTCCCATTGTCCATTTTTCTTCCATGTTTGGTTCATATCGAGTCTTTAGTTTGCACCGCACCTCTCCATCAGTCCCACTGAACCAGCTGCAGAATTCCACCCTTTCCAGGAACAATGGGAAGCTTTGACTTCACAGGAGCGTTCAGAGCGATGCCGCTCAGATAAGGAAGTCTGCAGGAGCCACAGCGCACACACAGAAATCGGCACTATTTACAGACACGCTTTGTTTCTGTCTTATGTCTCTCGGGTGGCTCATGGCATGCCAATCATTTCCCACTTCCTGATCTACACCTGGATTATTAAATTACAATTTATATTTACCCTGTAAGGTTATCATGTGATACATCAAATGTGATGATCAATGAAATATAATCAAAGACTCAGATTTCAGAACATCATCATTTCAGTGAGCAATATATTGAACATAACATAATCATAAGTGTCAAATGCAATTTTTGTACCTAATTTTGCCTATATATATATATGAATAATTTTGTTGCAGGTTTGAGAGTTCTGTTAAGGTGTTGAAATCTTAAGACAATACAATGGAGAATTATGCTAAGTTATTGTGTCAAACTTGTTACTTGTAATTGTTTGCAACGGTTGAAAAAAAGCACCCAAAACTCCTAGGACTAAAGATATCATGCTTAAAAATTGTTAAAATGAGGTACCCATACAAATGCTTCTTGAGAAAATATTTCATATTAAATTCTTCTGATATTTAAACTGATTTTTTTTTTTGCCAAATAAAGTGTCAAAATTACAAGTAAAAGTACATTTGCACATATTTACATGTATGACCAGTATTTAATAAAGTGAATGTTTATCATGCTGACTAATTATCAGTTTACAATTTTTTTAATTATATGGTTTTGTTACTGCCGCCAAGAGGCGACGTTATGTTTTTACTAACAAGTTTGTGAACAGGATAACTCAAAAAGTTACGGATGGATTTTGACATTGAAGTGGGAAATGGCCTGGGCAACCGTTCATTAGATTTAAGTTATGATACCGATCACCGTCTTGATCCAGGAGGTTTTTAAGCGATTCTTCCCGGTTGCAGGATAAGACCAATTTCATAATTTTTGATTTTAATTCCACAGAATATTTGGCCTTGGTGGAGGTCTGCACTCACTGAATGCTTTTTAGTTTTTGTTTTGTTACATTCACCAAGGAAGTTGGAGGAAGTTCCATTTATTGTTTGTTGGTTCGTTGGTAACTTTTAGTCTGTAAGCAAGATTAAATAAAAAAAATTGTACAGCACTTCATTAAATGTATTCAGCATTATTTACCATTCCAACTACGCAACATAATGCAACTGTATGTGTTTTAATTTGATAAAATCAATACATCTGTGATTTGGTTATGCTGTAATAAAGTGAGTAAACTCAGAGTGTCACGACTCCATTCTACATGGCACCACTGAAAACAATAGACTACATATTTACATACGCACACACACTGTCACTCTCTGGCCTCTCTTCTCGCTTGCATTTCATTGTGTCCTTTATTGTCTACTTCCTGCACTGCAGTCAGCTGCTTCCTATCTGGCGCCACACCAACGAGCAGCCAGCGACCTCCGACTGTGCCAGTCACTATATGTGGGGCGCAGCAGAGGGAGGAAACACGGGAAGAAAAGGGACATTCCTTTATTAAAAGCTGAATACGCTGCGGAAAGTAAGGGAGCATTTTACAATGCAGCAGGTGCAAAATCGTGGCTAATAATGGAAACGTGTAGAAAATACAGCATCATTGAATGACTTACCACACACCCGTCCTATGTTAAAACACAGGTTTCTAACAGATCTTATTAACTAATCTTATGAGTCCAACATTTTTAAGACTGATTTTATTCACCGTGAGGGATAAATTATGTTTTATTTTGCCCGCGACGCGAGAATTTCAATTTCATCTGGAATGCCGTGGACACGTAGGGAGAGAGAGAGAGAGAGAGAGAGAGAGAGACGGGGAACCAGTTCAAAGTGAAATCCTGATAGATTCCGAGTGAAGATATGGAGAGCCAGATGAATGAAATGCAGGAGACTGTGCTGGGGGCTGAGTATATATAAGAGAAAAGAAAAAGATGAATATAAAGGAGAAGAGAAGAGAGAGAGAGAGAGAGAGAGAGATGAAGGCAGAAGAGGGATGGAGATGACAGGGGGGGCAGCTCCCTTTCATAAAGAGCATTGGATATGAGCCTCAGTCTGTCTCCCCAGGGGATGCGGCCTGGTTTCTCTTTTCCCAGCACATACAGAGGCTATACAGTAAGCTGTCAGTGGAATTTAACACTATATAAACCAAGAGCACACACACACCGCAAAATTTTGCTGCCGAGGTATCTGATACATGAGGGTCAAAGCAGGAAAAACAAGGGTTTAATTTAGAGATTATGGCACATGTCAAATTCACGTTTGTGGCAGGTTTCCCCTCTTTACCTGAGGATTCAAAAACACTCACACCATAAAAGATCCCCACTGCCGTCTGATCATTTTCCCTCTGCTGTCTGTGTCCTCACACCACACTGTATGCAAAGAGGATCTCTATGTGTGAGACGAGGGACTGAAAGGGCCATGAAAAGTGTGAGAAATGCATTGTAAAATGGAAAGAAAAAGTCCTGGTTCAACCTTTAAAAAAGTGAGTGTCTGAACTTAAGGACATAATCATTTTTAAAGTAATCTCAATTTGTCTCTTTTAAGATGTCTTTTTAATCACTGACCAAGTTGAAACAGCTGATTTGTTTTTTACAGTGTGTTGTTCCAGAGTTGCTCATTAGATACAGGCTGACTTTTTCTCTCTTTTAACTTCTTCTTCTCCTTCCTGTCAAATCTTTGGCATTTTAAATGAAATGATGTGACTGAGTTAGTTATGTATTATCAGCTTCAAATGAGTGAAACTTGTACAAAAAAACAGCCAAAGAAGCTTTTAAGATGTCTTGAATAAACCTGGTGTAATACACAATTTGGGGATTATTGCAGTAAATCTCATCTCACTGGCCCCATCGAGTTCAAAATATACAGTAAATACACACCTATAGAACCAGTTTTGCCTGAAATTTTTTTTACATCCTTCATACACATTTCCTGCATTTTCTGGTTGTATTCCAATGAGGAGACAGACAAAAATAAATATAAATGCTCACCCCAACGCTGCTAAACAACAAATCTACTTCATACTGAACCGATACAAACATCTTAAATCAAAACACAGTAGTTAACTGACTGATCAATCAATAGGAGCATCCGAGTTGCTCTGAAGTGGGATTTCCCACTGCTTGTGTTCTATAGCGACCTTCTTTTTACTAAACAACCAGACACTAAAAGAGAAAAAAACATGAGAGAAAGAGAGGAAGAACAGCAGAGAAGTGGACCTGAATGCACTCTAGCTAAAAGCAGCGCTAGCTGATTATTAAACGCTGCAGGCACACTCATATTTGTTATTATGTGCAATGTGGTTGGATGTATTGACTATGAGTCCGGAGAAGGCCCATTTACCCGGATGCTGACTCAGATACCTTATCAGCTGACCTCTCTTTTGTTTGAATGGACAACCCTAAAAGTCAAAGTGATGTGTTTTCTTTTTGTTCTTGGCATTTCCTGTCCTTAAAATTCCTTTCAGGCTACAGGTTATACAGTATTCACTGCTGGTGCAAAAGATATCCTCACATAAATACATCGAACGATTAGCCGAAAACAGTAAAACCACTAACAAATGAACAACAATGATCATCTCGTTACAATGCAGTGTTCTTTGACATACCACCCATCTAATATATACCAAAACAATCCAAAGCTTTGACCGTGCTTCCAAACTCATGTCCCAATCCAATCGAGCATTCAGTGGCTGCGATGGATCCACGGTTGGAACAGAGGTCTCCATCCACCACCCAGCAACACCCAATGTCCCAGTGCCAGGTACCACGGGCCTCCATCAGAGGTCACCTGTCCATTTCCTGACTCTTCACAGCTGTTTAGGTGGCCTGTGTATATACGTACACAAACAGGAAATCATGTCCACATCCAGCGCTGCACCAACTCGCTAATGTTGATGGAGATCAACGTATGTTATCGTCCAGAGAAAAACAGAGCAAGCTGAGCTGCGGCCCCCAGTGAGAAACACGTCATCTTTTACTGCTTCCTGATTCTCTTTCATCTTTAGGGCTCACTGTTTTACTCCCTCTGTTTCACTTGCATTTATTATCTATGTGCTTGGGGTTTGTTTTTTTTCACATTACACCAACTCACTAACTCCGCTGAGTGATTACACACAGCTTATTCCACTTCAAATCACACCAACAGGCCTACATTTTACTGAACACATAACACCACCATCATTCAGTCATGTGTACTTTCACACGTCATCTGAGCGAAAATAAAACGTGTGTTTTGCAACTTAGATTTTGTTTATGGCAAATGTTCAGTTCTGAATGCACCAAATTGCAAGGACAAAGCAATACAAAGATAGGAGAGATACATCACCAGTCCGCCAAGTCTCTAGAAATTTTAGTAGTTGTTCAGATGGTACAACTGATGTTCAGTCTCTAACTGCAAAAGATTTTGAAGCAACCGACCTATGCTGTCAAAGAAACAGCCTTAATAAAAGGGCTAACTCTTTCTCTTTTAAGCATGAACAATGAAAAAGGGGCAATATTTAAAAGAAATATGTGTTCTAGAAGGAAATTGTGATGAAATAATGATTAACTTGTGTACTTCATACCTCAGCTGAGTCCAATTAATGATGTTGGCACATAATCTTCATATTACTCTTGGCTCATAAATATGCATTTCAAGAACTACTTGTGAGCGCACAATGCAAATTATGAAAGTAATGAGCAAGATTTGCATCCTCAATGGGTTTTAAATGGGGTTCAGATTTGCCGTCGCTCTTACATCAGGCTCGTCCGAGGCAAGCTGTTAAAACACAAACTGAACTCTTCAGTAGTTTTCAAATAACGGTCGAACTCAAGAGAAACTGACTCAAGCGCTGACACACACCACTCCTTTGGGCAGAAAACACCTTTTCTAATGGACAGCCACTGGCTTTGTTTCAAAGTCTCTGTCCCTCATTCACCTTGTTCGCCTCCTCCCCTGGGAAAACAAATGCATTTCCTCCTCCCCTTCCATTTGAGCGCCTTTGAACAGTGCAGAAACGATAACGATTTTTTGCATTTGGGTCAGGGACAAACAGAGACGTCACAGAATATTTGAGGAGAAAATGTCAGGGAGCTGTCCATGTCACGGAGTTCAGCAGCCTGACATGCTTACAAAACACTGATGTGCATGCACAAGCTCACAGACGTTTATTTAAAATTGAAGACTCCAGCATTGCTTTGAAATGGAAATGTTTTGGCCATACTCAAGGGAATACCAAGTAGAGGAAGAAAATAACCTTTCCCTGCTAGAATACGAAAGAGACAGAGAGGAAGAAGGAAAAATCTGGCACCAGCGAACAAAGCTGTCTCTGAAGACACGATGTGACTTTATGAGATTTTCAAGCTTCGCTTGTCTAGTTATTTATAAGAGTTACAGCAAATCACTCAACAGTTTATCACAAACACAAATAAAATCCTCACATCGTGATCACTGGGGCTCTGGCAGAGATCAAACCCAACATTTTGCTATCGGCGCCTTTACATTGGTTCATTCATCAAGTAGCTATTGTAGAACAAAGACAGGTGGGTTGGAGTCTGACTGTTGTCCTCTCTGACGAACCAAACGGTTGTGTTACGGCCTCGGCCAATAATTCTTGCGCGTTTCCTCATCGTCCTCTTTCTCCTTCGCCCTCCGCCGTTTGTGTCCGATTCACCATGGGCGCGGCTCCACCTGCTCACCCGTTCACCTGCTCTTCCTCGCGCCAGCATCTAATGTGCTCATCAACGTCGGTATTATAGGTCGTTTCAAAGGCTTTCTGTCAGAAATGTAATTTAAACATGTGTTAAATGTTGTGAAAGTGTGTATTCTTAACCAACAACATGTTGTTTCTTAACCCAAACCAAGTTTGTTTTTGCTGTTTAAATGTCATGAAGCATGTGAGGTGTCTAATGCAAGCCAACAATTGGTACTGCCTGAACATTGGCAAGCATTTACGGTTACTGAAACCTAAACTTGTAGTTTCATCAGCTGAAGTTCAGCAGTTGTGGCGCATAAATATAACCAAGCAGTATTTTCGTTTGAAGCTTCAAATTTTAAACCAAAATTACTGAAAAGCAAGGGGAGGGACACAGTAACAGCATTTGCACTAGCCAAGTCCCATGAAAATATTGATAGAATCACTGTTGGTTTCAGAGTTTGGATCTGCCGTATTCCATGATTAGACACTGTATCTTATTCAAAGTTTTTTTTGTCCTGTATTTTTATACTGTTGAAACTCAATGAAAATTACACGTACACAGTTATTGACTAACATGAGCACAGTTTTCACACATGGATGTTTCGTTGTAGATGCAGAGTAAGACTGGAGTAATTTTCAAAAGTTTTGTGATATTTTGGAAGCTGAAAATTAAGAAAATTGAATGCAGAATCCACCTTAACTACATCATTTTTTCGCCCTACTTTGACTCAAAACCGCTTTGACCTCTTTGACCTCTGGAACTGGACTAAGAGTGGTTTCTGTCCGCTACTTTAGCTGTTAAGTGGCATGCATAAAGAGAGAGAGAAGGCAGCTGAGACGCAGACAGAATAAATGCTGCGTTCTGATCATTGAGAATAATTATGTTGCTTCTAATGTGCCATCATGCAGCATCTTTTCTATTTTAATAGCCTGAAGAGAACAAACACATTCTCCCTCCATCTCTCTTTTCTCTCTGCCTCAATTTTTTCTTCACTTACACACACACACACACACACACACACTCCTAAATGGCCAAAAACTATTGCTGCCATCCCATTGGCTGAGGCAGCACTTGGGTTGGACCAATGGGCACTCAGGACAGGTTTTTGGACCACTGGCCTGGTGAAACTACTCAGTGACTGAGTCATGTCGATGTGCCAGCACATGTGCACACTCTCGGGGGCAGATGAGGGGAAGCTGGACACGTCTTGCATGCAGAACAGGCCCATCTGTCTTAGAGAAAAAGATCTTGGAACAACAGATGAAGGAAATGCAACATCACTATTATTACTATTGATTGCTTTGCCCTGTGTGTGTGTGTGTGCACTGTGTTCTGTCTGTGTTCTGTCTGCCGTCTCCTCCTATACTCCTGCTCCTCTCATCACACTGTGCTAAGTGACTCCTCTGTGTCTTCCCCCTGTTTCTGTCTATATATTTACCTCACCAGTTCTCATTTTTCCTCCAAATTGTTTATTATCAGATCCCAAAATCTTTGCCACTGCTCCTCCATCACTCTGCTCTCTCTGTCATTAGCTCCTTTAAAGGGACAGTTCACCCAGAAATGATAACAATAATAAACAAAAACCACCTTTAGCGCTATTTTTAGTGTATGCAGACTTGTTTTGGTGCACGATATATAGGGTGGCCATCACACATGACAAATTCATCGCCTCTCAATACTTGTGGCTTTTCCTGGCCGTGTCTGTTGTATCGTGCTGGTGCATGACGCACTTTACAAAGTTCTGCAGTGGACATTTTGTCATTTTAATGCAAAGCATCTTCGCGGAAAAAGTCAAGAGGTGCTTTGGTTGTTGCTTTAGAGCTGGTCTACGCTAGCATGACGGCTTTGGGATAAACATAATAGTAGCCGTTTCTCCTTTCGTGATGCATCTTTTCTCTTTGGTCACTTTGGGATTAAATGAAGTTTTCGGTTACAGCATCTCTATTGTCTGCCACAGGGAGACTGACTCCGTGCCTGCCACGTTGCAACCTTTAGCCACACGGCTAATCTGGCTATGTTCACTGATGTTGACCAGTGAAATTTCTGATACATAATCAACGCTGTTTTCATCCAATAAATTGTTATATCAACATTTTTTAGGAAAATGTATAATTACACAAAACCTATTTTTATATTTTGTTATCTACATTTTATTCAGATGCATTTATTTATTTAGTTCTATTATAGACCATTAGCTAAAGACTAATGTAGGGATGATATTGGAAGAAGGACAAATGAGAATCTGGCTCAAGGCTGCACTGATATGTGGTTTCTTACTACTTGCTACATACTACTTTTCAAAAAAAGATTTTGTGGAAATAGCACCTTGAAAGACCAGGAAGTCCTAGGCTGAGAAATATCTGAGGTTTCATTTAAGCAAAGTAACCAAGTCCCGGCTTAGTGCATGAGTTATGGATGCTAAATGGCCTATTGTGCATGAGAGATGACTTACCAGAGCGGCCGCCAACGCCAGAGGGTGGGTACCTTCTGCGGTGTGTGGTGACAAATTGTCTGACGAGCTTGGATGGAACTGTCCCTTTAAGATTTTCCTGTGATACAGATCTTATGTCCTTTCCTTATCTCCTCCTCCATCAATTTCCTCATTCCCTCTCCTCTTTCCCCGGCCCTACTCCTCCTCTCTGCTATCACCTGACAGAGTAATTCATTTCTCCAGGCTGGCAATCAGTCAGCGCTACCAGCAAGGGTACGCATGTCAATAAATCAGCTGTACACTTCCCTAAGTTGTAGTCTCACTGAAACGCTCACATTTTTTTAATTAATGACCTCTCTTTGTGTTTTGGCTTGAGCGCCTTCCAGATAATCAAGAGACCAGTTTCTCTGAAGAAGACCAGGGCGAATGAAAACCGCCCACTGCTGTGAGTTTGCTACGTGTCTCCCTATCAGTGAATATTACCGTCACAGTTTCACATTCTGTGTCGCTGTTGAAGAGACGCCTGCACCGAAGGCTATCGCGCTTGTTATGCAGACGTTACATCACCGCCCTTATGGTTGCATCACGAGTCCAGGTTGGTTTGGTCTTTGGAGTGAGGGAATCCTGGTCACTCCGCCAGAGAAAAAAATGTAAACATCAAGACAAGTTGGACACTAATCGCTTCCTTGTCTCTATTCTCTCATTTTCTCTAATTTTTGGAACCACTTTTCAAAATCTGATTAGTGATAATAATGTAAGCATTACTTAAGCGTTAGGTATCTAAATTATAATGTAGTGTTCTGCAGTCTTAAACTAGAATTTTGGTTAATAAGTGTGTTGCCAGCTCAACCAGGTCTAGAATATTTGTGATTACATTGACTAGTTTTCATCATTCAGTCTTTCTGTTTTATAGTGAAGCACATTTATCCCTTTAAATCTGAAAAACAAAAAAATGGTTTTTAAGTTACTGCCTGGGTGTTTTTCTGCTTATTGTGATGTCTTTTTTGAGAGGCTGCAAATGCTTTATATTCTTACAATCTGTGCAGCCTAACCAATAAGATTATAATGTAATGCTTTACCGTAAAGAAAATTTTTAAAAAAAAGAAAGGAAAAAGTATAAAAACTGGTTGCTTTAAAATAAGCTATTAACAAATAAACACACAAAACACCACTGAGGAGGATTTAGAGGATTTATAAATGTAGAAATATGAACAATATTATTATAACAATATTTCTTACCATCAATTACATACTTTCATTATGGACATTTTTAATGAGCGTAATTAAAATGTGTTCTTATTCATAGTTTCACTGGTTCATTGCTACAAAAACTTGCACTGCCCATAATGTAATGTATCTTTAACTTTTTGATGCAAAAACAATGCAAATAATTCAAATCATATTGCTATTATTTAACATTAATCTAAAGAGCACCGGGCAAATGATGGCCACCTGTGGGAGGTCCAATTTTATATTAGTACTAAATTGTTAATTATCCTTTAATAAATGTTTAGTTAAAGGCTAATAAATGGATTTTGTTCCAGATTGCCTTTTGTACTTCATTTTCAGTGTATTTAAAACACTGTCTGCAAATGTATTTGTGTGACGCTACTTGCTCGGGAGAGGGAACCATGCCTTCAAAGCCACCTGCCATAACGGGACAAATGCTATTTGCAAATTCTATCACAGGCTTTCATTTATCCTCCTCATGTGTCAGATGGGTATGATTTATTTCGCAGGAAAACACAATGATTCATAAAGTTTAGACAATCACAGGAAAGCACTCGGGAGTTGATTTATTTTACCTCTCTTTGGCTGAGCACTCAGAGGCAAAACTGCAGTATTTTAAATCCAGCCCGCGTTTGAGTGGTTGGATTCCAATTCAGAATGACACCTCTGCACTCAAAGTCTACTCTCTTTTATCTAATCTCTGAGTAGGCAGCAACTTTTGCTGGCTGAAAACTCTCTTTTAGAACTACAGCATCCCATGTTACTGTGATATCTGCTGCATCTCGTGGAAAGATAATTCAACACGCACACACACACTGCTTTACTTATAGTGTGGGGGCTGTTTGCAATCTCTGTCTCTCTCTTCAGTTCTGCTTGGTACATATCAGCTATTACGTAAAGATGCTGACTGCCTAACCACGCCGACTGACATGTCAAGTGCTGTCAGAGAAACAGTTTCATCTGATACTGCAGAGCTGTGACCCCACCCAGATGAATTCTGATATAAATCAGACCAGGGTCAAGCAAGTGTCAGTGTGTACATCAGCCTGTGTGGCGCTCTCGCTGGCTGGCATTTTCACAGTCTAAGTATGTTTCAGAAAGCTCTGCTCATGTATTTTTTGGGGAGTTGAACTGCAAAACAAAACAACAAATTCTTGTGCTTCTGTCACCAATCCATCTCAAGTATGACACAAACCCTTTTTCGCTTGCTTCAGGGAGAGAACGGAGTGAAGGAAAAATAGGTAAACACATTCTGAAGACACAGAAGAGTCAGATGGCCATCAGCAGTTTTTGCCTGTCAGTCACAAATATCAAACAGAATTAAAATGGAGTTTTTATGTGAATGAATAAAGTTCAACGTGCTCTTTCTCGCCCCCCACCCCCAAAAAATAGACTTTGCATTTTAGCGTTTGTGCATGTATGCAGACTCCAAATTGAGAAATCACTCTAAATGGAAATATGTGATGTTCAAAATACTGACATAAAGTAATAAATCTTTACGATAACATGTGGTACACTCAACTGCAAAATGCAGAAAGCACCCTCCTATTGTCCTTCGAGCATTACAATGGCCATCCTTAAAGAATAGCGCTGCAGTGAAATGGTTTCCCCCGCTGGTGCCTGTGTGTCTACTGTCCAGTCGGTGTGGTTCAGGGGCGTGGATGGCGAATGGGGATGGAGTGCTCAGCGGGAGGAAAAGAACAGACACTGGGACGGCTCAGACAATGGCTTCGGCCTGTGTTTGCTATTCTGAGAAGCTTCCGCCACCTTTGGCCTCGCCCCAAACTTCACCCACCCGTCTCTGCTCAGGTCATCTCATTCCTTGGCCCCTTGAGCTCGCTGTAATTGTTTGCTATTTATTTTCTTTTAATTGTGTATGAGTGAGGCCATATCCCTCTGATTGGTACTGAACAGCATCCAATGTGATCTGCAGTACAACACACATATCAGCTGTACAGTAAGCGAGCCCTCAGCGCAGGAAGCCCGAGCCTTCCGATGACAGGAAGCAGCCCTCTCCATGGAGACAGCATTCTGAGCTGATGTCCTGCAGGTCAAACACAAGCGCACACAAGTGCACACATACGCACGCGATCTGATGCCATCTGTGGGAGAGGTAGCAACTTCCAATACCTGTGGGCTGAAAAGAAAAGAATCAGAAAAGAACTGATGTACTAAGCTCTTCCGTTATACAGACCATAACCTTTAACCACTGAAGAGCACCATCACACACACACACACACACACATACACACATTTTCACTCAACACGCTTTAAATAGATAAGTAGCACTAAGCCTCTTGTCCATCCAAGAGGAGCCTCTCATGGATCACTGTTTCCTTTTTATTTTAACTTTGTTAACCACCTCTCATTTACAGTACATTTTAAATAATATCATGCTGAACTGTTTTGCTTAGATCATCTACCTACATCTGTAGTCATCTATATTAGATGGCACCAACACAACAGAACTTTGTATAATTCAGTAAACACAAAATCATCTGTCAGCCAATAGTGTTTCCATTCAAAACGATATAGTATACTTTTATTTGTTAGTGATCAAGTACCCTTAAGCTATACCACACAACAATATACTATTGGACAATGTGCAATGCTAAATGAGAGTACACCGTACCAATTCATACCACATCATACAACATACTCTAACATTTATGTGTACACCATAAAATATCAAGTGATAGTACATCATACAGTATTACGCCATACCATACTGTAATAGAATTATATACATTATAAAATGATATGTGATATTGCACCAAACCTGTTCATACCACATCGTAGCACGTCCCACCATGGCATATAGTAGCACATCCTTCTGTAACATACTGTAGTACATCATAAAATACTAAGTCATAGTACACTATACCACAGTGCACCGTAAAATCTTAGGCTAGATTATAGAATGTCATACACTATTACACCCAAACAATATTGAAACAATGTAATAGTAGTTTTCCATACTATATAGCGTCACACTATACCCTACTATAATACACAATAAATAACTCAGAGTACTGTCCCCACCTAAATTACTCTGTATACTCTAAAACGTTACCTGATGGTATATTTTACCATCCAAAACTACAGTGCAGTATACTATACTATCCTCTAATACATCAAATTCTAAGTGATTGTGCAGATTAACGTAATACAAACCAGTCCATGGAAGAGATTTAATAAAACAAATGCAATGATAAAACCATTACAAGAACTCACTGTTAATCTTGGCTAGTCATGGGTCCCGTGAGTTACAGGTCTGCAGTTGTAAACCAGATGTCAGGAACAGATCACACGGTTTGGCTGATATGTCATCAAGTAACCAAGCAGCGTTGCAACTGAGTTGTTAATAACTTACAGAAACATTGTGTGCAATAATCGCTGCTTCTGTGTTCCTCTGTCCAACACAGACGTCATTCAAGAGAAAGAGAAAGACCCACAGAGTTCTTGTCTTTTCTGAGAGATTACTAGTTCTGGTGCAATAAAGTACACAGTTGCATACTGAGTCATACAAGCCCTTGAATAAATAGCACTGAAGCCCTGCCATACCATAATATAGCATTGGAATAATATAGCAATGGGAGACAAAAATCGGAAACACATTTTCTTGATTATATGTGAAAACGATAGAGAGTGAATGAGTAAATAAATATAGATCTTTTGGTTATTTAACTCAATGATACAAGTTTTTTTTGTCACTTTTTATCCCACAGGCAGATCCACATTCACTGCGTGTGCGAGTCTGTGGATCTGTAATGTGGTAACCTTAGTAGTGTTGCAACCTCTGTCAAACAGCACAGCAGAAGAATTGCACGTGGGTGCGTGTCACCGTTTCATTGATTACATGTGTACCAGTGTTTATAATAGTTGATCATCGCAGAAACTCATTTTTATAGACACCGTACTGACGCTGGTAAAGAGCGTCCATTAGTCAGAACAGCAGTATTGATAGAATTTATTGGTATCATCCCGTATTTTCATATTAGTGTATCCCTAGTTCAGTTGTTTAAAAGTGGTAATGCATAACAGTAGCTGTCAACAGGGACAAATGCCCCGGAGATGCTTCACACGTATTCATGTATTCAGTTTCAAGAGCTCTACCATGATTTCAGCAGTTGCAGTCTGCTGAGCAAAGTAAACTTGAGCTACTTAAAGAATACTTGCATTTATTAATGCGGGGAAAAAAAAAAACATCTGACATCTGTCATCAGTATCAAACTTGAGCTACTTAAAGAATACTTGCATTTATTAATGCGGGAAAAAAAAAAACATCTGACATCTGTCATCAGTATCGGTGCAGAACTTGTTCCGTTTCTGCCTCAGGCTCAAAAGCAAACACAGAGACAGAAATAGAGGTTTCGAGAGCTTGTTGTTTAAAGTACTGAGTCTTGTTGTTGGTAAGGGGCCAGATGGGAGATGATGAGAGCAAAGCATCAAAGGCATAGGAACGAGCTGGGTAACATGGATGTAGCGTCCGGCCCCCAATAGTGGAGCCGGTGCTAAAGTGCCCCAAACCTGAATTCGTGATACATTTCAGCAGGGGGTGCCTCCACTGGTCGCAAAAGAAAGTCAAAATGAATGGGCTTCAATGCAAACACGACCCTCTCACGTTTTCTGCCTCATTCAGCTGTATCAAAATGTGTTCAGGGTCTGAATCTCCAGCTTACAGTCTTGGACAATAGCACATGGTCGTTGTTCTGAAAATTTTTGCCCCGTTTAAAACGAATTGGAAGATAAAGCTGGGTCAACTGCGGGCCGCGGCCACATTCTAATTCTCATTAAGACCGACCAACCGACATGGCTGCACCTGTAATACCAATCTTGAGGCTTCAAGACATGATGTGCCAAAACAGGACCCTGGTGTAGGTCAGGAAGAGCCATGAAGGCAGTAAGCTACAGTGGAAGAAGCTGATCTTAATAGAGTGCAAACATCATGGAGTTGCAAGAGGAACCCTGTACCCTTATTGCACTTGCCGTTGCGACTGTCTTACTGCCATTGTTATATATTTAGTTTATATTCAATTAATAATTTGATTTATGGCTTCAGATTTACCTTCTTTGCGATTATTTTTTCAGTCAATGCATAAAGCCACGCCCAGCAGCCCGTGTAGGCTTTACTGGGATACCTTTGTGTCCCAGCCCAGTCTGCTATCCTGGCCCCACGCTAAGATGGCCTCCTCTAAACGTATGTTTTAATTTTCATTAGTGTGGAGATAAAGTCCCAACAGCACTGGCTGGGATTTTGTGATGATTTGGGGTCCTTAAAGGAATAAATATATGGATGATTTTATGGATTAAGTAGCTGTGCAGGCTACTGTCAGGTAATGGTGTTAGCTCGTTAGCGTTAGCTCCTGGCTAATCCTGGCAGTGTGGCAGCAAGCCTTATGTGTTTGTGTCAGTAACTGCTGAGTGGCATCAATGAGCTGGCTGTGAGAACTTACTGTACACACATACACAAGGTACATACTTTTTTACACACACTTTTCCTTTTATTTTTGTTCTACATAATGTCCACCAGTCTGCAGTTTTTGGCCTCGTGTGAATGCTGTGGAGACTCGCTATATTTTCATTCACCTGTGCACATTAAAGTTGGGATCCACATCGGACTTGATGAGAGAGTGTGTCATTTTTTCCATCGCAGAGTACGAACTTGCCCCACATCCAGGATCCTACCGACAAGGCTGACAGAACAATCAACTGACTGTTACGTGGACGACCCCGATTCCTACAGCCGAGGAGCCGATCGGCAGCGTGCGAGAGAGACCAGGTGTTTCAGGTGAGCAGCACCCGAAGCGGAGGGAGACAGGCGATGTAACGGGGAAAAACATTAGATTGACTAGAAAATTGAGGCTGTGATGTAGGCCTCTGTTCAGCCTCCTGCTAATACTGTTCTTAATGTCTTTGTCTTTGCGGAGAATTTAGAAAGATTCGTGACCTTTATGTTTTGTGTGACTGACTCCATTTTTTTTTTTTTTTTTTTCCATTAATAATCAAAATATTCGTTAGTTACTTCATTGAGGATGATTACTGGATATATGACATTTAAAAAAGCATAAAAGAGGCAAAAAAATAAGCCCGCATGTACAAATTAGTATTTATTTAAACAACAACCAGTTTATTTTACTGAAGAACCCTCGGATTCCACATATGTCCCTGTGTTTCCAGAATAGGATATATCGCATTATTTAATAGTTCTTGTTTTCTTGTTCATAACATTGATTCTAATGTTTTTCTTAAGGTTCAAATACAGGGGTGGGGGCACCACAAGTCAAATATGTGTTTAAGGCACTCTGACGAGCACCAGCCGGCCTGTTTGTATGGTCACATCCACCGAATGTGTTACACGCAACGACACCCAGACATGTTGATTTATTTCAAAGATAAAATTAAAATCCACCGGCTCGCTTCCCCCCAAACTCACATGTTTAAACAGGGCAAGAAAGACATTTTGGAATACCTGCACAAACAGGTTCAGAGCATGACAACACTGTTTATTGTGCAAACCAGCCGTAAAGAACTGATAAGCACGGGGGAGTGTCATGTCAGTTAGAGGGAATAAGGTCAATTGATTGAAAATCCTTGCATGGTAAACATGTTTAAGTCTCTGTCTGTGTTGGCAAATGTGGAAAACACTGCACATAACACAAGGTGAGGGGTGTGACAAGCGTCACAGGCCTGTTTGGGAAGAAACATTTTGGCACATAAGCTTCAGACGCACATCTTGCCAACACTGGGATCAGAATAAAAATGATCAGACACATTGTTCACCTCGACCTCCCACAAAGGGAATGACGGATGTGGAGCCAATGGTGACCGGCTGGATTCTCTGGTACATCTGTCAAATAAAAGAATAAATAAATGCTATGTATCAAAAACCCCTGAAAACCTACACTACTAAATATTGATTACATAATAAGCAACAAACTAGGGAGAATTATTTATCAAGACTTTGCCGCTTGAACACCGATTGTGTGAGTGTGGTTTGATTAGATTAGATTTGATTGACAGCAGAGTGGCGACATAAACCAACACAAGCAAAACCAAACCCTGATTGGCACATGAAATAAAAACAGAACTTTTGCCACCCATTTAAAAAAAAAAAAGGATTAATAATCGGAACTGTCCTGCACTTCAGGGAACATGTGTTCATGTGTTCATGTCAAGAAGCTGGTTTAGAAAATCAGTTTCAAGTCCCTTGAAATATTTATTACATCCAACAAATAAATGAAAAAAAAAAAGACATTTTTGAGAATCTTTAATGGGGATTTTTAGGTAATTTTATGTAATTAAACTGATGCAAAACCATCATTTGATCACAGTCTTGCCATTATACATTGGGATTTTACTTTAGGGAGACCTTGCACTGAACCAGCGATTTGGTCATCATTCTCACCCAACCACCAGCACCACAATGACAGGTCTCATTTTCCCTGGCTGTAAGATTCTCAGTGATTCTCTATGAAGGATGTCACTAATACTGCAGGTGTAAAGCTTCAGATATCCTATCCAACCCGTGCAGTTGCTCTAAATTCCAAAATAGCAGCTATAATAAAACTAATCCAATACAAAACGCTCCATTTCCTCTATTATCATTTAATAAACACTGGCCTGTGAGCCCTGTAGCGGCCATTTTGAGTGTCACAAAACACATTGTTGACTAGATTGATTTCAGTGCAGTGGCGCTGAAATAAACAATGACTTTATTACACCCAACCCCCAACTCTTCTCTCAGAAGTCTCTGGCTCTTCCTTTCTCCCCTGCTTGCCTTCCTCTTCCTCCCCTCGTTCCTCATACGTGCTGTTTCGTAACCTGAGCGGGCCAACACCAGGACGACCCACAGGTGTTATGATTCTACGCAGCCCTCCTTCGTTACATCTGTCCCCTGGATCTTCTGTGTCTCTGTCTTTATCTAATCTAGCAGTCGGTTTCAGCACCTGGAGGACAAGCGCTTCCTTACCATGCGCCTCACATAAGCAACACACACACACACACACACACACACACACACACACACCTTAATACTTTATCCCAAGTCATCCAATTAGCAGCAAAGTAAAGAGGAGAGAAGAGGAAAGGAAATCAAGCTGTTATTGTGGTAGAAAACAAGCGCGTGAGATCTGCAATATAAAAAGTTATAAAAAGGTACAGTCAAAAAACGGACAAGAGGAGATCGCCCCTATGGTGAAGCTAAATCATCTCCATCGCCCCCTGGTGGCTGGCTCTAGTAAATCAGTGCACTAGCTTTAGCTTAGATAACTAAGCTAAAGCTAGCCTTACAAAAAAAAAGAAGAAACTGCCCAAAACAAGGTGAGTGGAATGTCTTGAGTGACTGGGTCATTCATTTTTATAAAGAGACATTGATGCTTTGTTTTTCAATTTTTTTTTTTTTTTTTTTTTTTCCAGACGACTGCCTTCTAGTTTGAGTAGATTTCAACAAGTCTGCTGTGCTGGCCCATCCCAAAAGTCAGAACCTCACACCAAAGTAATCCAGACGGATAAGCAGTACAGCTGGTTTTCTATTTGAGTGGGTTTTCTTAAAACTAGACTCTTATGAATACGTGATTCATAACTTGTGGTTAAGTTGCATCCATCCATCCATCTTTCAAACTTCGGCAGTCATGTTCATTCCCCTTGTGGGGAGACAGAATTATTTCTTTTTAAGTGTTTTGTATTCACAGCATGATCAACAACTGTTGTGAGCGGGTTTTTACCAAATTTCCTAGGAGCAGTGCACTGGTGGGACGCTTTACGTAAGAGGAAAACCAGCTTTGATCACATCGGAAGTTATTCTCCAGTCGACAGGGCTCACTGTGGGCCCCACAAAGCGGTTCCATTAATGACGGCATATGGCGAATTAGTGAAATTGAATCGAGCCATTTTTATCCCCCTCCGCCGGGAGCGTTTTTGTTGCAGATAGTGCACAACTGTGTGTGTTTTTGTTAGTAACGTGTTGCACAGACCAGGCTGATGCAGCAGAAGAATCTCCGGAAAGCGTCCCTTTCTCTCCGTGTGGAGTCAGGAAATGGACTGAAACAAAAGACTCTACTGTCACGGGGTGCTTTAACGAAGCGAATAGCAGTGGGTGCGTCAAAGTGTGGCATTGTCAAATTGGAGGAGTCAATGCACTTGAGAAATATAGAGTTGAATATAGACGCCTTGGCCTAATTTAAAGGAAAACACCAGTATTTTATTTATTTATTTATTTATTTATTTGCCTAAGTCCTATTTGTTGGTCTTTAAGGATCTAAACTCTCACAAAATACATCAGATTTCAAAACTACTCTAATATGGAGTTCGGACCGTAGAACCGTTTGCTTAGAAAAGGCTGTACGATGCAGCGGCTTTGGGAAAAAATGGCTTTTTCTCCATTAACTATGCTCGAAATATTATTGCAAGTCCTTGAAATCGGAGAAGACACCTACAACGAAACTGTTTGAATGAATAACTGTAAAGATAGTGTATAAAACAATTGTTTGTGCTGACTGTTTTTGCTACCTTCCTTCGGATCACTGAGGGCCGTTGTATTGTATCGCCTATTCCGGATTAACAGTCCCAGCGTCCAAACTCAATATCGGAGCAATTTCGAGAATAGATGTACCTTTTTGCAAGTTTAGATCCTGAACACAGCGCTTAGATTGGAAAATACTAGAGTTCTCTTTCAATAATAGGTCAATATTTGGTGTTTTTTTAAAGAGTGGATATATATACAGTGTATAAGATACGTGAATAGATTGAATAGATGGAATCGAGAGCCACTTGAGACGTAGTAACACACTTTAAAGTGGAGTCCTGAAAATGCAACCTGGAAAAAGTAAAACATATTATGTAAAGATTTGATTTGCGGTTATCAGCACAGGATCGATGTTTGTCAGACAAAGCCCAGCATGTACTTTCGGTCATGAAGAGGAAGCAAATGTAAACAGACAGAGAGGTCACATGGCGCCTTTTCGTCCTGTGCCAGGAAGGGTCGGTCACTTGGCGCAGAGCCTGCGCGTTTGATCTTTGGTTGCTCTCCTCCCAGAGGTGGTGTGTCACCGGCTAACCAATAAAATGGCAGGAAAGGATACATGCCGCAAAAACTAGAGACATGTGGGTTAAAAAGCAGAGGCCGGACGAGGTGGTGGGATGAAGGGGGCTGGAAGAACCAGCAGATAAACGCCTACGTTGGATTAGACAAAATCAATGTAAGTGGGACGGACGGAAACTCTGAAAGTTTATCATTACACCTGATCACTGAAAGCACGTACAACAATATAAACAATATCTTGTCTGAATGACATTCAACCAGCCCATTTCTTGTTAAGTGTTTTTCAACGCAGTAGATAGTAACCGTAACTTATAAGTATGAGTTACTGACGAGCCAACAAGTTGTGAAATATAAAGTATGTAGTAAAAATACTGAACTGCTAAATTGAACCTTCACATCTTTGAGTTATAGACACTATTTTACTTTTATATAAACTGTGAGTGGTGCAATATTATTAATTATGATTACCATTATCGTATACTTTATTTATAGACTTTTTTTTTTTTTACTTTATTACTTTGTTTATTTCATACATGCTTTTTCTCACAAATATATTATTTGTAAATCCATTTTAGACATTTTTCACTTGTACAACCCTCTTACAGACGCCACTAAATTTAGCTCCGTCCATAATAACGCATTTCTTTCTGACCATAGTTTGTCATTTTTCCACTGTCCGGAAACTTAAATGTGAGTGGGAAAATGTCCTTTTTAAGACAAGAAATGTAAAAAACAAATTCAGTTATTGGTTCATTCTTGTACATATACACACACATTTCTGCGTGTGCTTGCATGAGCAAACAAACAAACTCGCACCTGAGGAATGAGGGGCAAAACTGGGCCATCTGGTCCTACAGCCTAAAACTGACAGGCCCGACACACTCTTCCATCGTGACATGTTGCCTTTGTTACTCCTCCACTCAGACGGGGCTTTTTGGTGCCACATGTCCCCTCTCTGCGTGGAAAATGAAGTGAAGCCCTTTAAGCACTTTTCCAATGCAAGAAGATACCGTGACAAATTCATGGGTGGATTAGTTCGCAGCAGAGAATCCCAGCTGTGTAACGCAAAATGTCAAGATGATTCTCGGTGTGACGTCTGCTGTCCTGCATGAAATGCAACTTAACAGGATTAAGTTGCAGCAGCAAAATTCATTACAAATTTTATGTGACAACTTCTCGTTTGTACGTCTTAGACAGTAAAGATGTTTGGGACGGTGTAAATCAGGATCCGAGGCACTGCCCCACCTGTTATGAGAACAAGAAGTTAGTCACAATGAGGAATTTGCTGGGTTGCCAAAAGTGACTTCAGCCTGGGGTGAGATTTGTTTTGGTAGTGCAACACCAATCGGTGCACACCCAGTGACTTTCACGTTATATAACTTCTGTACTTATTTCAACAACACGTGGTTGTCATCAGGGAAAAGAAAATAAATGAACATTCGACGATGAATTGACAAATCATCTCCTTTGACAAGCTGGCACGGCAGGACAGTATTCCCAGTCTGCATCTCTCAAGTGCCATCGATGAAAGTTACATTAATGTTATATTCCATTAAGTGTACCAATCACTGTAGACGGTTCTGTGTGAATGCACCTGAAATATTAAGTAGTTTTTTTTGCCAATTATTCAAGTACAGCACTGTACTAATAAAGTTTAAGGTTGACCTACTTTTGCCATAATTGAATCTGCAATGCCACTAAATTATTAAATGTAGAGGAGTATAAGTACACTGGCTTCACATTAAAACATGTATCATGACGACTGGGAGATCACTCTCGTGACCAAATCACTCTTTATCTTTCCATCTCATTGAGTCTGTTCAATACAGCAGAGTTCACTTCCTCATTCTTTTCTGACCATGAAGCTTATCAGCAGTGTCACATGAGACAAAGTTGTTTGTTATTAATGCGCATAATTCTCCTGCCTCCCGTCATCACGCAACGTCAGCAGACCAGTCTAGTTAATTCCTCAGGTTACCTTAAGCGTTAAATCTTTAATTCGGACTCGTTTCGGACCAGCTCCGGGTCCAGGGACCTGAACATTGATGATGAGGTTTAGTGAATAGAGAGGTGGCGGAAAGGGAATATTTTGGGATTTACGTAGGTATGAAATAACCCTTGAGAGGGGGAGGCTATTTTATCTGACACATTTTCCAGGCTTCAAAAGGGATTAAGGGGGGATTCTGGTCCACCTCCACCATCATTCATGTGCAGCATTAGAAAACGCTTCGACGTACAATAATCTTTGCACACTTTGCATGGGATTATATGAAAGACATTGATCAGCTTGTAGAGTGTTGGGTAACGTGAAGAATCTGCTGGAGGTCACTGCACACCAAGCAAACACACACACGCACGCCCACTTGGTTCCTCCCCAGATTACCCGCACGACGGCCTACATGTGGGCGACAGCATGTTCAGTGTTTCCGTGTCAGACGAGAGCTGTTAGGTAACTCAGCGAGCCGAGTGCGTTGGCCTACAATGCTGCTCACCTGTCTCTGTGACGCCTGTAAGCTCTTCATGAATCCAAGCCGTCCGCATACATGCTGCTAATATTTCAATATCCATTCTCATTTGCTGCATTTAGATTCCCGTGGCAACTCAAACAGGCAAACACGCCCACTAAAACTCTAATACGGTAAAGACTTGCATGTAGTGTGCGCAAGTCATTTTAAGTCGAGTGCCCGTTCTTGCTTGTTGTTTCGGTCTCATTTTCTGTTTAACTTGGACCTTTGTGTTGGTTCACACAACAGGTGTGGATCAGTCCCCCTGTTAATAATACAACCCCCTGTTGCAACAGTCTTATACGATTTGCAAGGTGATACAAGCATCTTATGAGCTCTTTGTTTCCTTTCTTTTTGGGACTCTTCTCCTGTTTCAGCCCCGGCTTTAAATCAATAAGCAGCTTCGTGTAAACATCTAATATTTCCATGCTGACCTGGTTTCTCTTACTGTTTGCTCTCCTGGGGTTGACCCGCTCTTTTGTGTCCTATTATATCTGCACCAGTTACCCAACGCTGGCCACACCTGGCTTGTAGAAAGGCCGTCGGCGTGGTGACGTACTCTGTCGTAGAAACAATGTAAATGGGCGGCGTGCGCCTCAGTGAAAACGCCCACCACCCTCAGCTACATTGTAGCTCAGTTTTACTCTCCTCGGAGCTTCATGCGCTTCTTCCTGTACAAAGCCACTGAGAGGATGAGATTTTAACTAGCTCTGCCAAAATGTGCGAGCAGGTTCCCAGTGACACAATATAGGGAAGATAATGAGAAAGGAACCATTTCAAGATAGAGGAAATGTTTATTCATGCGTGAAAGTTTACTTGTATTTTAATGGCCATATTTACACAATCGGCAATAATTTTCATCAGTTCCTCTTTTCTGGTGTTTTCTGAAGACAAATTATGCCATCAGTTTTGCACTTACTTGTCCTGTCGTTCCACAATTTAACCCTCAGCTTCCTACATTTCCTTCATCCTTTAACTAATAAAACAGTCTGATATTTCAAAATGCCACTTTGCTTTCCAGAGCTCAAGAATCTGTACCAGAACCACATTAATTACATTAATCAGCGGAGGCTTCCTGTGCCCATTCTTCCACCGAACAAAATCTCCGTCTCCTCCTGCTCTTTGCTCTGTTTGTCTTTAATTAAATCGTCTGAGCTGACAAGCTTCATCACTGCCGCCCTTTAACGGTTTCTAGTGTGGAAGAGCCTAAGTTGTGCCCTACCTTCCCAGGCTGTAGCCTCAGTTCAAACAGGCTTCCCATGAGTCCCAGGTCAAACCTGCCTGCGAAGTTACTGAATGTTGAAAAGTAAATCCTGGTAGGACCCGTGCCAAAAATAACAGTGACCCAATTTCATCAAGTAAAGTAGTTAAGTAACAGCAGTAAATACAACTCATCTGTATTCACACAATATGTGCAGGTAAATTGTGATTGTCTGCCCAGGGAACAAAACAACAAACAAAAAAACAAAAATGTATTCACGTTACTATTGATTTAAATATGTAATTGCAGCATAATCAGACAGAATAGGTTTACTTCTTAAAACTGACAGGAAGAATTACAACACAATGGTGTTTTTACCAATGTGGTCTAATTAGAAGACGTACCAATGGGATGGTGCTTTTAAGGGCAATTTGTGCCTCATTTCGGGCTTTTGGTATGAAAAAGTTGGGTTGTCTTCTTGGTCCGTAAGATGTGATACACGTGTAATTATTTGGTTTTAATCTGCAAGCCCCTTATTCTGAAATCACCACTGGGTTTGTCTACGCTGTTTCCCTGGTCCTCTTATCAAACTGGGTCTGATGACTGGTTGTCATTGCAAGTGGCTCGAGTTTGTGCAGAAGTTGGAAAAGCTGCTTTTAGTTTCTATGCCCCAGGTGCCTTGAACTTGTTAGAGAACACCCTTAAAATTAGCACCTTTAAATACATTCGTGATTTTAAAACCATTCAAATTCTGCTTGTACTTGTTGAACTGCGTCTTCAATAAACTCAGTTTATTAGTATTTGTATTATGTTCACATTTATATCGTTGCTTTATTATGGGTTTATCTTGCTTTTTTAGTTCTGTCTTTTATGCCATTTGAGACAGTCACTCAACTCCATTGTAAGTGAGGGCCTGCCTTCAATGGTCTTTGAGATTAAAAACATTAACAATAAGAATTCATCATCCACCACCCAACACAAAGTGCATGGGTGGCCTTTCCTGTTATTTATACCACGTCACCTGCCTCTGACATACATAGATTTTGGGTGCAGGTAAACTACAAGAGGAATTCAGCATGTTGCGCAGTATCACATGACCTTATTACACACAGTTTGCATTGACAATGTAGCACAAAAATACAAGATAAGCGTGCAACATAGTTGTCCACCCTACAATGAAATGATGAGTATATGTGAGGACAGGCAACTCTGACAATTGCCAGTCAACTCTGCTGCTCTACATGTTCTTTTAGCATATTGTAAAAACGCTCGACTGCACGACTTTCATTCAGTCTGATCAACGTGCGTCCTTATTGCCTTATTTGACCCAAGCAAGTTTTAGGTTACTCGTTCATAACTATTTAGGCCTATGGGTTTTTATCTGTTATTCAGGTGTGTGCAGAAAACACAATACAACCGACGAGAAGAGAGGAGAGAAAGAATGTTGACAGTACGGATGATTCCGTCACCAAAGTAAGTCAGTGTGCGATGCAATAAAAAGCTTTAGAAATGATTTATGAATACATGATTCCAGTTCTAGTGATCTTTAATCAGATGTAACATTACACATGTAGGGCAACAACAAAAACACTGCCTGTAACGATGCGATGAATGAAATTAAAGGCACAGCTCATTTCTTTCTTAATAAAGAAGAATTTGATCATACATTTTGAGTGTTTGTGAAGTACAAAAAGGATAGACAATTTATTTTCTCACCTTCCCGGACAAGTGAAAGGACTGATCAAGGATTAACACACAGCTGCAAGCGTTTGGACATTTTAGGCAACTCTCTCTAAAAATAGACAGAACCTGGCTGAGTGTGCTCAACCTGCTCGAACTGCGGCATTTTCTCACCAGTCGGCTTCATCTTGTGGGGCTTATCTACCACAAAACCCCAGATCGTCTGCTGCGGAAAATTCCCTGAACCCAAATGTGATAAGAGGCCTGGAGGAAACGGGAGCGCTGGTGAAAGAAGGGACGGCGAGCTTACCATTCCTGACACGTGTTTGAAAGAGAGGGTAGGCATCAAAGTTAAAAATAAAAGGAAGAATAAAGGAAAAAAGGCAAGACTGGCAATGGAAAAATCGATGATTAGAATATCAGATACACTGGATGAGGATGTAAAGCTGTCAATCCACAGAATGTGTGAAAAATAATGAATCCAGGCCATGTACGGATGGCATCTCTGTCTCACACACACACACACACACACACACACACACACACACACAAGCTCAAATACACACTTCCGCACAGTACAATCAAATGTTCCTGTATAATAAAAGCTCATAAAATGGCTGGGTCTCGGCCAAAATAAGAGGAAACTGGCTGCTGGCCTCTCCTCACATACATTATATATCAATGAGAAGCCTGTCTGCAGGAGGCCAATCATTTTGTTGCAGCCAGCATGAACACAGACTCATTATATATATATATCCACCGGCAAGAGTTTTCAGTTCCCTCGTAGATAGAAAAAAGGCAAGGATACCCTGTTTTCATTTCTCCCCTGTGCCCGATAAGTGAGAAAGAAAGTGAAATGAAAGTTCAATGCTTGGCTTGGCTGAGGCCACCGGCAGTCCGTCCCAGAAGTCACGTAGAACGGGGCGAGACCTGCTTCAACGAGCCTTTTCTTTCTCAATGAAACATCACGAGAGAGGAAGATGAAAGATAAATCGACAGGGAAGGGTGGAAATGCAGGAAAATTAAATCATTGCTGTGTTGCATTGTTCTTATTTTGCACGATTGTGAGTTAAAAGGGTGTAAGTGTTTGCTGGTGCACTAGAGCACGTCGCTTCGGGCCTCCTAACCTGATTTTTGGCTGGTATCC
>KV751328.1:5327516-5337715 GCA_001698575.1 Mola mola | reverse complement strand
TTAAATATTTATGCACATTTTTTTGATTGTACCTGTCTCTTTCCTCGCCAGTTTCATCCAGGACCCAAGCATAGGCGAAAGAGGCCTTTCCCGCCTTCTTCGATTCCTGCTCATACTTGTGCATGGTACGCTTGTTGACGTTGCCCAGCAGATACAGCAGGTGGCCCATCAGTGTGCTTTTACCTGCATCCACATGACCTGCAGAAGAGTAAAATGCAAAGATATCAAGCTCTTACGGTAGATGAAACACAGAGAAAGGGGTTCAGTAAGTAAGGAGTGATAGAACACAACAGGGTGGGATGAGGACAGACAGAAAAAAGGAAGAATGCAACACCAGTGATGAGACAGGTAGAAAAGAGACAAAATAAGACAAAAGGAAGCCAGAGATGGGAGAAAGGAAGAAGCAGAATTACACAAGAAGAGGGAGGCAGACAGAAATGGGAACAAGGATGGAGGGGGGGAGCCGTGGTACAACGAAAGGTTTCACAGACTGTGAGAAACTAGAATCATCTGCACCGCTGAAACTACCAAGTCACTTTTTCTGGTGTAACTGAGAATGAGAGAACATGATTAAGCAACTGCACTGCCTGTAATTCCACCTATTTAACCACAATTTAAATTATATATGTGCGCGAAAAAAGGTAGATTAATATAAAGTGAAAAAAATGGGTGCGTAAAGGTAGGATGTTTTGTAAAAATGAAATTATGTAGTGGGAAAAAATAGATTAAACACCTGTTACAATGTGTGTAATGTTGCTGAAACATTCCTACAGGAAAAACTAATCTTACAAATTAAAAATAGGAATTTGAAATAAATAATTACACACATTTAGAAATTTATAGAATCGTCCAAATTTAAAAACAAATGGACGATACAAAATTCCTCCACTTCAGTTTTAAAAAAAAAAATCAATTTCAAAATGTGACAATACAGTAACTGTACACTGTTTAACAATTCAGGCAGCACTTCCTCTTTTGTAGTTTGCACTAGAGAATAGTCAGAATACAAAAAAATGTGAAATGAGGATCCAAGCGATTGTTTTCCATCATATTGGTGCAGAATTGACTTTTATAGCTCCCGTGGATTGTGCTGATCCCTACATGAGCGGGACAAACAACCTTTTATTCATTGGTGGGTTTTGTGGTGGTTTAAGTGTGCATTTCCTTCTCACCTATAACCACCAAATTTAACAGAGGTTTGCCACCCTGCCTCTTCTCCAGCTCAGCCTTGATATTGATTGTTTGCCGGGCCTTTCCAGAGGAGCGGCCTTGGGTGGGAACTGTGGAGGGGTCGTCCCCATTTGACCCTTTGGATGGAGCCTCGGGAGGCTTAGACATGGCCTCTGGAGCAGGGGTCATGGTGGCGTTTTCAGGGCTTCCACTCCGGCGTACTGCAGCAGTGACAACACCATTTTCCCCTGTGCTGAGGGAGGAAACATGAAGGAGTTAAATCAAAAACATTTCACTTTTCTGTAACAGGAGATAACTATGCCAGTCTGCAGCTCCCAATTAACAAATCCAAATGTATTGAACTAACTACTGTTCTTTACTGTTGTTACCTGGGTACATCAAAGCCCATGGTCTGCTTCTTGCCAGAAACAGTCATGCGGGCCACTTTAGGTACCACTTCAGAGTCCAGTTTACTGTGAAACGCGTCTCTGGTTTTAGCTAAAGGGAAGAGAAAATAATACTGAACATTTGCTGAGAAACATAACCATCATGATGAACATACTTTATTTTTCCTGTTAAAAAAGGCAAAAAAAAAATATATTTCCAATAAGGAATACAGGTTACTTTCCATACCTATTTCGTAACCCGAGTTAAAGGTTTCAGAAACTAGATTTAAATTGTTGTATCAAGATTATGTAGATGCAGTCTACGCAGAATTATTATGCTTTTCTAGCTCTTGGAACTAGAGCTGTTGATAAATGGTGATGACGAATGGATTGTTTGTGCAAAATAAAAATACACCTGCATTGTTATGAGCGATGACTGATTTTTTGGGAGAACTATCCTTTGACCACACACACAAATAGCTTATTCACCAATGCCACTGTGGTGTTAAGATATCCGAAAGTTGTACTGTGCACTGGATGACCGTTTTCCAGACAAAGCTGCATGCCTTACTGGTATACACAGTAAAGTATATAGGTAAAAGCATATGATGCAATCAGTGAAGCCTCCAACTATATGCCTGCAACTTTATGCTCTTAAACCGTGTGACTTGTAGAGGACATAGCTTTGTCATCCCAGTCCCAAATGGCTACCAGTACCAGTCATATCAAACTGCTACTGATTCATTTAGATTGGGCTGCACAGCCAAGCCTACTGCACACTGTGTGCATGTGTGTGTCAGACACATCCTGGTGCAGAGAGGGTTAATTTCTGAAGTGGCCGTTGCCTCAGTCTCCACGTAAATAGAGCAGTGTGACACAGCGTTTTGCAAAATGAATCTTTTGAAAAGGTGCCACCCTCAGCAGTGCAGGGCTGGAGGTGAACGTGTGTGTTATCAGTACAACTAATTAAATCATATTAACATACAAATAAACTACAAAAATTATGGTCATAAAATGTAATTTTACTAAATTTTTCTTTTTGTTAGAACCAACACTGGCATACTGCCACACAATTACTCACATATTTAATGCTTACAACTTTTATTAAACAGGTAAGCCTGATCATCAACAAATGATTGTTAATATAACGTTTTTATACATACACATACATATTTTAGACACAAATCTCTTATGTTCTTCATGTTTCTCGCAATTTATTCATGATGAAAATACCCAAAAGGGAAAAATGAGAGAAGAGGCTGTGTGATTCAACAGAATTATTAATGGACTTTCTCTAACCAAGCTTTCTCTGAATGACTGGCGCTGCACTTTAGAAAAAGTCCCTCTCATTCTGAAACACTGATACACAAGGGAGACAGCCTTAAGATATCATAAAGTCATGGCGTGTACATTCTGCTTATTCCCACACACTGATCCACATCTTAAGTTAAAAAAATGACAATACAATGATACAGCGGCATCAAAGATGCATTATTTCTAAAGGTTACAGCTTTTTAAACCTGCTAGCAGCAAATAATGATAAATGTCTTTCTGAAAAGAAAGTTCTGCAGCCAACCTAACTGAAATCTAATAGTAATAAATTAAAGAAAAAAAACAGCAAATACAGTTATAGATCCATCTCATAATAAAATCATGAATGAGTTCTGCATCAATACTGTCCTATCTGTCCTGTTGTGTGGCATAATGAGATGGAAAAATTAGTCTCTGGACAATTTGGGCTCTTCCTGCAGCTTGGGGCTTTCCTGGTCGCCAATATAGTGATGTAGAAGTTTCTACCACCTATGTTAATACAACTATCAGATTGCTATTAATTTATATGGAGCTCTTTCGAATTCAACAAGTTAGGATCCAGTACGAACACACATCGCCTATTTTACATTTTGGGGAATAAAAAACAAAAAACACCTAAACAAACAAAAACCACATATGGTCAACCTATAATTATTAGGTAACTGAAGAATTTTTGTTTAGATCTTCACCTCTACATTTTAACCTGGGGTGAAACAGACAGACGCACCAAACTCAACACCCCCAAGGTCTTAATCAATGCCAACCCCCTTTTTAACTACCGGTCGTGTTGCTTTGTCAAAAGATTGCAACATTTTTGCCAACAACTGACTTGCTAGATATTTTTTAGAGGCATGCCTGAGGGCAACATTAACATGAAGGTGGTCAGAGAACACCTATACAGCGCAATTAGGCTCTGAGGCTTGAAGCAGGATCTCTTTACACTGTTAAGAATGGCAGGTAAACAGTTGATGTCCTCCCATCCAGGATTTTTCTAGTATAGGGGACCCTATCAGTAACTAAGAATGAGTGAGTCATCCATACACCTTGGCCCGAGGGCCCAACTGAGCACAGGATAAGAGGAGTCCGCCTAGGATATGCAAATACAACCCGCCCCTGACACACACACACACACACGCACACACGCACGAACACACACACTCACACACGCACACACTCACACACACGTCCAAATACACCCAAGCATGCAAGTAAAAGTAAAATAACAAGACTGCGGGTGAAAGTGCAGGTAATGGGGTGACGGACAGGCTTGCAGAGTGAGCTGGTTGTGCGAGCGACAAAAAAACCCGGATGATCTAATCTCATGCAGGTGTTATCTTTGAACATATTAATCCTTATTTGATAGCATCAACTTCATTCTGTGCAAACACATTTAAGTATCTCAGGAACAGTTTTGGCAATTTACAATAAAGAGGGAAAATTCTAGAAAAATGTGTTATGATGAGGCTCATGGCTCACTTGAAGCCACTAAAGGCAGTGAAGGACAAGAATCCCATTTGACTTAACTTGACTCATCACTGGCCTTCTGTGGACGGAAAAGGGTTGGGGGGGGGTAATAATAAAACATAAAATATTGTAACTAGGTCTGGGGCAACGTGTAAGTAAATGTTAGCTTCCTCAGACTGGTTTTATCATTCTTTAGGGATAGACTACATAGTATGTCCAAAAGAAAATTACGCCAAGTTTTGAATTTATCACACCAATTTAAAAAGTACATAATCTGACTTTAGCAAGGAGTCATCTTCCTATTCCTTACAATAATATTAAGTTTGAAGATGGATGTCCTATCTATGGATGTGGTGAGAGAGGATATGCAGATAATTGCTGTGAGAGAAGAAGATGCAGAGGAAGGGGAAAGATGGAGAACGATGATTCGGTGTGGCAACTCCTAGAAAAAGATAGGTAAAGCCGGAAGAGGAGGAAGAAGAAAAAGAAGATGTCCTACCTATGATAAAATTTTTGACATCATGTTACCCCCTACAACTTAATTTATCTGCCAAATTAGACCTCACTCTGTGATCTTAAAGTTCATATGGGTTGGAAAACAACGAGTCGATATCTACATTTCGGAGGCAAATGGTTATTATTGTGGTTACATAATCCAACAGTTTTCTTAAAAAATTGTTTATAAAAAAAATATCACCACTGCATTATAAGATTCGATTACATTCAAATGGTTTGTGTTTTTATACATTATTATTGTTGTTGATGCTTTGTTTTTATGCACCTCTCAGGCCTCGGTTAATCCAGAAGTTTCAGTATCTAGGAAAACCATTGAAAAAAAATTCCCTTTCCTATTAAACAATCTAAACTCTGTCTTTGTCCAATTAAAACATTTTTACAGTTCAATTGGGCACACTGCAAAGAGAGACCAAAACAAGCAAAAAAGTATGTAAACTGGAAGATATCTTTAACAAGAGGTCATTCAGTCTTGCCTCTGACTTACTTGGCTCGTTATTTTTGTACCATTGACTAACATCATAACTGGGAGTATACAGTGTTTTATGGAATGAACCATGAAGAACACATCTCCTGCAATTTATTTTGATTACACTATGCCAAACAATAACTACGTTGAACTCATCTGTGTGAGACACAGACCTTAAAAACTGGTGAACAGGGAGGATATCTGAAAATATCCACCTAAATATCAAGTCTAAGTGACTAAGAGTTCTGATTGTGTAATGCCATGCATGTCTGCCGCATTACTCCTCATGCTTTTTACATTGCTATGCATATGACAATATCAGAAAACCTATTTGCGTTGGATTTTCTTACAAAAACCCCTGATGCGTTCATCTTGTGTTGAAAATTTGAACTTTAAGTGGCAACAATGAGAAAAATCCTTCCCAGGGGGGAGCTTTGAGCAATTAAATATATTTTTCAAGTGTAGATAACTGGGACCATAACCGTTATTTATATGCGACTAACTTTTTCACCGCATTTTTGAAATAATAATTTCCTTTTGTCATCTGACCACACATCCTACAGTGTCAAATTGGAAATTTATCGGAGGGGTGCTGGGATGAGCGTTGAATTAGCTCTGTTCTTAATTCGTCTTGATTACTACTAATAAAGCTTTATTTAAACGTCCATCTGCATTTGAAAAAAACAGCAACAATATTGGTGAAAAGCATAACGAAGGAAATGAGACTGCTGGCTAAGGAAAACAGCTTTGAGTAGGACACATCTGGCCCCTTTCAGGTTGAGTCACACACTACCTTGTGTGTGCACACACAGTACTGCCATTCAACTTGATGCCCTCTCCCCCTACACTCAGTTACACAGCAGTGAGTCATACCAGCCTCCTGAGAGCTCTCACCTACTGTTTACAGATTTCAAAATACAGATACAGGATTTGTGTGATTGACATAAAAGTTCTCCTACAATGCCAAAGAGAGGATACCTTTACTGAACAACTGGATTTTCCAAAGAAATATAAAAAACTATGCAACTAGAATTACTGTCTCCCATTTGAGTACCTTCCTATGTCAGTCAAGTTGCAGTTTACATCCATGTTGGTCTAAAATCATATATGTTGGAACTAATAGAGCTTTGTCACATAGTGCAACAACAATCACCTGAAGCTCAATATCTGCAAAACCAGTAACCTTATAGTGGACTACAATGCATCAAATATGGATGATGCTGCAAAGAAACTACAAATACATAACCATGGACACTTTCGACTCATCTTCAACCCAGCAGCATATGAGCCCTATACAATCGTCGCAGTTTTAAGGTTGGCACAGAGGATGGATGTCACAAATGTAGTCTCTGACCAAGTCGGACATGTGATCACGTATGGTCATATTTTTTGCAGACTCATCTCCAGAATACCTGTCCAAGCGTAAACCAACCCTCTGTGATGTCACCCATTGGCTTCTGAATAACCCATTTTGAAGCCTCAAGATGAGCTTCATAGTTGTAGCCATGTTGGCTGAATTATTTTGGAAATCATGCATATTGATGAGAGAGGAGGCCCAAGGGGCTCTTCAGCTGTTTAATATTACATCTGATTTCCATCCACACATGTACTACTGTATGTGACTATCTGTCTACCTCTGTGACTACATATAAAACAGGTTGGGGGGGGCTGCCCTTGGTTGACAGGTCACACTTTTGCCAGTCAATATGTGGCCACACCCCGCGGGATTTAATTTCTATTTTGTTTTAAACAGGGCCTAAATTTTCAAAATTATGACCATGTGCTCCAATATTTTAAACTAGAGATTGAGACCCTGACCACAGTTTGAGCCAGTAGAGGGCTGCAGTAAACCAAGGGACTACACAGGTAGTTTCTGCATAAGGGCCCCAATTATTACAGTATGACTTTTTGGGCAACCAGTGGAAGTGCCCTCTGCTGGTAGAATGCAGGTTTAAAGCAGTTTCCCATTGGCATGACTTTTGAGAGTGGAAGCTTTGTCCATTTTTTTTATACGCAGTTTATGAGTTTGCCCTTCTGGTACTGAATAATGACCAGAAATGTTTTTCTGCAAAACATGCCCTTTGATCTTTTAAATATAAGTTGTCATCACTAAAGCCCTCAAAAGAGATGGTATGGTGTGTGTGGTAAGAACTTTATCACCCTTCCACATACAAACATGTTGATCATTATGCTGAAAGCTGAATTTCAAAGATGTTAATGAAGTACCTTTAATCATCATTACTATCATCCACCCTGAAAAAGCAACGTGGCTAAAAATGTTTGGTGGATAGAGCAAAATGGAAAAGACGTGGTGCATTTAATTTTTAAGCACACCGATCTTGTTGTGAATTAAGCTCATCACTTCCCTGTTCTAAATGGCAGTCAATCATGTGGATACGAACATGAGTGCTTCCTTTTTGTTGCACCAAGTGTCATTAGTTGCATCCTGCCTAATCAAATGGTTTGATTTCTCTGTATTAACCCTAGAATTGAAGCTATAAACATTTCTGAATAACATATTCCCTACAAATCAGCAGAAAAAGAGCATATTACTTTATTTCAACAATGCACCTGGAAGTGATGGTTCAAGAGGACAAATTTCATTTTACAACCACAGTGTTGGAATACAGTCTTTACATTAAGATGGGTTAATAAGGGTGATTTTAGACACAGCCATAAAAAAAACAAAAAAACAAACAAACAAAAAAACTCTATCTAACTATCACGCCATCACAAACTGTTCTGGAAACCGGGAAATGACTCACAGATAATTAGTCATATGTTCAGCTTCCAACTTGAATAAGCAACTCTAAAAGAACTCAATTCTAGTATAAGAATCAGTACCCAGCTGACAAACATTCGCAAGAACATCCAGAGCTACACAAAGTCATGACCTATTTCTGTAATACAGCAAGTGACCATTTTTCCATTTAAATGAAAAAACAAACCATGCTCCTCCTCACCCTACTCTTTTCCTGTAAACACGATACACCACAACAATGGTGTAATAGTGAGGGCAGGTCCAAATGCAGTCACTTGCCTTTGACCATGTATGTGCAAAATTGTTAGTTTCCATTGTTAGCACCACATCACAACAAAACTATGTTTGTGCAACATGTTATGCCTTGCAGAAATGCAGAGCCTTTCAAAAATTAAATTATTTGATCTGTCAAAGCTTCTGACAAAGCCGTGAAAGTTGAGAGACATGATCAGATTTTCCTACGTAGGTGGTGTAAGAGAGTAAGATGATCGGCTGCTGTGCCAGGCCCACTCTGTGCTTAAGTTGACATTTTCTCCAGCAGACCCAGCTTCCTGCTCAAACCTACACATAGGCTCAGCTTATGAGGACAAAACTCGCTGGACAAGCATATCTGTTAATAACACATTTATTTCTAGACTTCTAGATCTAAAGATGCTGTATCTTACGAGAGACCACAACAACCCTTACACACCTAATTATTTCCAAACATTATTAGGCTTGCATGAATACACATAAACTGAGAAACTTGTTTGACATGTGATGTTTGACTTGCCATTATGAACATTATCTGCCTGTTCCTATCTATCATTCCCCTCAGGCTCACCACTCTGTTTGACACCCCCAGGGGCAGCTTCACACAGGCTTCTGCAACCGTACAAAGTTCACACACATTTTACCCACACTCTACACCTTCCCTCCAAGACCATTCTACCATTATGAAGCAGTGCAAGAAAATAACTTAACAGTGATGACAGCCACTCCAGTCCAGTGTCCTGATTTCCAAACAGAGATAACCCTTTATGAGGGTACAGACCAACCATACAACACAATTGTAGAGACACGTACAAGTCTCCTCATAAAAATTGCTGCTGATACATGATGAAGCAACTGTTATGCTCATATATTGCTGTAGAACTTGTAGCCTCAGACTGAAATCTGTATCAATGGAGACTCCTATAAGGGGCAGGTAACTGCAGGCAGCAGGGCTCAGGTCTACTGTGCTCTGCAACCTAATCATGGCTGGCAACCACACTGGGAAATGGATAAAGCCTAAGAGACCGTTGGAGGTCAGTTTGTCTGCAGGGAAAGCAGGACACAGCAGGCGAGGAAAAAATGATTTGTGAAGTGGTAGAACAGCTAGACAGAGTTGACCATCAACAGTGAGCAAGAGCATGTTAACATGTAAATTGAGCATTTTCTTCAACCAAATCACAGGTGACTGTGGGGGAATATGGCAACATAGTTTTGGTGGTCATTTCTTTAATGTCTCATTTAAATTACGTGTGTTTTTACAATGAGACAAGCTCATTTTATTTCAGTGAGAGAGAAACTAATGAAAGTAGGTGTGAGAATGTTTTCCTACTTGACATTTTGTAAATTTGATTTGCTTATTACATTAAAGGCTAAGAAAGGTTAGTGACATTGCCACTGGTATAGAGATACAAAGTGGTATTAAGAGACAGGACATGCTGGAGTTAGCTGGTTAAGTTGCTAACCACAGGATATCTCAAAAACACAATACGTAAATGTCTCTGACATAACATCAGTACTGCTGCTTCACATTCTGTCGATAATCATAGTTCATTTGTTTCAAACTGAAATTATGAACATATCTTACAAATTGCACTTTTAAGTGCAAGATTTTCCATTAAAACTAATACCTGTGACTCAAAATGCAAAGTGCCTTAAGAATTGATGGGGCTATCCAAAAACAAAGTTTTCACTTTACAAAATAGACATGCCCACTAATTTGGTGCTTAAATATTATCAAACTGAAGCCGATACGAACACTCACACCTGACTCATATTTAAGATTCAAGTAGAGTATAACGTACTCCATCCATATATCCATTTTCTATCACTTATCCTGTTAGGGGTCGTGGTCGGGGGGGGGGGGGCACACCCC
>KV751328.1:5263167-5322606 GCA_001698575.1 Mola mola | reverse complement strand
CCAGAAGTTAAATTATTTATTTAAAAAAAAAGAAAATAATCTAATCTGTAATAATATTGTTATCCATATTTTTCTTTCAATTGATGGTCAATAGCGTAGTTATTAAAACTAACATTTTTAAAAAATTATTTCAAACAAAATGACGTAACTTCCTGTTGCAATCCCTACAACGCAGTTTACGATAGGATTTCTCTATTATCCTCATTTGAATTTAAGTATATTGAACAAAAATACACGGTATGATTTCTTATCATGTATCACAGTGAGCACAACAGGAATCGAATCAAAAAAACAGAATGCGGATCAGCTAATGAGTCTCACTGTGGTCTGATCTGGAAAATCATTAAAAACTGGATTTTCTGCTAAAATGGGAGTTGTGAGTTGAAATGTTCACAATGCTAGAAGCTAAACTTTAATATTGAAAGATGAAAGATCAAAGTAATCAACTGGAAACTGAAAGTAGGGGAGAAATTATCTCTTTAATGTTAGAAAAAAGACAACCCATCATCAAAGAAATTCACTGGTCAAAGCAGTGCAATTTGGGACAATATCAAAGGGAAAAGAAGGAATAAGAATATAATATTTAAGAACAATCCTACAAATCTGAATATTTCAAAAAGTATAAATGTTAGAAATTAGAAAGAAAGCGTAGTTGAAAATCTCAAACGTGAAAAGATGGAGTGTGCCAAAAATGTACAGAAGTGGGAAAAATAATAATAACAAACAGGATAACACTATCCATGATGTATTTTTAATGTGAAAGAAGAGGCACAACAGCGCACATGAGCAAAAACCAAGTGGTTAGGAGCGTTATTTGGCTCTGCAAAACCTTAAAAAATATTGTTTCAGTTTCAGAGGTCAAGAGGAGTGCACTGAAAGGACATGAGAGTGTCTGCCTGCACAAAATACACCTACAACTTTCGAACCCACGTAAGATCCTGGAGCGGAGTGTGAAGGTTTGGACTGTTTATGACAAATGTTGTGCCCTATGGTCAGTAAAATCATCTCACACTCAACACAAGTGGGTGACCCCGTTTTTCCTACTCACCGTTCTGACCCATAAGTGGAAAGCAATGACTGATTATTGTGCACATTTACCTGCAACCTGGCCTTTGTCCATCTACAGACATGCAAGTGTCTCGGCATGTGTGTGTGTGTGTGTGTGTGTGTGTGTGTGTGTGTGTGTGTGTGTGTGTGTGTGTGTGTGTGTGTGTGTGTGTTTTGGATATTTTATTAATCAATTTGTGCTGATCTCTTCTTGCCTAAGAAAGAGAGGAAGACTAAAGTTTCAGACAATAACCTTACACCAGTGATGCAGCTGAGGTGTACACTTGCACAAGTGAGATGAAATATGAGGTTTGGCGTGTCTCCCTGATCTAAAAATAGAGCAGAATAAAGAAAGGTCTCGGCTTAGGTAATTGTAAAGACCTTTACACAATGAATGGCTCATACTGCAATTGGCAGTTGACAAAGAACTTTAATTGGCAAGGGTTTGTGAAAGCAAGAAAGGGGCTCAGTCATATCAAAAGGGAACAGTCTTAGAGTTTACTATTTATTGTGCATAAAGTATTAGCCTTAGTTGAGAGTGTGAGTGTGTGTGTGCGTGTGTGCGTGTGTGCATTTCTAAGTGGGTGGAGGTTTCCCCTCTAAAATTCCACTTCCTGCATTTTGAAGTCTTACATTTGCACATCTACATGTCAAAATAAACAAGTGCAGATGGAACACGGCGCAAGTGAAGAGACACCAACATGTTCGATTTTACAGGGTCACACAGATGGAAGTCTTCCTGTTGCAAATGTTTCTAGGACAACCAAAGCAACACTTCATACGAAATGGAACATATTGCCTTTAAGTGAACAGTCTCCACACTAAACTTGCTTTAGGGTTTGTATCTTTTCTTCTTGCACTGCCAAATATGCCAATTTTTTCAAGCATTCAGACCAAATAGATATTTTCATAAGTCTGAGTGTGTTTGCTTTCTGTTGTCTCTACAGCAGTTACATTTAGAGATGGATTACATACATGTCTATGCTGCAACAAGGCTGAGGTGTGACTTTTTGCACCTCTGCACAGGATCTGAACACTTGTTTCCTACAAATGTCTTTTACAAATTCTTCGGTCAAATCTGTGCTGCCAATGTGGCCGCAGACTTCACTGAAAGTCTGGTGAGTGATGGATTTCAGAGAGAATTAATTTTGGGCTGATTAGACCAATTGAACAGATGGATGGACAGATTGCTATAAGAACGTGTGGCTCAGTATTTGGGTGCTTTGTTTTAATAATGTAGAAATTATATTGTTAAATAGTTAATGAACTTTGCAATCATCATATTTTCTCTGTCCGTGGTTAATAGTGAATTTCAGCAGATGCACAAAATGTTTGTTTGAAAATGGGTGGAGATGGCATAATCAAGTGAAAGCGCAGGGTTGTAAATCTGCCAACAACAGCATGTAAATAGGATTAATCCTGGAGTAATTGAAGTACACAAAGCACATATGCAAGTGGGTGAGGGGAAAGGTCCATTCCAAAAGTTGGCAGTGAGTATGAGGTCATGCTTTACATAATTTGCCAAGGGCAGCAGGCATTATTCACAGGAGCGCACCCCTGTGGAAAATGCAAAACCTTCGGCCTGGAAGTCTTTGACAGGTGGTCCAAACAACCAAACTAACATACAGAAAAACGTTTCTCCCATGCAGAATGTGTTAAGCAAGGAGACATAATATGAATTTGAAAACAAAATTGTTCCTGAATAGTAATCGCAGGATTTCAACCCTGCAGAACAACAATGTAGAAATGATATGCATGTTTAAATTTATTGTTGGCTATTAGTGAATAGTCAAAATGTAGCTTTATGTGGGTTTTTCCAATCACATTAGAGGATCCCATTCACCACCTATTTGACATGCGATCAACCTGTCCTATGTAGACCATTACACACATATTCTTCAACATGCAGACAATTAACAATACACACACCTTCACTGGATTTGAAAGCCTGGTGGGATAATATCTTGAGCCCAGGGGCCATCAGTACAAATCATTCAAATGAACCAACCTGTGCACACAATGCTTTGCAAAGGGGGCAGCCATCACAATACCTGCCCTTAACCTGTCCAATCGTACACATGCAAATGTCCTCAGCTCAAGAGTCAATGGGAGTCAGGCTTCCTGCTATGGGGGAATTTGCATACCCTGGCTCTCGTCCTTCAATTTGGTTTCAGATAACAAAATGTTGTTTTTAATATTGCCCTCTAGGGAAAAAAACAGGTTCAGGGGTTGTGCAGTAAAAAGCTGAAGACACACTTAAAGATACACACATGAAAATGTCATTTCCATTAATTTTTCTCTTTTTTTATATGCATTTACATTGTTTTCTTCTTTCTTACTTTTCTTTTTTTTGCATTTGCACAAATAGGTGCTACTAATGTGAAATTACAATTTAATTTGACTTGATTAGATGTACTACCTCCTTGAGACAAAAAATGTCTGGAACAATGCTTGTGTACACAGGTGTGTGAAGGATTTGAAGCCTGCATCCATGCAGCCATGTGATGCATTATATCACAGGCATGCAGGTTAGAAGTATTGGCAGTAAATGTTAACAGTAATATAGGTTTAATGTTACAAAGCTGTAGCCCCTGAAACAGTAATACTGTTTTACCACTATAATGCATGAATGGTAATGCACACATGCAATACTTCATTTAACTCAGGCACAATGCTGTAAATATTATTAACAATCTGATGTAAAACTAAATTGACGTGATTGTAAATGTTGATATTTCCCTCTAAGTGCTTCACTTCACTGAGCACTCTCTTCACACTGTTGAATGAAGTAGTGAAATTTGTAGTCCAATATGTGTGTAGCCTTTTATCAGGCCACTATTATGACTGCCCTGGGACAATAGGCCAGTCTGGGGTGATGGTAATTACAAATGACCAGGACAATGCGGTCGCGTATGGCAGAACTAATACAATGAGAAGACACATTTATACATATAAAGCATTAGCCCTCCCCTCCCTGAAATGAATGGCTGAACAAGGACAGTTCTGAAGCAAGGGAGGATGGAGAACTCAACCAAAACAAAATAATCAAAATCCACGGTAGCCTCTTGCCTTGCCAAGGCAAAAGTTATGCAGCGCTGATAGGTGATTAACATCTTTAGTCATTTTGGCAAGAGAGTAAATGTTGTGTATTTTGAATAAATGATGAGCACCTTCTCCACCAAACACTGGACAGACAGCGGAACACCTTATCAGACAGACTGTTACAAATCTGCTGTCGAATGGACAGATACAGGAAATCTTTCCTAGTGCATGGCATCTCATTATACAAGAGCACACTGCTGTCTGATGTTTAAAGTCTGGTGATAAACCCTACATGTCTTTTGCACTTTGAGTACACAGCACCTTATAGTTTGCTTGTACAGTATAGTTAATTTTGCATATTAAAGTTTATTTATCCAGGTATTTACTTATTGTTGTTTATATAATTTTTTATATAGCTTTTCTTTTTGCTAGCTTCCATTTCATACTTATATTTTTATTATGTATAGTGTGTTGTATTCTTTTGTGTTGTTTTTTGTTACTGAATGTCATACTGCTGCTATCCATCTACGTAACTATCCAAACACAAAGATCAAATACAGCAAGGTGCAACTTTAGAGAAAAAGTAGAGGAATAACATGAAGCAAGTCAAAATGCTCTTAGGGCACTTTTTACGGGATTTATGTGTCATGGTTGACCACAGAAAAACTGAAGTGCCCCTGCATTTCTTGACCTTTCTTTGTGTGAGTGGGCACAACAGGTCGTTTTATGGTCAAACGATAAGACCCAGGCCGTGCTGTTTTTTGTTTTGTTTTTTTTTATCACTGAGAAACATCTGTATTTGGAACACCAGCAGGGAGCACAAAAAGCATTGGGACTTCATGTCCGCGCAAATACCAAACTCCCGTTTTGTAATTGTTTACTTCGTCCAGACCCATTAGGTTCCTTCTGCTTTTCACCGGAGGAGAAGTAGCCTAAGCCACGATTGTTGACAATAAGCGTGGAGCGCGGACAGCCGGGTAAAACGCGCCTTTGACAAGTCGAAAGTGCTATGGGCTGCTACCTTCACTGACGCCTCGTAATATTAGCACACACGTACTTGACATAAGGCAACCCTACGCCTTGTAATACATTAGGCATAATAAAACTTAAAATGACTTCAGATGAAACACGTTTCATTTCTAGGATGTAAATAAACGAATTTTGATCGAGATATTCGCATTAATTAATTTAAGGTGTAAAAATCTATCAAAAAGTGTAAACAGATTTTGGTTTATCCAGGCCTTTTTTTACGGTAAAATATTTTAGAAAATAATTTCAACCACACTGTTTGATTTGAGGCATTATTCTGTCAGTTTCACACTGACGGTCTCTCCAAAAAAATCGGACGGTATTTGAAGGCGGCGCATTAGCAGACATGCGCACACCGTCCCCCACGCGCGTACAGCGGCGCCAAATTGACCTGGGTGCGAGAGAGGGGAGGAGCGCGGAGTGGAGTCTGCTGCTGCTGCGTTTAAATTAATGTCAACCTGCCTCCTCGCCGGGAGAACAAACCCAGCGCGCAGAGTGAAAGTACGTGCTGAGCAACCCGCGAGCCGCTCCACACACGGCACCATGACCCGGCGGCCCAGAAACAGGTGAGTCCACCAAGAATAAACCTTACATTTGCTCTTGCTTTTTTACTTCATTTTCACATGTATCTTTTCTTCTTCTTCTGTCAGCCGCAATTTGTTTTTGGATTCGGCGCGCGCTGCACTCTTCAAGGACAGAGTTTCTTTATTAATCTCACGATAACTTTACTCCCCCTCATTTTTCATCTCTTGTTTTTTGAGAGACGTTTTGAGTTTCGCGGCCGCCGAAGCTCCGCTGTTGTGGTGCGGTCGTCTCCGCTCGCGCGCCCGTGACAGGTGGTGGTCATCTGGCATGTGCGCTCCTCGCGCCGCTGTCAGCGGTGAGGGGGGGAGAGAGAGAGTGGGGGGGGTGGTCTCCCGCTTGTCTCCCGCTTGTCTCCCTCTCTCACTCACTCACGCACATACGCACTCACGTGCATGCATTGATCACGTTAGGCGGGTGGACAGGCGCGTGGACACCGGTTTTAGCTGGAGCCGACACCGTGCAGCGTGGCGTCTCCTCGCAGCAACACACAGCCGAACGTCATGGATGTAGTTCCCCGACGTTTTGAACGCAAATGGCCCTTCCTGGCTTTCTCTTTGACTTGCACGTTCGCTCATTTAAAACGGGATGGTTCGTGCACGCGCCGCCGTGGCCGCAGCATCTCTCGCAGCGCGCACGGCAATATTGGAAACCTCGCTTTTTTTGTTGCGTCCTCTGAGAAGATTTGAAACACGGATGTGCTTCACTCTTAGTTTCCCTGCAAAAAAACAAAACAACAAAAAACAGCATCTGGCTGCTTTTCCTAAACTTGCCTTTTACAGTCATTACATCGGCAGGTTCTTGATGAAAAAAGAATGAGCGATGGAGGAGCAGTGACAATGGTTATTTTTTGCTGATAAAAGTTTTCAGATGAGTCATCGCTCTCGGGATGAATAGAGCGTGCTGTATTCCTTGAATTGTGTGTGCTGCATGCACATCTTAAGTTCTCTGCGTACATATTGATAATTTGGCGTCATATTTTCCTTTTTGCCTGCGTGTTAAAAAGCTTGTGCGCAGTTTGATAGTTAAAATGAGAAAAATCCAAATTAAAGTGACAGCTGTCCATAATTTTTGAAAGGAAAATGGTTTGTAGTCGGTGCTGTTGATCAGCTTGCTGTGCTTTTGTAAACTGACAAAAATAAGGAAGATAATCCGCTGTGATTATCTTCTTGTATAAGCACACACATACCTCAGTGGGGTTCCTGTTCACCTGTTCCTCTGCATGAGACTTAATTACCCTACCTGGCTTCCACTGTCCATGTTCTGCATTCTGATTGGTTAACCGGCCACTTGGTGTCTGTGTGTGTCTGCGCTGCACAATGCCACTGCAGGTCTGAACATGCCAGGGTCACAAAAATTATGATTGCATGTGCCAATCCCAATATCTGTGGAAACCAAAAACACTGGAACCTGTTCATCCGTTCCCACTCCCTCACTCCCTCCCAGTTCTGTTTCTCTTTACTTTTTTTCCTTCTCCTCTGCCCTTGTGGGTGTCTTGGCTAGAAGCCTGCACCCAAACCTTCAAGAATGACTGGTTTTGTCTGTGTTGACACCTGACAAGTAGTAAAGTGGGCCGAGTTTAAATGCGCTTTGTGAAGAGATGATTAGGGAGTAGTTGGGAAACAGACCCGTACTTATTGTGCTTTTATTTACCTTGCTATTATCTGACACTGTTCCTTTTTGCGCTGCCTCCGTTGGTTTGTTAAATCCCCCTTTCTCCCTCTCTCTGCAGTGTTTACAGTAGTGAGGAGGATGAGGAGGAGACCGAGATGTATGAACATGATTATGACGGATCACTGGCCAAGGCGGGGAAACGCCACCTTGGCAAAACACGCTGGACGCGAGAGGAGGTACGCACAAAGACACCAGGCTGTTCAAAACAAAGTATGAAGCATAATGAAGAGAAATGACCTCAGGAGGGATCACTGCAGGAGCACTCTCTCATATCTGGTCTAACCACATTTACAGTTGTGTTCATTTTAAACTGACTATTATATTATATTAATTTTGATTGCTCATGATAAGGTTCATTGCAATTATATGTAGTTGTCTGACCAGCTTTTTGTATTTTGTTTTTTTTAGGATGAAAAGTTGAAGAAACTCGTCGAGCTTAATGGATCAGAAGACTGGAAACTCATTGCAAGCTTACTAACTGTAAGTAGAAGGTCTGCATGATTCAGGCAAGATGGTTTTCTTTAAAATGCACACATGACGATTACGAATCCTCTCTGTCCTGCCAGAATCGCACAGATGTGCAGTGCCAGCACAGGTGGCAGAAAGTTCTTAACCCAGAGCTCATCAAAGGGCCATGGACCAAAGAGGAAGACCAGAGGGTAAGAAGATATAGTAAGATACTACTCACAGGAAACAGGCAATCACTGTCATCCAGGGTAAAAAAAACAAAAAAACAATTACTTTATGTTCCGGTGTGATTAAAGCAACCTTTCTGTAGCAACTCCAGGGCTGCTGTTGCACATTTTTAGTTTCTGTTACTCAACCACATTTAGGCCCTGAAAATCTGTAAGGTGCTTATTGAACTAGTCCTGAGGAGTTATATTTCCACCCAGATGCCACAGTAATGATTAGCAGAGTGGCTAACGTTCCACTGGAAACTCCCTGCTGCTCCCCACCAGGTGTTCCCAATAAAAGAAATATAAAGAAAGAAAGAAGGAGTGACACACTGTATAAGTTTCTGAGATTTTCTAGTTAAGTGAGTTTTTTTTTTTTGCTATTTTTTTTTTTTTTACTCTCATTTTCACTCATGTACCTGCAACCTTTACATCTTGTTTCTCTGACCCCTCTACTTCTCCCTCTCCTCCCTGTTATTGCTCCTTCCTTCCTCTTTTCTCATGCCTCCAAATAAAAGAAATATAAAGAAAGAAAGAAGGAGTGACACACTGTATAAGTTTCTGAGATTTTCTAGTTAAGTGAGTTTTTTTTTTTTGCTATTTTTTTTTTTTTTACTCTCATTTTCACTCATGTACCTGCAACCTTTACATCTTGTTTCTCTGACCCCTCTACTTCTCCCTCTCCTCCCTGTTATTGCTCCTTCCTTCCTCTTTTCTCATGCCTCCTCCACCACCCTTTACCTCTCTCCCTCTTCTGCCTTCTTCCTCCTCCCACCTCCTCTTCCCTCTTTCTCTGCCCTCTGCTCACGCTCAAACGCCTGACAGGTGATCGAGCTGGTCCAGAAATACGGAGCCAAGCGCTGGTCGGTGATCGCCAAGCATCTGAAGGGGCGCATCGGCAAGCAGTGCCGCGAGCGCTGGCACAACCACCTGAATCCGGAGGTGAAGAAGACATCGTGGACCGAGGAGGAGGACCGCATCATCTACCAGGCGCACGAGAAACTGGGGAACCGCTGGGCCGAAATCGCCAAGCTGCTCCCGGGCAGGTGAGACGGCATGTGGTGAAGAGAGAAATGTGGAAAAAGAAGAAGCTAGATGAATCACTGAACACTTGTTGGTTGGCCGTGAAATGCTGCGGTTTGCGAGATTGAAACAGGGGAAGAAGATGTTGAAGAAACAAATGAGAAAAAGGGTGAAGTGAGCACAGTGTGAGAACAGGGTGGTCTTTACAAAGGCCTACAATTAAATGACAAGAAGAAAGAAGAAGGATACTGTTGTTTCGACATTATTGTAATTGCTCTGCAGTGATAAGCTTATCAATTTTGTTGCGTAAATTGATGCGTTACAGACTCTGTTTCTGTCTGTGGCAGATAGAAACACTCTGCCTGCAGTGATAATAGTATCAAGCACTACAACGGTGTCCAGCATGTTTTTAAATTTCTGTGCTTCCCTTTATAATGAAAAATATGTCATCTGTGACATCCAGGACTGACAACGCCATAAAGAACCACTGGAACTCCACCATGAGGCGGAAGGTGGAACAGGAGGGCTACCTCCAGGGCACCTCCAAGAACAACTCCTCGTTCTCCATGGGCCACAGCTACATCAAGACTAACAGCACCATTATGGGCTTCCCCCACCACTCGCCCAGCCACGCGCAGCTGGCTCCCTTGTCACCTCTCAACTATGCCTGCATCACCGACACACACAGAGTGAGTTTGAGCCCAAACTTTGGAGGCTGGCAGGAAAACTGAGTCATCACGTAGCTGCAGGTTATTCATTTTGTATCTCTGATCGGCTTTTCAGGTCCCGTTCCCCATGGCCTTGCATTTGAACATCCTGAACATACCCCAGCATGGAACTGCTGCTATACAGGTAAAAAAAGCAGGCAAAATGCGGTGAGTTAACAGCAAGACAAGAGGACAAATGGGTAAGAAACTCAAATGTGGCCCCTGCTCTCTCTTCCTCAGAGACACTATAGCGAGGAGGACCCCGAGAAGGAGCAGAGGGTGAAAGAGATCGAACTGCTGCTCATGTCGACAGAAGACGAGCTCAGAGGGCAGCCATCACTACCAGTAAGTCGCGGGTGGGAGTAAAATTGACCCCGGCTATAAGGACAGTGGTTGGATGTGTATGCGAGTCAGGAGGAGGAAACATCTGGGGGGTCTGTTTCTGCAAAAGTGATGAAACAGGACCGCCATTAATGTGTGCGTGCGTGACCCCTTGTGCAACACCTCTGTCACTGTCTACATTAAAGTTCCCTTTATTCTTCTCGTTTTCTCATTAAATTATTATACCTCTTGCCTTATTGTCAAGCTTGCACTTTCTCAGGTCACACTTTTTTTTTGCGCTCGTTCTTCGGATGATTATTGTTTGACAGTTAGTTATTTTTAACTTTCAGTTTTGACATCCCTTTCTGCCCACAGATGAATTTGCCGTACCCTAGCTGGGCCGGCCAGAGCTCGGTGACCAGCAGTTCAGAAGGTGTGTCAATGCTGTTACCTCATCACCAGACCGCCCCTGCCCTGCCCCTGGACCAGAGCTGTCTACCCGAGGAGAGCGCCTCTGCAACACGTGCCCACGGCAATAACCGCTGCAACAATAACAGCAACAACAACAACAACAGCCATCACAGCACTCCGACGTTCTCAAACACTATGCCAGAGTTCATGGAATCCGTCATTGATTCAGTAAGTGCCTGCGTTTAGTTTCTCTTTTGGTTTATTAGGCTATGAGCAACCCAAGAGGAGAGATAGTGTAGATATTAGCAACATACCTTTTGTCCAGTAGTGGGTCTTGACCCATATTCTCCCGCCTTTTTCTAGAGCCTCTCCTCAGTAGAGGAGGCAGCTCCCAGTGAGCTTCCGGATAGGAGCGCTCTCAGAGCAGACAGGGTCTTGCCCTATCGGGCTGGTTTCATCTGCTCAACTCCCAAGCCTTCACCGGGCAGAAACCTGCCCTTTTCACCCTCACAGGTAGTTAAAGTAGCTGCGCGCGATCAGAATCCCTCCAATCACCGACCAGCCACGCAATGATACCAAACAACCAGAATTAGTTTTATGTCCATCTCTTCTCTTCATCCTCATCTTCCATTTTTCTCCTTTCCCTTCCGTTTCTGTAGTTTCGGCCAAGTGTGCTCCCATGATCTGCCATATTGTCCAGCTTTAATCAAGCTGCTTTGATTGATTGGTTTCCCTCCTTGTGCTTCACAGTTTCTCAACCAGTCAATGAGCTCAGAACACTCAGACAGGGACAGTTTACCAATGTCCTCTCCTGTGGACTCCAAGCCCCTGATCGACCACACTATCAGGCCTCAGAAAGAGAATGAAATGTGAGTGACTCCATCTCTAATGTGCTTTACTGTGCAGTCACGCAGGGTTTGTGGTAAGTGTGGCTTTACAAACAGTTGTCTTGCTCCCTCAGGTTCAGAACTCCAAACATCCGTCGCTGCATCATGGACTCCTCACCTTGCAGTCCCACACCTTTCAAGTCAGGCCTGGCCCTGCAGGAGGCCAAGTATGGACCACTCAAGTTACTGGTAGGAGAGAAACTCTCAAACATCCTGAGTCTTTAACTCGCTTCCTTTGTGTCCGTGTGACTCATCAGAGGATTCGTGTTTTCCAGAATGTCACTTTGCCACAGCAGATGGTGGAGTCCATCAAGCAGGAGCCGATGGAGTGCGCCATCGAGCAGCCGCCTCTGAAGAAGATAAAACAAGAGGTACTTTTTACACGCATGCTGACAAATGTGAGACTGAAGGTTTTGTTTTTTTGTGTTGAGGAAGCAAATATGAAAAGTGGAACATGCTTTCAGTTTGTAGCTGTGGCAGGGAATGTGGGTTCATGTTTGCAACACATGCACTTGATCATCTCAAAGAATCAGTACGTGACCGTGATGTGTGTTCGGGTCATAGGTGGAGTCCCCATGTGAGAGGAGCCCATGCATGCAGTGGGAAGGACAAGAACTTCCCACACAGCTCTTCTTCCCCAATGGTCCTGCGCAGGAAGTGCCTGTAAGCGACCATTTGACCTCAGAAATGACCTTAATCTTCATCTCAGATACAGCCTGTCATAGTCTCCTTTGTTGGAGGGCTATAAATTAGCTTGCCTTCTCTCTTTTTAAGACACGTTTTCTACATTTCCTTTCAGGATGTGCTTACAAGCTCACTGTTGAGCAACGACGGACACAAAGCCTACCACCTCCCTCGCAGAGGCATGGGCAGCCCACTACAGGTGTGTAGGGACTAAAAACATAATGCAAAAATTGTGTTGATTGGTTGAATAAAAGCTCACATCCCGTCTTTTGTGTGTGCCACCAGCAGCTCAATTCTTGGGAACAGGTGACGTGTGGGAAGACAGAGGAGCACGTTTTGGCCTCAGAGCAGGGCCACAAGTACCTCAACACTTACCCTACGAGGACGCTGGTGATGTAGACAGAGACATCAACAATCCCTGTGCTGGACGCGGCACCGCGGGTTTCATATTTGTTGTGGTACAACAGTCGGGAGAGGCTCTATGCCATCGGTGTTTTTACACTCAAACTTGTTGGATTTGGACCAACCAAAGACTTTACAATGTTTCTTTTTTTTTCCTTTTTTTGTTGAAAATCCTTCATTTAGAATTTGCTCTTGGTTTTTAGATATGTACGTCCTATCATTTTGGTCTTGACATTGTATTATTATCAATGTTGTATTATAAATGGGAAACGGTGGCTATATAATTTGCATTCGGGCTGTATTATTAATTCTGAATTTTGATATTAATATAAAGAACAACTTAATTAATTTATTTGTATTTTTTTGATCATGGCTTTGCCGTTGTTTTCGTAACAATTGGCCAATGGAGCAGTGTTGTAAGTTAAGTATTTAAGCCCTGTTAGCATTATCATAAATCCAAAGGCATAGTAAGTAATTCAGAACTGACCTCTGTATTTTCAGTTGTGAAAGTTTTCTGTTTCCTTTGTTTTGTTTTTTTTGCCTCTTCCTCCTTTATTTTCCAGGCTACAATGGGTTCAAAATTTCAAGTGTTTGGTCTCTTGCCACCTCTTGTAAACACCTAACTCCTGAACAAGAACAACTGTTTGTACGACGTTATTTAACAATCAGTCATCATGTTTTACACAGCAGAATGGGCAGGCGTTATTAGTATTACCCTCTCCCTACCCTGGCACCTTTTATTTCACAAAATTAGTGTTTCATTTCAACTTTCAATTTATTCCTGGCCCTGTATGAACAAACATATTTGTTAAAAAACCTAACTATATATATTGCATATTTATACATTTAAAAATCTTGAATGAGCTTTTATGTTATAAATGATGGGCTCCACCCAGTAAGAGTAATGCCAAGCTGCACTTGAATGAAATATTCTCCACCTAACGAGAGAGTACTAAACACTGATGTTTTATATGATGCTACAAACAAACAATCCCCCAATTGAAACTTTGCATGTTGTTTTTTTTTTTAAACATTTCTTTAAATAGTTTTGTATTGTTTTGTAATACATATTCAATCACCATTTTGTTTTCTTATTAAGACTGCAGTAGACCACGTCAAACACTTAGCAGACAATCTTGTTTTATTTTAAATGCCTTGTTTTTATACTAGCTTTTGAGCAAAAGATGATTTCTATAAAAGCATTTGTACATGCCAATTTTTCATGTTTTTTATACTTTTACATACTGCCTAGTAAATAAAGTGTGTGGTTTGTTTTTTTACATACTTGTGTTTTGTTATTTTGGAAAGTAAAGAGCATAACAGTATCTTAAGTATTTTTAAGACGACACAAACATCTTTATATGTTAAGGCTTCAAATATGCTTTTATTTGTCATGAATTTTGTACAAATATCCTGCAAGGCTTTAAACTACAAATGTAAACAACATTGTATATGACGTCACACAGTTCCTCAAAGCAATTCTGTTTGGAGTGAATGAAATATTTGCTTTCTGGTGTCTCTAAAGTGCCCCTTATCCCTAGTATTTAGATTTTTCTGAGGACTGTAGTATTCAAATACTTAATCTTCACCTCGCAGACAAAAATACAAACACACACACAGGTTTTTGCGGCTATCCTTGTAAGGACATGGCATTGCAATTACATGCAATAACAGGAGGCTGTGGTTGAACTGTCTGGACCAAGCATATGATTTTATTTACATAATGATTTTTTTGCCTAAAAATCGCTACAGAAAAAAACAAAAATAATTATTTTCAGATTTCTGACAATAAATAATCATGAGTAAAGTGGATTTAATGAGTGAAGTAGGTGAAGGCAAATAGAAGAACAGTTAGATTACTCTGAAAACTTCAGAATATTTTACTACAACCCCGCCTTTAAAGCTGAGAAAAGTGAACACTTATGCCTTATCACTATACAAACATTCAAAATGTCACATGATAATAATTTACAATAGATTTTTAAAAAAAGATGATTAACAAAAATAAAACTGAAATATGAACCGTAGAAGTCACGCATAAAATGTGCTTTGGTTTTTCGGGTAAATAATAGACCTATATAAGTATATATACTTAATGTTTGTGAATGTCTTTTACTGCTATGTATAAATTCAAATGGAGTTGACAAAAACATTAAAGTAAAAATGTGTACTGCTCCATAGCTTCACACCTTTTCAATCCTGTTTTGTTTTATGGTTATTTATTCATTTCTGTGTTGGTGCAAGAAAAGCATTAACTCAACGCTTATTTATTGTATATTTATCAGTGTATTTGAGAATAATAATTTGGAAAATGACAAAATCAATGAAGTAACTAGCTAAATAACTAGTTAACTAACTATCTATATATTGTCCAGCCCTATCCTAACCCCTACTAAGAGATGAGAAGTGACATGTTGTCACATTAGGATTGTTCTTTGGTCACCATATGGACTGCTGGTCCCCGCAAGCTAAGAATATATGCCAGAAAATGTCACCAGTAGGAAAAAACACACAAGCGCGCACACACACAGACACACACAGACGCACACACACGCACTATCAATCAATCACAAATACAAGGGTTTGCTGTGCAAAGCTTTGCAGAGCAGAGTGAAACATTGACATTTGACAACAAGGGACCACTTGAGAATATTCAAAGAGCTACAGGAAAAATTACCCTCGCAGCCTTCAAATTACCCTCAAAAACCCAAAGCCAGAGACTTAACTTCAGGTGGGGACAGAGCGAGTGCAATTAGTGTATAAAACTGTGTAATCCTCATTGGACATGAGCTCCGCAGTCAGTCCCTTGAGGAGGTTTGCTTTCCTGTGAGGCCATGAAAGCCAAGGGGGCCCAGGCTCAGACCAGGAGCTATATTTACACCGCTTCCACCTTCCCTCCCTCCATCCACCTGCACCACCACCTCACCCTGATCCACCACAGTGTCCTCAAATATAGATTCCCATCTCAAGTATGACTCTCAGGGGAATACATAAACAGAGATGACACTCAATATGATGGACAGCGCTAACAGGAACTGTAATATCTGAGGCAGGGTGGAACAGGAATTGTTTTTTTCAGGGGTGGGTGTGAACTTACAGTGGGCTGGAAGTGACAGACATTCATGTATTGGAAAGAAACTGTTGTGGTTTCAATTTGTCTAACAATAATGGTGTAAACAAACAACGAAGATAGCACAGGTCAGATGAGGGTTGATTGAATTGTGAGGGCGTGTGTGTGTGTGTTTGTGTGTGTGTGTGTGTGTGTGTGTGTGTGTGTGTGTGTGTTTGGGGAGGCAGACTTTCACATTGGGAATTTCACCGTCTTCTACTACACCCGAAAGAAACACAGGGGAAAAAAAACCTCAAACCCCACGAGATTTACAGACACCTGTTTCCACAGAGTGAGAAGACAGCTGTGTGCTTGCGTGTGTGTGGGTGTGTGTATGTGTGGATGGATGGATGGAGGAATGGTGGTGGTTTACTGACGAAAATAATGTAGACCCCAGGTCTCCCACAGTAGCCCAGCATCTCTTGGGTGCACATACTGTATATGTATGTCACTTATCATAAGCAGTGCAGGAGAATGTAATAATGCGCAACAACAACAAATTCAAAATTCATAGGATGACAAAGACTGAAGAACAGCCAAGTCTGAAAGTCTCCTATTTATATTCTAAGAAAAAAAATAAAGTAAAGAAAATGCCAAAATGTGCTAGCACTGTCATAAGGATCGCCCAAAATGATGTATGAAATGAAGACTATGCAGAAGGTGAAATAAAAACATTTTTTGAATGCAAAAGTGGCTTCAGATTTTAATTTCACACCATTGTTATAGGAAAAACAGTTTTTAAAAAAGTAAAACTTTTTTAACTTTTTTTAAAAACTTTTTTTAACCAAATATCCAGAGAGTAGCTCGCTCACTCTCAATTTGACATTTTTTTTATTCCATACTCCTTTCCCTTTTCAAATCAAACATGTCTGTCGCAAGAAGATTGGCTCATAAATTCAGTTTGACATGTCACAATAGATTTATAGCCGGATGTTGCAGAAAGTGGCGGGGCCATGAACACACGCGCGCACACACGGCCACCGTGCTCTGGCCCCGCATAGATTACTCGAGCCTGTTTCCTCATTCCCTGGGTGCTGTTGTGGTCGGAGATACTTGGGCGAGAGCAGCCGCTCCCTGCTGGCAGCGGTCAGGTAGGAGGGCTGGGCTTGGGCTGGCCGGGCCTGATAACCACCCTACCCATCCATGGTACAGAGACGAGGAGAGGAGAGGAGGGCAGAGGGATGAAAAGTCAGGGATAGAAAGTCAAACAGGGCAATTTTTCTGTGAATTTGTCTCATTTCATTTTGTATTTATTTTTTTGCGTTTGGATGTATAGAAGCTAAGCAAAGACATCATTTTGAGCTTTTAAAGCAGGCTGGCGGTCAGCCCCTTCTTCAGGTCGTTATGGTAAACTGAACTAATGGCACCACGTCATGAGTCTGAAATGTGTCTTCTTCAGTAATCAAATTGATAACAAACCATAATCAGGGCTGCCCATGACAGGGAAAAAGCAGCAAGCATTCTCGGGTCCAACCTCTAGGGGGGCCCATGGCGGCCATCCTAAATAATCCTATATAATTTTCCAATTTTCCAGTTTTTTTGTGTTTAACCAAAATATTCACAGTTATACATTAAAACAAACAAATATACGACAAAAAACTCCACAACAATTTTCAACCCTCGTAAGGCATCTACAATCATCAGCCCACCAATTGCAGTCTCTACCAACTAGTGGTGCCTCGCCCCATGAGCGGGGCATCGCCATCAGCTCAACCTTTATGGCCCTCTCCGCCCGTTGATTTTAGGTTGCCCTCGGTTCTCTTCTCCTGGTGGTTTCCATTTTACCGGCCAAGGTCAAAGAGCTTCTCGGCCATTTTAGACAGCAGTTTTTGATTTCAGAGATCACGTGTGGCCTGTCTTTTTGTAGAGTTCATTTTTTGCTATTCCATTGGGCCAGAATACGTGGCTGATCTTTCGTTGACGTTTGCTCATGTCACATAATATGATGACAACGAATGAAAGCTTTCTGCTGTGTCGGAATGTGTTATATAGATTAAATTATGAGCAGTTAAATAGACTTTAAGTTAGGCTGGAAGTGTTCTGTGTCTCTTCTTGTCAGAGGTATCTGCACTCTCAATGGGTTATTCTGGACCAGGTCACTGATTGCAAATATTCAAGTATCTGGCTTTGTCCTTCTCACATAGTAACAGCAGGTTACGGCCTGAGGTCAACTCGGAAATTGTTTTTTCAAAATAAAGCACTCAATAACTTATTCTTGCTCAAATGTCCGTTCATCTTATGTTACAACATCATACGGTAAGATGGTGTTCTTATTGATAGGTAGATGTTAGAGCGCACCTCAGGAGCCCAGTGTTGATTCTCACTCTTTAGTTTTTTTTTTTTAACGCTCCATTCATAACACGCAACTGCACTTTTATTCCTCTGTCACTGGGCCATTCTTCCTCTTCCATTGGTCTGCGCTTTACTATAAATCTCTCGGTGTGGTCTTATCCCCGACTCGTGCCCCTTGTTGCTGTCTAAAACACACTCACTCTCCCCAAAAAATACTGTGTTCAGCATGGAATGAGCTGCACAAACACTACAGCAGGACGTCTTTTATAAAACTAATATGAACATCCTTACTGACACATGCTGCTGATATATGAGATACTTGCTATGATTTTATGCGACTTTTGATATATTAATATTCTTTAGCCCCTGCGCCCCGCCCCCTTTGCACAAAAACATTCGCCGAGGGATGGAGTCAGTGGAGTGTAGTGCTGAATGGATGCATTTTTCATGGTATCTATGAGTCAACACAAAAATTCCTTGTAATCATAAAAGTGTCTAATAACTAATACAAGTATTTTATATATATTAACTGTTGATTAGTAATTTAATAATAAGTTAGTAACCAAATAAAAGTGAGTTATCAGGGTTTCTTAAATGGCATCAGTTAAATTAAGGCTGCAATTATAAACTAATATTGAAAACACTTCATAGTATTTTCAGAGTTTTCTATTATTTATAATCTGCTCCCAGACGGATTTCCAAAAGTATCGGTATTGTTGAAGTTGTCATTGTTGTTGTGGATGGTTTTTTACAGTTTATACAGAATTGGGAGACCTGCTGTATGCACAGTTTGATGTACATGCTGAGCATGTACATCAAAGAGAGAACAGCATTGAGTCGGCCATCACTGATTGAGTAATTACATTGTCTTTTCCTACTGACAAGAAAAAGAGGCACACACTTAATGTATATGTATTATCCCATACGCACATATTTGTAAATATATGTATATGTATAAAATATATATGAAATCTAGGTGAAATTGGAACATTTGCATATGTCGACGTATGTGTGTATCCCGTAGACATATGTAAGTCTAGTGCAAATAGTTACAATTAATATACGGCAAAATATTATACATGTAATAGAAAATTTAGACTTTTAAAAGTATTAGGAAAAATATATGTACACATGATAAAATGTTGTATGGATATAGTTTTAATAAACAAATACATCCATATAAAAAAAATACCAATCATATCAGTATTGGGCATATATGTACTTATGTACTATATGTGATATTAATATACAGTACTCTTATGTCCCTATATCAATATATGTATTTTACATTTCTGTATGATCATTTGCATAAATTACAACAACATGAGAGTACCAATAATCTGCTTGTCAACTAAGATTCTGCTAACATTTCATTATTTACACACCTTAAGCATGAGGAAATATAATTTAACACAATTTAAGACGGAGAAAGCAGAACTCGCTGAGGATTTGACAGTGAAATAAAACTTCATCATACCCTGGGGAGAAGTTGCAGCGCACTCAGCCACCTGGTTTTACAGGTTTAAACTTAGGCAGGATGGGAAATCGCTGTATGTGCTTGTTAATATGTGCCCTATCTTGGCATATGGTTCGCCCAAAAAGTGCTTATTGTGTATAAAAATCTGTTATGAATGAAATTAATATGGGCAAAGCTACTCTGAATCGGCCCAGTCAGGCCAACAGACAGGAAGCTGTAACCTAATATATGAGAAAACACCTCAAATTCATGCTTACTTAGTGTTTCACACAAATTCTTTAATCTTATAGCATAAAGTGTGGATTGAATTTCTGGTATTGCAAAGATCCCTATTGCAACAAATGCTGCTGACATAATGAGGAGAGGGAAAAAACGGAAACATTCTGATCCTTGAAAAGGTTACTTTTCTGTTTTCCGTTGTATATTTGCAGATAGAGGTAAATGTGTGGGACCCCTGTCCTAAACGTCCCTGTCTGTCTGCGGCCACGTGAGCATCACAACACACGGACGGCATACAGTAAGGCTGAGGTGTACCCGCTGACTTGTGGCCACAAAATGCACACGCATGCATGGTCACAAAAGCAGAGCACACAGATTGAGCAGATAGACCCCTGCCATGTGGAGAAGGAGACCCAGATAGGAGGGTAGGAGAGGTGAGCGGAGAGATGGGGACTGTTGGAGCTGCTGCTGGGGTGATTAGACTTGACTGTAACAGTTAGCGTCTTCCCAGATTTGGCTGCCAGTCGTTTGGCCGTTTGTTTGTTGTTTTTGCTGGACCGAAAAAAATGTATAGAGCAATGTGCCTGGTGCAGATAGCCCCAAAACAATAACCGTAAACACTTTGAAAAGTGGATCAGGACTGCCAACGAAGTGCCAACGGTGTCAAGGAGCAGCAAAACAGACATTTGGCCAGTTGATAAAAGGCTGACAAAGAGAAGGAATAAGGCTGCAATGGAAATCTGTCAATATTTACATTTACATTTGAATGTGAATGTGAATATTAACACAATAGATTCATGATTTGTGAACCACACAGCTTTAATGTGAGGGTCAGTAGAGTTTTAGAGTTGCAGGAAACGGTGCAAAAAATGCATAGTAAAAACGCAATGGTGATAGGTTAATAGTGCTAATTTAGATAGTTTTAATGGTTTACTTGTATACCTCCTGCTGGTAAACAAAAGGTGAGTTTATAAAGGTTAAACGTGGATAAATCAATGCTCAGAAATCCTCACTCAGTCACAGTTTTAGATTTACAGTGTGCAAATCTCTATTGAAGGTTCTTGTTTGAATTTTGTCATGAATGTGCTAATCTAACCACTAGTCAGATATCATGTTCACAAACTGTTACAATAAAAAGTAAAGTAAAAAAAATTACATACGGCATAAAGAGAAGAGACAATCTGCAACATCATGACGGCTTTTGACGAGTGTGCAAACAGAAAAGATGAGGAATATGCACTAGAATATGAAATAAATCTGTCTCACTGAAACAGGTGTCATGAGTTAGACAGGTTCTATATAAGAAACCGCAAACACTGCGCAGAAATGGACACACACACAGACACACACACGCACACACACAAGCCCACAGCCTTCTGCTGCTGAGTTGTGCGGTCAGGTTTGTCAACCAGTTTCCTGACTTGCTGAGGCCAAGGCTTTTTCCCAGTAACACCCCTGATCACAGGCACACACACACACACACACACACACACACACGCTTCCACTTCCACCTCATCTCGTCTACTTTCACATACGTCTGTCTACGTTCTCTGCATTACACGCATGAAAAACATATGTGAACGTGCCTTTCTATTTGGGAACGTGGAGCGTCCTGTTGCTCACTTTTGTCTTGTGTTTGGTACTTGTGCTTTTGCATACAGTCACAAGAACAGCCCCCCCCCCACAAAATACACACATTTTTACCCAGAACAAAATGACTTGTTTTCCCGCTTAGGCTTGGTGCAGCTTCTCTATTCACCTGGGTAAATAGAGCAGAAGGAAGGGCCTTTCAATGGAGCCCATCACACACACACACACACACACACACACACGCACGCATATATGCGTACAAACACAAACACACATTCAACATAACCCTCCCCATACCCTCCCCATACTCACTCACTTAAACTGCACACAAACATTCAAATTTAGATTTTTCCTTGATCTAACATCACCTCACACATATATTTGTCTCCTAAAACACCCCTCTTGTTTCCTTGCGTCCTATCCTCTCCTCTTCTATGTCCCTAAACAGCATTGTTGCCTCTAAGTGATCCTGACAGGTCGATTCACATGCCATGATCACGCCTGACCACCCTGATTTGGGACACTTGTCCCTGAGGTCCCCCACTCTTAATAAATCTGCCCTCGATCCACCCTCCACCCTACACACACACTCTCACACACCCCCTACTGCTCTTGAATACTTTTGGAGGGTGGGTGTGGTTGGACGTAATGGGGTGAAAGTTGTGTGTGTGTGTGTGTGTGTGTTGGGGCATTATGAACAAGCAGCGGTGGGCATTAATTACACCACTAAGATAACAATAGTCAGAACTCAGGCTCATTTGTGGCCTGCAGTCCGAAACACAGCCAGGCTGAAACAAACAAACACACATGCAAGGTGAGGCGTGTGCGCTCTTTGTACACACGACACCTGTTTTGAAATAAACAATCTGACATCATTAGTCCCGGGCAAATGTTGTTCCGTCAGCCGGGATTCTCTGTTCGTGAGTAAGCGTGTGTGTTATGCAACTGTTGAGGGATACATCTGAGAGTTTGATGATGAGGGACACAGAATAGAAAATAAAGTAAAGGAACAGCTGGCGTTGGGTACATAATGCAGCTCTATGCTGCTAAATGGTCATTATGAATAAAATCTGCTATGGAAACACACACACTGACACACATAATCATACAATTAAGATAAAATTGTCAACATTTTTATGAGTAAACTGGCTTTTTTAATTTATTTTAGTATAAAGCTATAGTCTCATTATTATTTAGCTCTGCTTGTCGCTGTTATTTATTTTATTCCTTTGTTATACATTACATTACATTTATTTATCATTTATTTTGCCTGTGTTATCTTGAGTTGTTTGAAGTGAGTTATGTGAATAAAGTTTTCGTTAATATTTAGAATTAATTAGTCGTTTTAAGTTACAGTGTGGACTGGGAGTGCATTCGATAGTGCTTCTACTTAGGCCTTGCAACACTCTAACTCATATACTTTGCAAAACAAAGATTTTCTTATACATTTTGTCCTCTCGCCCACACATAAACAGTGTTTTGGTTTGCATTAAAAACTTTTTCAAAATGCCTGCTGCCATGGATAAAAAATCTTGATTTCTGTATATCATTGTGCAAGTGTCCATTGTTGTTTTCTGCAATGAACGTGCACAAGAAACAGTAATAGTGAAATCTACAGGTCTCTTTACAGGTCTGTTTACTTTGGGTCGTTTTTGCATTTTCGTGTCTATAGATGTCCGTGACGGTTTTCAGTCATCCAGGTCATCTTAATCTCGGAGTGTTTAGTAGGAAGCAACTGGACTTCTTATCTTGTTTGAAGACATTTCGTCTCTCATCCGAAAGGCTTCTTCAGTTCTGAGGGTCAGTGCGGGAAACCCAGGTATTTAACCCCGAGTGGGTGGTGGCAATCAACAAAAATGAGGACGTGGTGAAAACACCCAGCCTCGGGGGGGGGCGGTCCTCTGGCTAGGCATCATGTGAGTCATTAAGGTCACATGAGCCCAGGTGTGAATCACCCGCCTGGGGAGGGCTCCCAAGACAGCATTGTAGGTTACAGACAAATGGTGTCTTAGTCCACCACCCCTGTTTAGAGAGGGTTTCTCCAAGTGGACATAGATGGCCTCTTTTACTCCTCTTTCAAACCATCTGTCCTCTCTGTCCAGAACGTGGACATTGGAGTCCTCAAAGGAGTGACATTTCTCCTTAAGATGCAGATGTACAGCTGAGTCCTGTCCCGATGAGGTGGCTCTCCTGTGTTGTGCCATGCGTCTGTTTGGTTTCCCCTATATAAAGGTCAGAGCACTCCTCTGTGCATTGAACGGCATACACAACATTACTGAGCTTATGCCTGGGTGTTTTATCCTTGGGGTGGACCAGTCTTTGTCTTAAGGTCTGTCTACAGATGTATTTTGTAAAACAGGTCATGGAAAGGATTTTTTTTTTTTAATGAAGGAAAAAAATGTATCAGCCTGAAAAAAATCAATGGCAATAGAAGGCCTCAGACTAAAAACCATCTCCTGTATTTCAAGTCATTTTAATTTTTTTTGTGAATTTTTTGGTTGATTTTTGGTGGTTGTCGCACCATCTAAAATTAAATGAATCTTAACTTAAGTCCTGTTTATAGTCTAGTTTGTATTGAATAGCCCATAGTGTACCTGCGGATACTCCTGAATCTTTCCATAAAAAAAAAAAACAAACTCTAACATAAATTTTAATCTTGCCATAGATAATGAAGAGTCAGGTTAAGGTGTCCATATACTGAAAGCTGCTGAATAATGCGAATGAGTCCCAAAATATCAAAAACACAGCCACTGGCCAGGTATGTGCTTGTAAATGACTGTGTTGTGTCTCAAGCTCATTTTTCATTTTTCGCATGAGTTACTCACCATTTTGGAACAAGATGAAGGACAGGAAGACAAATGCGAGGCACTTGTTTGAGACTAATTGCCTTGATCCTCATTTTAAGGATTTATCGCACCTCACGCCTTCTTTTTTTCGTCAGACATGATAGGACACTTGTTTTTTTGACGTAGTTTCGACAGCATCAGGAGTGAACACTCTTCAATTGATGAGGAGCAATAATAATAACACCCAAAGCAATGTTTATTGGTTAATTGATTTTCTCTTGTTGCCCTGACACCTGATTGCTGGAATGACAGCAGGTGCTGGACGATCCGCTTCCGGCGCAGTAGAGAACACATGCGCACACCTGCTGATCAGTGACACTGACTCATTTCACATCAGTTCCCATCGTGAGCGCCGATGTAACTTTCTTAGCCCTCTTTTCTTCCATGGAAGTTTACACAAAGAAGAGCAAATGATCAGAAAGCGCGCTTATCCAAATACCACCTGTATGCACATGAGTGCCTGAGAGCGTGCGTACTCTGCTATTTAACATTTAGTCTAAGCAGTAGTTGTAAGGCCTGTGGGCTCAATAGCCATAGAAGGAGAGCAAACACAGGAAAAAGAAAAGGGAGACTTTTCAGCACCAAACGCTCGGGATTTAAATGTAAAATAGCTAAAACATTGCATCTTATTTATTCATCGCTTTGACATATCAGGCATCGTTAGCCGGACAGGTGATCCAAAGGCCAAAGGTGGATGCAGAGACATGAAATTTATAAATGGCGGGAAAGTTTTGAGCAAACATTTGTGTGTCTGCATGTGCGTGGGTGTGTGTGTGAGCATTGTAAAAGTGAAACAGACGGCAGCCTTTAAGACACCTGCGTCCCTAAAGATAAGAGCAACAGATAGTGGAGGACTTCAAGGTGTGTTGAGGTCTTATCTAAGCCACATAGTGCTCACACACATATAGGTACACACATTGCAAAATGATTATGCAATTACATAATTAGACACTGTCTGCCCTTACTACAACAGCTTAGTCAAAATTTATTAACATAATAATCAGAAGAAGAAGAAAAACAAAAAATAATACCAATCGTGTGTCACAGCAATAGTCTGACAAATGTACATTGTCAGCATTAACATTGATGAACCAGCAGCTAAGTGTCTAATGTGTTATTCTTTGCCACGTGTGAAATGCTTTCCATTGGAGATGGAGACTTTGTCTCCTTTCTTTAAAAAAAAAAGTACAACATGTGTTATTACTATGTAATAACAGCCTAAACGTAATAAAAATATATTATTATGTGGTGTGACAGTGATGGAATCTATTTTTTTTTTTTTTTTTTATGTAGAAAGGATTTAAATAACACAACTTAGGTTTTAAAGATAGATTTGAGTTGTAAAGATATCAACATTGCATATTTAAGTGTAGACAACTTTAAAACATAGAAGAGATATACTGTAAACTTTAGTATCTCTTGAATCTGTTTATTCATGTTTTAGGCATCTTGAGCAGTGGGAACACACCTTGAAAATTGGTTCACACACAAACACACTCTTGCACACAAAACCACGGCAGTGTAGTTATCTGGATGCCACATGGGACATTGTGACCAAGCAGAGGCACCTCTTACTCATCAGCAAAATAAATGTGCGTGTGTCTGTGTGTGTGTCTGTGTGTGAGGATGTAGAGAGTGTGTGAGACGGGGGGGCAGGATTGAGGGTGGTAGGAGCACAGCCGTGCCGAGAGATAAGAAGCTGTGGGATTGTAGAGTTGAGAGAAAAAAAAAAGCAAAGAAAACAGATGGATATACAGACTCTTTGTGTGTCTATATCACAATTTCATTGTAGTCATATTTTAAATTGAAGGACTTCAAATATATAACCATCCTATTTATTCATATTTAACAAAGTTAGACACAAGATTTATCCTTGTTGCCTTTGAGAATACTTTGCAATAATTTATGTCATCTTTAAATTCACTGTATAACTAGTACTCAAACTCATCAGTAAGAATTCATGCAACTCTGGTAAACGTTTAAAGACTTTATTCTTCAGAACATGAGTTAATAATGTACATCTTTCATGTTTATCCCTTATCCACTCACCACACACCATCTGCTGGGTGCAGCTCACTACCTTTCTTTTTATCAAAGTAGCTGTTTGCAGGGGATTCCCGTTTCCTCTCCCAGTCTTACTCCTGTGATGAGAAGTCCATTAAAAATCAGACACGAAGTTGAAGGTGAAAGGCCGCTGCTGGATGATAGTCCTCAAAGAAGAGTCGGTGCCGGAGAGCAGAGCGACCGCGCCGCATAGCACAAATACCCAAATACGCACCTAGGGCTATTGTCCAGGCAGCGCATGCGTTTTCGCACAGTTGCTGCAAATGCATGGACAAACGCCGGTTGTCAGGAAGCGCACGCAGAGAGCCAGATCAGTCTGACACCTGCTGTACTGTATTTGCACATTCATGCTCCGCAACAGTGAGGTTAAAAGACACTTTAAACCGTTTCAAGGCTTTCACACGCACCATTTCACCACACACACCCGCATCACGACTCAGCTGAGTTAAGCAAATTACATTGGTCTCGCTAAAATCAGCTTTCCATCCATCCTCACACAGTTGGTCACACCCACCAAAACATACACGCACACGGTATCTGCCATTTTTGGTCTTTCCAGTGAAACAGCTTGATTTGAGGTGGAAATTGTGGAAGGAGAATGGAGACGCAGGAATTGTGCAAAAAGACAACACGTGACATGACTATGTTGCTTACTGGATGTGCAAAAAGTGAGAAAAAAATGCTCCTTATTCCACAGAAACACTGGTGACTAGTTTGGCTTGCAGTAGCTGGTATGTGTCACTGAGGAGGATAACCGTGAATGTGCAAGACGAGAGAAATGTGCACGTGTCTGAGCACACGTTTGGGCATGCGCAATGCCAGTTGTGAAGGTACATTCAGTTTAAACCATACTTTTAAGGGCCTACGAGCCCACATCAGATACGTGCACAAAATGTTGTAGACACACTCATGTGCACACACAAACACACAACCTGTCATAAACAAAGGGTCCTGCGGGAGGAAGTGTGATGGAGGGAAAGTACCTCATCAAGACAACAACAACAGCAGAGGTGCAGCGAGTGGCAGCTGCTCTCTGAGGGACACACGAGGGATCACCTCTGCACAACAACAACACAACTGTCAATTCGTGCTGGGGACAGCCTGCTGGACACATCTGATGGGCAAAAATGTTGGGGGACCCACTGAGCGCCACATATTGGCTGCTATTTTGTTGAAAGATGCTGAAAGATTTAAGTTTATTCTTTTATAGGTTTGCAAAAAAAGATTCAAGTGGAGATGTATCATGTGAAGGCTTATAAATTATAAAAGTTAATGTAAAGGTTTTGTGCCTTTATCCTATGGAAATAATGTAACATTGAACTTTTGTGCTGGGAATAACTTGTTAATGTATATGACACTGCACAGTATGAATACCAAAGGCTGCCCACAAATGCTTTCTGGGATACAGCCACTGCAGAGGGGCCCATGAAGGCAAACAATAATGATGTTCATCCTAAGAAAAATAATTACAATATGTTATTGTGAATCAGACTTGAATCCATTATCTATTGAAATAAAAAAATATGTTTTATTTATTGATTCTTAGAAAGTATAGCAATGTGTTTGAGAGCACCGCTGCGTCTTGATATGAATAAACTGGCAGTTCTCGTGCCTGGCTCGCCAGCTATCGGGTATTTGTCACAGCCTCGTGTGGGATACGCCGACGCAGAAGGTGTACACCCTTTGGTATTATGGGATGCACAAGGGAGACGGGTAGACACAGACAAGATTTTTACCCCAAAAATGAAGTTGCCCAAGGGCCTGTTGATGCCTCAGCGCACCGGTGGTGATTGCAAAGGTACCTTTTGCATCCGGTTGTACTGTGAGGGGCCGTGACAAAATGTTGGCAAATGACCATCTGGGTTGAGACCAGGTTGGAATAAAGCATACTGTATTTAGGGAGGGCACATTCACTTGACCTTTTTGGGGGGCCCAGCGTTTTTGTATGACACTTTGTGTATTCCGACAAGCCAAAACATTAGGAACAGGTGATGTGAATAACACTGATAATGCCATAACTATGGTCAAGGGATGCGATATATTGGGCAGAAAGTGTAAGGTCAGTTTGTGAGCAGGTTGATTGGACCCCAAGGATCATTGATGCCAGCGGGAACTGCCAGGTCTGTTCTGGTCTTACAGAGGAATTCCTATGCACAAAAAGGTGTCAACACAACTTGTGAGAAAGTAAACACGAGCACTGAGACCTGGTGGATGGCCTGGTGTGATGAACGCTTCCTTTTACATAAAGCAAATGCATGTGCGTTATTTTGGAAAGCGATGGCACAGGATAACGCTATCGCAGAAGGGCCAGCATGTGAAGATGGTGTGACATTCTGTGCACTGTTCTGGTGTGAAATCCTGGGTCTTGGCCCTCATTTGCATCTTCCTAAATATTGTTACGGACAGGGTTCCCCACCTGATATCCGCAGTATTCCCTGATGGCCTCGTTCAACAGGGTAGTTTAGGAATGCCTTGAGGAACATGACAAAGAGTTCATGGTGTTTACTTGTCCTCCGCATTCTCAAGATCGCAATTTCATTGCAAACTGTGAGATGTCCAAGCAGAACATCCACTTTCTGGAGACCCCACTTCATAACCGCTGCAAGCGTCTTCAAAGTGGTAGTGGCTAGTAGCTCCAAATGGTTAAGTCGGCTTCTTGAAGGCCAGAGACAATATTATTTGAAATGAACTGACTCCTGCCAATACAACTGAGGCCTTTAGACTGATATTATCCATGGCTGAACCACACTCTGTCCCATAAGTCGTTTTCGCTCTGCTTTAATTTATAAAAACCTTTTCTGGCATCATATACTCCTTTAAACACTATCATTTTAAAGGCCCCATTCTTCTGCATGTATGATAGGAGCAAAAAGAGCGACTCCACTCATCCTGAGCACAAAACAACACACACACGCACACACACACACACACACACACGCACACACACACACAAACAGTATCTGACCTTTGTAGGTGCCTCTTTTGACCAAAGTTGATTTCAGTTAAACCTATCCTCAGAAGAAACCACTGCCACACCTTGAGGCCCTGTGCTGGTCCTGCACTGCTATAATGTAAGAGAGAGACAGTGCAATTTTACATATGACACAGGCACTATGAAGACACAGTATTTGAATACAGTGAGAATCCTTGGCTTGCTTTTTGGTTGTATGATAAATATGAATCTTAGATAGTCATTCAGTTATCCATCAGTGTGTGGTATTGATGAGTGAAAGTTGTGAATTACTTACCTCAGGGGAACTCCCAGCTGCAGAGACACTCTTGCAAACTCACACAAAGTGTAAACACTCACATGCACCTGCTCCCAGGGAAACCACCACAATAAGCAGAGGGATAGATAAATTGATTATCGATTATAATTCATACAATCGTGATAGTGAATACGGACACAGAACACCTGTCATCACGTGGAGGCATGCGGCTTTACCCAGTTGCTGTGTAAATTTTTGCACGTTAGTCAGAGTCGTAAAGTACAGGTGCCCTGTGGACAGATAATTGCAGGGCGAAGAGGACCCTTTCATCTGCAAATACTGTATGCACGCGCGCACACGCACTCATGTAGGTAGATAACACAGTGTCGTGACATTTTACCACCTAGGATGACGTCACTGCTCCTTCTTGTCGGGGGGATCTTTTACCGGCAACATAAAGATAATCCTTTATCAAGGCCCACGCAGATGAAACTGGGACAATAAAAAAGGAATAGTATAAAAATCTTGGGCAACAAAAACATTACCAAATGTTTTCTTAACAATCAAAAGGTATAATAGAAATATAGATAAATACAAAATCAGAACAAACTATTTTTAGCTGAGTGAGTTGGCTAGCCAATCAAATTTACCAAGATACCAAATTATCTGGTAAAAGGTTACCCACAGTTTATCCTCAGATTTGTACTTAACTGCAACCTGAAATCAAGTTTTACTGGATGTTTTGTAAGGAGGAATACATTTAAGGAAAGCCTACTGAGACCAAAAATGTTGAAAAGTATTTCTACCAGCCCTGTGCTTCAGAGATGAAAGTTCCCTCTGAGGCTGGCAGAAAACAAGCTGTTCCTGAATCAGCCAGAGGCAGACGTTTTCTAAAAGGGCACAGTGAGGATTGCAAAACAGGAAACACAGGGCCTTGATAATTTGCACACGCACAAACACAGGCACTGCACCAGGCGTGTGGGCACGTTGTGTGGGGCATTAGAAGATGAGTTTTACTACAGGAAGTGTTTATGTGCAAGTCGCGTTGAAGATGCACCAAAATAATCTGACGGTGTCAATAACAACAATTAAGCTGTTAGCTGGTTAGTTGTTCTGCAGGACTAACAGGTGCGAAAGGAAGGAGGCCTGGTGGGGGGGTTACGAAACCTGAAGGCAGAACATCATAAATGAAACGAAACAAAGAGTAACATGAGTAAGCATTAAGTTGGATGGAGACGGACATCTCTTCATCTCTCTCTGTATCGGTTTCTTGCAACACACACACACACACATTCATCGTGCAACGCGGTGTTGTCTATTCAGTGAATCGCGGACAAGCTCGGACATGCACGTCGGCCTGTGACAACTCAAACACACACTGTGCATGCGTGTTGAACCAACACTTCATCAGAAACATGATAGGGCTGTGTTTTGAGGGAGCCACTGTCGCAGTTTCATAGGCGACAAGAGATCCTGCATCCTTGAATGCACACAGCTACGAAGCTGCCATGATGGCTGTATGCCTGTCAGTGTTAAGATAGACAGTCCTCTTACCTTCATCACATCCAAATATTGGCACCTTTTTTTTATCTCCTCCTTCTGTTCTCTTTGCTGTCACAGAAATGAGAAGCAATTGTTGTCATAACCTCTGTTGACTCTTGGAGGAGGTCATGTTTTTGCCTTTGTGAATATATACAACTCAAAAGGTTGTGAACACATTTGGATTCAATTTGGTGATCACAAGGGGAAACAAAATAACTTTTGATGGTGATCTGTATCCTGATTCTGGATCTAAATCAATTTTCAAATATTGACATTGCTACTTGACAGAAAAGAATAAAGAAATGTGTGTATATTGGTCATACATCAAGGAATAAATGTTTGAATTTGAGATCTTGATCTTAACTGGATCCTAAATCTGGATCTGGAACAGTCACAAACATGGGAGTAACACAAAAACTAATTGGACAGATTTTTCACAAAAGTTGTTGTCATAGTCACAAACTTTTACTGTTCATGCAGACATCTGATTCTGGGTCTGAGTTCGTTTAAAACATAGATGTCATCCATAAACTAATGATCTTATGTGTCAGTCCATGACACAAAGCTACAGTTGTGGAGATACGGAGCTGATGTGGATCCTGATCCTGGCACCTTCTTAATTGCCTGGATGCTACTGAGTTATTTTTCCAGGGCAGTTTCAGGCAGGTGGTGGAAGGACAGTATGCATTACACAGGGTGCTTTCCCACTAGTTCAGAAACATATTTTGCATATTTTGGTTTCAGATCTGGTATTAAGCATTGTGATGATGACTATAGTTTCATCACAGGTAAAAACAAATGTACTGTACACAGTGCTGCCAGAACTGTCAATGATTACATATGGAAACTCAAGTAAGTTTCATATCCACATCTGAAGCTCAAAACAGACAAAATCAAAGAGCTTGTGGTGGATGTTCCCTTCCCAGATCTGAACAATCATTGCAGTTTAAGTAAAATAAATATAACTTATTGTGTTAAGAATGAAAAACATGTTTAGCATTTCACAGTCACCTTGACCTTCGACCTCTGACCACTACATTCTGATCAGCTCATCATTTGGACCATGTGCCAAAGGCCCTCAAAGATGTCTTGTTTGGAAGAATGATTTTGATGAATGCACAACCTGAAAATATAATGTCAGAGATATGATTACATTGCGTTCATTAATTTTCTACCACTTATCCTGTTAGGGGTCGCTGGAGCCTATCTCAGCATCTTCGGGCGAACGCGGGGGACACCCTGGACTAGTCGTCAGTTCATCGCAGGGCTGACATATAGAGACAAACAACCATCCACACTCACGGGCAGAGTGACCAATTAACCTAACCCCCAGTTGGACTGTGGGAGGAAGGCGGAGAACCCGGAGAGAACCCACGCAGACACAGGGAGATCATGCAAACTCCACACAGAAACGTCCTGACCCGGAATCGAACCCACGACCTTCTTGCTGTGAGACGCCAGTGCTAACCACTGCACCACTACATTGCGTTCAGTTTTCAGAAAAAAATGTTTATTTAGCATAGTAAAATCCTTTAAGAGAAGGAGAACTGTTCCTTTTGCTTCATTAACAATTCCAGAACATAGGACAAAGCAAATGATTTCGTTTTACAAGTTTAAATTGCTGGGGACACGTTGTCCCCTGATTCACTGGAATGTCTGTTTTTTGTGTGCACTGGATTTTTCCTATTGTGATGTCACAAATTATGCCTGTAAGCATTGTGATGATGACTATAGTTTCATCACAGGTAAAAACAAATGTACTGTACACAGTGCTGCCAGAACTGTCAATGATTACATATGGAAACTCAAGTAAGTTTCATATCCACATCTGAAGCTCAAAACAGACAAAATCAAAGAGCTTGTGGTGGATGTTCCCTTCCCAGATCTGAACAATCATTGCAGTTTAAGTAAAATAAATATAACTTATTGTGTTAAGAATGAAAAACATGTTTAGCATTTCACAGTCACCTTGACCTTCGACCTCTGACCACTACATTCTGATCAGCTCATCATTTGGACCATGTGCCAAAGGCCCTCAAAGATGTCTTGTTTGGAAGAATGATTTTGATGAATGCACAACCTGAAAATATAATGTCAGAGATATGATTACATTGCGTTCATTAATTTTCTACCACTTATCCTGTTAGGGGTCGCTGGAGCCTATCTCAGCATCTTCGGGCGAACGCGGGGGACACCCTGGACTAGTCGTCAGTTCATCGCAGGGCTGACATATAGAGACAAACAACCATCCACACTCACGGGCAGAGTGACCAATTAACCTAACCCCCAGTTGGACTGTGGGAGGAAGGCGGAGAACCCGGAGAGAACCCACGCAGACACAGGGAGATCATGCAAACTCCACACAGAAACGTCCTGACCCGGAATCGAACCCACGACCTTCTTGCTGTGAGACGCCAGTGCTAACCACTGCACCACTACATTGCGTTCAGTTTTCAGAAAAAAATGTTTATTTAGCATAGTAAAATCCTTTAAGAGAAGGAGAACTGTTCCTTTTGCTTCATTAACAATTCCAGAACATAGGACAAAGCAAATGATTTCGTTTTACAAGTTTAAATTGCTGGGGACACGTTGTCCCCTGATTCACTGGAATGTCTGTTTTTTGTGTGCACTGGATTTTTCCTATTGTGATGTCACAAATTATGCCTGTAGGCCCCGCCCCTGAAGTCGAAATTTGCATGTGCTCACCAAGGTGAAAACAGCATCAACAGCGACTCTGCACATTCATCTTACTACGTGAAGTTTTGACTCATTGCTGTGTGAAACAAGAAAGCACATTTTGCTTCCTTGTGTAGGAGTTCTTCTGATGGTCTAAAGAAGTGGAATAACAGAGGCCAAACACAGAATTCATGATAAATGTTAAAGGGTTTGTGAGGGGACAGAGAGCTTGTCAACCTTTAATGCAGACGTTCATCCGTTTCATCTTTTATTATTATTATTATTCATTTGTTTACATTATACTTTTATCAACTTTTCACTCTCAGTATAAAGTAACATTTCCTTAATATTTTGACATTTTTGTGCCATTTGATGCTTGTTTTTTTCTCACCAAACCTCCGTCATCAGTTTTCCCATTTATAAGAGAATTCTGACGACTACTGTGCAGTCGACGTGAAAGCTAGAAAGGGAGTTTTTGAGTGCAATGTTTTTTCCTGCAGTGATCTGCCATTAGAAAAATATCCTATCTTCCTTCAAAGATGGCTAAAGAAAGATGATAAAACTGAATTTATGTCAGGAGGCGGAACATGATGTGCGCATTTTCTCTCTGTGTTAATAACTTCAGTCTTGAGTTGCGAGACACAGAATTTATTAATTAAATTTCATCACCTAAAAATCATGTCGTGTTTAGATTGCAAATGTTACTACTTTACATAATCAGGTGCATGTCTGAAATGGTTTCAAGTCTTCTTGTGGACAAGAAGCGATGTTGATTCTGCCACTTAATTGCGTAATTTAGATTTTTATATTGCCATTTTTGGTCTTACATAGCCAGCAATCATTGCTTGATGAGTTTTGTTGTAATGTAGGTTAATGGAGTTTGATTTGCATCATCTTCAGAATACATCAGGCCCAGTCTTTGTAGTATTCGTGAAAGAGACACTAAACAACAGACTCCAGTGGATATTTTTGCCACTCCGGCATTTACATTGAGCATAAACTGTTGCTTCAGATCAGGAGTGTCTTTATAATAAGTAGTTATTCAAATTTCACTGGTTGATTCATCCCTAAAAATGCCACATAAAGCAGTACAGCACAAAGTTACAAAACTGTGGTTTCATCTGCAATATGGATGCCTATGTGTGAATGTGTAAAAAGGGGTTCTTTGGAACAGGATGTACTTCAGCTGTGTAAACGCCTAAAAACATCTTTTGCTCGTGTTTGCACATGAGATAAAGTAGCAACAACAACAACAAAAAACAAGGAGACCATATAAGCCTCAGGTCTGCAGTGGTGCAGGAGGTTTTACCACAACCTGTTTGTCATCCTGCCAATCTGAGAAGATAACATCAGATAAAAATCCTGGTTTGGAATTAAATGCATCACAAATTAAATCTCCTTGTATGTACACAGTAATATACACCGGAAAGGGTAATGTGGCGTGCAACACGGCGGGATGCAAATCGATGCAAATTAGATGCAAAGAGGGAGTCAGTGCTAACATGGGGAATTTTTTCTTGGTCCACAGACACGTTTTTACTACAGCAGATAAGCAAAGAAAATGTGACTGGTCTTCGTGTTCCAATCATGACTGCACAACAAATAAGTGGTACATTTACTGTTGTTGTAAACTGTTGTTGGGGCTCAGGTATGTTGACAGTGTGGCTGTTCACACGGACCCCCATTTACGTTAACAATGCAAGATGACAAATAAATGGTTGAATTGGGCTACCAAAATGAATCGGTAATTATCATACAGAACTAAAGGTTATTAGTATAGGTAAAATGTAATTTACATTAGATTACTTCAGGGCACCACCCTTAAAGAAGGGAAAAGATAGCTAATTGAATTACCTTAGACTTAATCAGTCTCATGAAATCTATTAAACAGTGAATTTGGAGTTATGCTTAGTAATCAACTTAATAATTACTACCAACATTCCCTCATCAACAGCCAGTTGGCGTTCTCGACAGTGTAAAAGTTGGGAAGATTAGCTTTTGTGCAACATTAAACACACGGCGTGTTTATCAAAAAGTATGTATTCCAGAATGAACAATTAAAAAAAAAAGAAACACACAATGGCTAATCTAGGATGTAAAACATTATATACATGTATATACAAGGGTGTGCGTGTATGTTAGTGTGTGTGTGTATGTTAGTGTGTGTGTGAGAATCTAAATGGCTGCTTGAGGCCGATAGATGTTAAACCAAGGCAAAATGGCCGAAGCGGTGTGAGTGTCAGACCAAATGTTCCTTTGTTATTGGGGGCTCAGATCATTTGCTGGTTGAGCCCCCTTCATGTTAAGGCAGCGTTGTGTATATGTGAGGATGTGGTGTCAGGTTAGAAGGAAGATGATTAATTGCATGTAAGACCCTGAGTCTCTGTCCACCAGCTAACCTTGATTTATAATTGTGGCTAATCCCCTTATCAGCAACCTGACTACAGTCACAACAATACTGTTCAACAATACAAGACAAATACTTCCATCAATTACACGTTTAGCTGTGCTTAGCTGAGCTGATGTGCCCAGGTCAACTTTAGGGGAAGAGACGTTCTCCTAGTGAAGTGAACCCTGTTTGATGGAGAGTCCACGTTGAGGCTCTTGCTAGGAATTTTCGTGGAGAATGATCTTCTTGTTGTTCAGTCCTGGTGCTGGAGGAAACCGGTCGCTCCTTTGCTCCTTGCCGATTTAGGAGTTGTGCTGAACTCTTCAGTAACTCCCTTCGGTTTGCCTGCAGGCCTGGTTGCTGCTGCTGGCTAAAGTTGAGCTTGCTGAGTCCTCAGCAGGAGCTCTACGGCTCCCGATCGGGCGAAGGCAGAGCGAGAGGGAGCTGGCCCTTTCAAGATGTCTGGTGATTGAGAGCCGCTATTGATTCCATCAGCGAAGTATTTAACGCCAAGTCGTAAAAAGTTGTAAATAGTTGGGGGTTGGGAGGATCACTCAGTTGTGGGGCCCAAACCTGTGATGTGTTCCTTCGTACATCTCAGTGGTAAACGCTGTACTTTTTACTGCACCGTGTTGCATTTTTGAAATTCATATTCACTTACAATACACAAGATGTTTAGATGTCGGTTAACCTACTTGCCGTTTTGGTCATGCGACCAGTCACAAACACCAGTAGCTATCTGAGACTGTTTGTTTATGTCTACGAGTTGACTGACAAAACCTTTCCCACGTAAAGGTTTCAATTAAAATAACTCTTGTATTTTGTGTGTCTGTTGTGGTATGACTGTTTTCTTGCTGTGCATTATTTAGGGAGTCTAATAAATGATATTTAAAACAGATATCAAGAATTCAACAAACAAAGTGTGTTCACTCTAGTATTGCACTTAAGTATAGTTTAACATACTTGTACTAGCTGGGGTGGTATTTCAATTTGTACTGCTTTGTATTTCCACGCTATATCTCGGAGGAAAATATTGTGCTCCATTTATTGAATTTATTTGATAACTTTGATGTCATCGTTATTTGAATAACTTGATTGTTCAGTGTTGAAGTAAAGTAAATAATCATGTAACCAGTCATAGATTATTGTGGGCGGGGCAGTGATCAACATCAGAGGTTGGTGGCTTGAGGCCAGAAAAAAAGAAATTCTGCATTTTAAAAAGAATATATTTTCTTATTCGTTGAAAAAAATACACATAGCGTAGTTTGCAAGAAATCTGAATACCAGGCCGATCACAAACAAAGCTGATAATTGGTCTGTAACAGTATATTACTTACTCACCCACCAGCTGCTACAGGAAGCTGCTGCTTACTCACTTATGCATGAGTATTAACACAATACTCACAAATATTCATGTATTTTTTTTACATAGTATTTATATATACAGTCCACATATGTTCATATTTCTATTAAATAAATTACAATAATCATATTCTAGTTGTATAATTAACATTAATTATATTGATCTGTGCCCACTAGATGCTTTCCTTAACCAGCTGTTTGGATGCAAACTACTTTTCTATTTTGCTATCCGTTTTCCCACTCAGATGCACAAATTTTGCTAAATCATTATCTTTTTCTGAAGTAAAACTTGCTTGATCGCGTCTCTGGCAGTTTAGTGTGTTCAGAATATAATATAGGAGCCTTGATCTTAATATTTTTCCGCCACTGCAACAATGTTACTGTTTTTTATTTACACCGCAAAAATGCTAAAGGGAGGGACACGCATGCAACGAGTAGTTAAAGAAAGAGAAAAATTAAATAAAATATAATGTGATTAAAAAAAAGAAAGGAGAGTTTCAGTCGCTCTTTCCGCGTGGAGGTCAAAGGTCACCGCTAGGGGTCGAGGAGGGGAGTCAGGATTTTGAGACTGATTGTAAAAAAACACAACTCCACAGGAGCTGTCACTTGATTTGACACAGACGACTTAAAGGCGCATTATGTACCATATTTCATTAAACATACTTCTATTTTTTCGTGAAATGCACAAAAACCTGGCGAACAGGTCATCGGCATGCGCCAGAGCAGCGGAAATGAATGTGATGGGGGTTTTTCCCAAAATACTAAAATTTGTACTAAGGGATTATCTCGATGATGAGGAGGAGCATAGCAGTAGCTAAGCTCGGGACGAAAAAACCCAGACAGAAGTACGCAATTTTGTCTATTTCAGCTGACTTTTCAGCTGTGTAGAGGCCAAAGTTAACTCAGTGTTTGACTTGGTTTAAATGGGATTGTAGCAGATAATCGCAGGACTGAATTAGGGGTCATATAACTGTTTCACTTCCCCCTCCCTTGTTGCAGTGCACTGTAGGCATGAGTGGTGCATAAAATTTCCTGAATTAGTGGCGTAATCGAGTGCATTGCTTAAATGCTCCCAGTTTATGCTGATATAGTAGTTTTGTTTTGAATATACACCGATAAGCCACAACATTAAAACCATCCGGCCCTATATTGCATTCATCTCTGGGAAACCACCTATGCAGATGTGACCTGTAGCGCCTGACAGAGCCCGGTGGCTCAATGGGCAGTCCGGGGCGTCCTCTGATGGGAGGACCGGGGCATTGTTGGAAAGTGCTTCGAGGACAGGTGCTATATACAGTAGATGCAAGTCTATCTGCCAGTAGGTCACGTGGTTTGGCATCTGATGTGTTTGGCAGGGCCTCAGGCTCTTTGTTTTCTTCCTGGAGCCAATCCTGAATGATGTTTGTTTTGTGGTGGCACACATTGTACAATAGTTGGGATTGGCACTGCCGTGAATGTGTATACTTGTGTAATAAAGTTTAGGTGGGTGCTACATGTCGGAGTAACATCCTCTTGTATGTCAGGGTGTTAAGATTCTCAGCAGAATATCGAATTGTAATGAGATGATCGCTGTAATTCCCTTCACTTGTTTTAGTAGTTTTAATGTTGTGGCTGTATACTCATAGTTCGGTTTTAGTAATTTGTTTGTCCGTGATGAAGATCGCATCTCCCACAACCTTGTTTTGGAGACTTTGTTACTGAATGCCACAAAACACAAAATATAGGTAAGGCTGAAATAAAAGGTAACTGTTCCTGCTCAGGTGCGACACATCATCAGAATTATGCAAGAGCTGACTTGCGAGCCTCTTGGCTCGACTGATTTTCACCACTAGGACTTGTGACTTGGAGGGTCAGCCATAACTCTTGTGCCAACACGAGCTTGAACAGCTTGCACGTAAACTACATCGCACACAGAACACATAGGATTAAAGCTCCATTAACTACTTTTGCTTATAATAATTACCCTGCCTCTTCCTTAAAGGAAGCGGAAGAGGTGGCGATGGAAAGAAATCGTTCTAGATCCAGCTGATAAATGACAACAGAGAACAGGTTTGACAGCTACGTCTCTCCTGACCTAACAGAGGGATGGATGGAGGCATTGTGTGGAAACAAGGGAAGAACGCAAGCAGGGAGAGCAAAGTTGCGTCACCGACAGTTCCAGGAAAATTAGTAGGTCACATGAAATGACGGCGGCGGAGGCAGCGCCCTGTCAGGTGTGACTCTATGCGTTACAGCTACAGAGGTGGATTTAAGGATTCTTGGCCTCTGCTGGGCCTTTCTGAACAGATATGAAAGAGACGGCCTGCTGATGCCTATCTAGCATTTTTTCTCAAGAAGCTCACACTTAATCCCTCTGAGTGTCTGTCAGACCCTCACCCCACTCGCCTGTAATACCCAGAAACATGACTCCGGGTTTCCCATGCAGCTCTATATTGTATCTATATATCTTTCTCCCCGTCTCTCCTGTCTTTTTTTTCTTCCCTTCTTTCCGTTTCTACCCGGACCAAGAAACGCCGGAGGTTTTTCTCGTGGGAAACTCTTGGAAAGGTATGTTGCTCCGTGAGCTGGGAGTGAGAGTGGAATCCCGTTTTTCTGGGTCTGGTCTCACTCCCTGTTCGGCGATCCCATCACGGGCTCGGCGTTACTGTCGGCGACGTGTTAGGACTCGCAGCAGTCTTAGGAAACTCTCGGCCATTCTTGCTCAGCCGGATCCTGGGGTTGTTCTTCCATACGGCACCTGTGCTCCAGTTCACCTGGCCTCAGTTAGTGCTCCCGTCTTGTGTCACATCATAGTTTTTTTTTAATAAACTCTTCTTCCCTTTAATGAAAAATCTTTTTAAATCCTGCTCTAACTTCCCCTTATACAGCAGAATTACATGCTGATATTTCCATGCAGGGAATACATTTGCATAAAACATGATATGTAGCTGACAGCCTGATGATTGATATCCTGAGAGCACATTTACCAGCATTTTTAGTCACCTGTTTTCTCCTCTCAGAAATCCCGACAAGAAAAGAAATAAGATTAAAGCTTTTAAAGACAATAGAGTTCTGAAATCTTTCAAATGTTATATTTATTAACGTATTATTGACTTATTTTTCATGAAAGTAAACCCTCGTACATCTGCTGCCAAAAGTGTTCTGTAAAATAAGACAAGCTGTCTTTGTGCTCTTCCCAGTACGTAGCGTCATCATTTAAGAAGAGAAACCAACAAAGAAAAATGTTTTTCTTCCTGCTCTACTTCCTGATATGTGTCACTGCGCTATTTTTTCCCGGTTTGTTTTAAAAGGGTATTTTCAAAACCGAAAACTTGAATGTAAAGAGTTTAAAGATAAGCCATCATTAGTCTTCAACCCAGTGGGAGTAATGCCTGAAAATGAACTCACAACATGAACAGTAGATCAGCCTGACCAGCATCAACAGTGGAAAATACGAGTACATCCTGATCCTGAACACTAAATGTCATCAGGTTACCCAGTCTGTTGTGGGCTCAACCAGAGCTTAGCGACCATTTGTCATGAATCCATGTGGTGCATCCAAGCATCTGCAAGCAAATCACTACGCCTTCCCTGAAAGCACAACGGATCCAACGGCACCGAGTTTTAGCATCACGGCTTGACCAGCAAAGACCCCCCACGACTCTTGTTGACGGCGCACAAGGTCCGTGTTGGTTACGTCTATGTCACGTTACATCCTTTGGATGGCGTCACATCACTTCAACGTTAGACCCTTCTTCTTCTCTCCAAAATGCCAAAGATTGAACCGTCCGCATCATGTCGCTGTAGTCAGAGTCACAGTCGTTTCCTGACCTCAACCAAAGCGCCGCTGTTGCCTGAACCTGACGACAGGTGGGAACCGAACCTGGGTAGCATGACACCTCCCCTACGACTCTGGCCGGGTTCACGAATGCTGTTTTTCAATGAGGGGAAAGACTGCGCGCAGACATAATTAAAAATTTGGGCAAATTTGTGTCCCTGGGAGGGAGCCAGCTCAACTCTTTAAGGTGATCTGGGTTCGTTCTTGGGCTATGATCCAGAACGACCTTTGATAGTTCTATCCTGAAGCCTTTCTGAAGCCTTCGGTTCTTTAGTTACCAGGTCAAACAGGTGCAACACAGTCAAAGTCACACTGAACCAAAGTCCTTGCCCGAGTCCTCATCATGGACATTTGATATATATAATAAAAATTAGTGTCATATCTAAAAACATTTTAATACCGTCGAAAGATATGCAAATAATGGGAGAACTCCTCTGTGAAGATCCCTCGTCTCCTCCGTCCGTCTCCCAGAGAGGAAAGAAATCTTGAGCACAAGCAAGAGGGAAAAGGCTCCGTGTGCCTTGGTCACATTGTTGGTGACTCCTTTGACAAAATTCTCACTAAAAGATGAACTGATCCCGTTTCTATATCCAGTGCACATTTAAGAAGCATATCGGACTAACATCCTTCTCCTGCTTTCAGATGTTACTCAAAAGGAAACAGCAGCTTTTACTTTTTGTTCTGTGCCGGAACATATCAGCCACGGTAACGCCAGGACGGACGGCTGGTCAGAGACAGGTGGGTGAGTAAGAAAAACCGAGAGCTCCTACGATTCCTAAAACGAGAGAGCGAGACAAGAAGAGAGGCTGAAGAACGAGTGAAGACTTACGGCGAGGTGACACAACAGCCGGCGACCTCCTGCCTCATCCTGTCGCCACAAAACCAAAGTTTTCCCTGGACGTGAGCGGACACTGGAGAGAGTGGACGGTGGAAGACAGCAGGAAGTGAGCGATATCAGCTGGTTGGGGTTGGGGGGGGTGTGAGCATGAAAGCGACGCAGCGAGGCTTCCTGGGTGACACACACACACACACGTGTGCATGGGTGTGCATTGGAGGACCAACACACACAGTGACGCAACGACACAGCTGTGACATAATGGCAGCAGAACATCCAGCTCAGGTGTCGTCGGTTTCTGCTTCCCTCTCACGCTCTGTAACCTTTTATCAGGTAAAGGTCAGCAAAGGTCAGATGCAAAAAAAATAATAATAATTCACATATTCATCAACTAACGAAAGTTTTACTGGGAAGTATTTTGGTCCAAAAAAGGGGAGAAGCATCTTTATTTTATGATTTAATTGCCTCATGGAGAACTTCACTGGAGGAACAACAAAAGTCATTTATCTGTAGATCACTATAGTGCAACACTGGGTGTATCCTCTCTGCAATATCCACACACACACAAGCGCAGGACAAACAAACACACACACACACAGGAGTGCACACATGCCCGGCGACACATGCACGGCAAGGGAAAAAAGAGGAAACTCTCTCTCAATGGGGTGCTTGGCACTTGACATATCTTGACATATTTTTACTACACACTTCCCCTCTTTGTGACAACTTCCTCACAGTTTTCACTACTAGCGCTGCGTAGTACCAGAGGCTGCACATGAATGAAGAAAGACACACACACACACACACACACACACACACACACACACACAAAAAAAAAAAAAGGTCGGAGAACGAGAAGAGAGTTGTTTTGCAACTGGAAAGAGGAAGACACGCGTGTCACTCACTCCTCTCTTGTGATGCAACATGGACAGCTCAGTGAGAACACACTCTAAAAGGCGCCTTCTCATCCAGACTTGCGTTTGCATCGCCAGCCTGCATCTTCATGGTAAAAACAAAAACAAATAAATAAAAGTCCTCTTAGCCCTGGGACAATAAGTGATTTATGGGGGCAAGACGGCGCACACAGGCATTTCTCTGCATGCACATCTTGTCAGAGCTGACCCACCCTCACTTTGTGCGCCGCTGCGGCAGATTTGCATATACATTTGCTTGTCAAATGAGATGCATGGGAAAGTAGGAGCGCAAAACTGGAGAGAATTCCCCTGGTGTGGACAGGTGTGGTAAGATGACTTTGACAGCGTGCAGGCATATAACTGATTCATCATACCGGTTTTGGGGATTAATTAAAACAAAGAAACACAAAGGAATACACACGCACACGTTTATGTTGTTAGGAAATTGGCTTTAGGGTCAAAACATCTTAAAATCAAATCTGCCCGATGGTAGATTCCTGACATAAAAGTGTCGCTGTCATTTGTTTCTCTTTGTCGATAAATGCTGGTGACCCCACCACAACCACAACTCATAAAGGCTCAATTTCATATATTTATAATCGAATTACGTTCCGAGCCCCTAAATTCTATTGAGACAACGTGTGGGGAGGACTCGGGAGTTGCAATATCTGAGGAAGTTTGGACAGAGATTTTAAAACCGGTACTTAAATCTGTGCAAGACACAACCTTATTCAACTTAAAATAGTACACTGTACATTTTACACCAAGGCCAATAGGCTTAAATTTTACGATGGTGTACTTCCAACTTGTGACAGTCATTAATCCCCTGCAAACCTGATCCAGGCATTCTGGCTTTGCCCGTATCTATATAACAACTGGGCAGAGATTTTTAACACCCAGTCAATGGTAATTTGGGAATAACTGGAACCAAGTGCCCCCTGTTGCCTTCCGTCACTACAGACAAAAAAGATGCGATCGCTTTTGCCACCCTGTTAGCTAGAAGGTTAATTGTAATCGATTGGAAATCGACAATTAGGGACTAGAGACACGCTTTATTCTACTAACTTGGAGAAACTCAGACTGTCATTAACTTGCGGCTCCAGTAAATTTAGGATAATATGGGGCCCATTCCTTCAATTTGTTAAGAAGACAGATCTCCAACTGAAACAGCTTGGATGGAGAGCTGTATCGTTTTGGCTATGATGTGGGTCATATGCCCCCACTTTGACTTTGGATTACTGCTGCTATGTCAGTACACTACAAGTTGACTGAAGTGTCTGTTTTGGGTTTTTTCTTTTAATTATTGTCGATTTTTTTTTTTTTGTGGTTGTTGCAGCAATACGTCAATTATCACTTCCATTTTCTGTTGTGGTTTTTTTTTTTTTGTTTTTTTTTTTTTTAACGAAGGAAAATAATGATCGCTTCACTTTTCTATAAAATTTTTGATAAATTGTATGCGTCTGCAAAACCCAATAAACAATGTTTAAAAAAAAATCCCTCAAAAACAAACGGATGTTTCAATGTAGGTGCACAGGTCTGGTAACTCAGTGAGAACAGACACTTGCAATAAAGCGTAAATTATTTCCAAAGTTTCAGATTGCCTTGGTTCATTATAGCTTTATCCGGCTAAACAGTCCTACAAACTGCATACCGGTTATTTATTTTCCAAAAAAGTTGTATTGTGTAAGATGTTAGAGCGTAAAAGACCACCTTGCACCTCAGTTGTGCCTTTCCGTTGTTCTGCCGCCGAAACAGCAGTGAAGCTAACAGAGCCGAATTGACATCTGCACAGACCGAGTGAGCCAGCGGGGCAAAATCACAATACGATGCTGTGACATTTTGTCAAGTGCCAGCTGCAAGCGGGAGATTTAGAAGCACCAATTAGCGAGTAACTCAAAGAAGCCAAACAGCGTGAAAATGTGCACAAACTGCGGAGTCAACACGAGGTTTAGGAGTTGTGTGCGAGCGGAAGATTAAATCATTTTCCAAGGTTCACAAAGCACTGCCACTCGCACATGTTACACATCACGTTGACTTTGATGCTGTTCTGATGGTCCTCACATCTCTGTCAGTTGCAGAGCGCTGGCTTCGCATTGTGTGGCAACACTGTCTTGTTGTTCTGTGTAAATAAACAAAGATGGGGTAAAAAGGGCCACTCTCACTGCCAGAAGACAGAGACACAGCTGTACAAACAATTTCATTTGTTTATCCTGCACTTTCAACTAACAATTACATCTGTTAATCCATTTTGTAAGTTAATGATTTGTTTATCAATAAGCTTACTATAATTTAACCATTTTTATTATTAGGTGAATAGGCCTGCAAGGGCTCCTATCGTTTGGTTGGAAATTGCTGCACCCCACCTACAGTATAATCCACTTTACCGAAAACAAGAGGAAAGCCCCTTTTCATTTTAAAAAGGGCCTGCACATTACAGTAAGTGTGTTTTAGCTATTTGAAATCTGGTGAACAATAAAAGCAAAGACTTACTATGAAAATCTCGCTGCCCTGATGTGAGTTAAGCTGCTTTGAATTGATCAGGTGATAATTTGACTATGCAAATGTGTGGGTCTGCCCTGTAGCCTTTTTTCAGACTATCATTCAGTCTAACTTTATTCTGTTTTAGATTAGTGAAGATTGTAAAGGTCTTCCAAAGGTTCCATATCAGTCTCATCTATTGGCATTCTGCCCTGGCTGCCTCTCTACCTTTTCAAAGCTGATGTGACCTTTACAATGAGTTATGCTAATTAACATTAGTTTATACAGTAATAAGCATTTACTAACAGTTCATAAACATGTCATTTACTCATGGTCCTCATGTAAAGTAAAATATCAATTCATTCATTATTCAAAAGTATTTCAAACCCTAGTATAAAGTGTCCTGGAAGCGATACATGTTTTCAACTTTACAATAAGGGTCACAAAGAGTATTAATGAATGGTTACTTTGGGTTAATAAATGCTTTAATAGGGGTTAGGGTTGAGTGAATGTTTGTGTCAAGTGCTTCTCATTGTATTATTCATCAGTTAGTTAATAGCCAATACTGTATCAGAATGTTAATAGTATTGTTAGAAACTACTGAATACGTAACTTAGTTAACATGAGGACTGTTAGTAAGATTACATGAAACATGAATTAACTGTTATTAATTGGTTATTACTGCAGTAACTAATGTTAATTAATGTAGCCTTACTGTAAAGTGCTACCCTAATCAATAATGTAAAGATTAACACAGCTCTCTGCAACAGCCAGAAACATGACTCAATGCAAAGCAGGGTCAATTTCAGATTTGTTGGGGTGGATTTGGATGTGTAGCCACAAACAGACAACTCACAGATCAACCAAATCTACACAAAATAAACTCTGACACGCATAGATTGATCCTAAACGGAATGTCTTGTTTACAGCAGCAACACTATTACTGAGCCCATATAATTGTGACTTTGATAGCAATATGATTTGACTAATGATGCTTAACTGGAGGAACAGGTCGGACAGGTCGGACTGCACTTGTAATAACAAGAGGAGACTCACTGGAAGCTGCTCGTGTTCCCTCAGCGGGCCTGAAAAGGAACTGCACAGACAAGATTAGGCTTCATGTGAATGTTGGGTTAAAGACACTGAAAAACAATCTTATTCTGAAAATCAATCCCCTTTTAGTTTTTTTTTAGCTGCATATTCAAATTAAACTGAGCTCAGTCAAGGTGTTGAAAGAAATATAAGTGAACAATAGGAGGTGCAATGTTGCAGTGAAACACAAAAATTACCTCATGCGGGTCACGTCCAGCTTTATAATAAAGACTCTGTGTGGCCAGTAAAGGGTCAGTGTAACCATCATTCTTTCGTCATTTATCCTTATTATTGTTTTTATTTATGTGTTAATTTCCTTTTTCTTCTTATCATCCTCAAAAAGGCCCTACTGCTTTGAAGATCAAAGGTCACAACCAGGCCACACTTGCAACCGGGCTGCAGCCACCTCTATAACCAAAGGCCTCGTTTTATGCTTTTGCCCATAAGTGCTCACATTTAACTGAATGCCACCTGTGATGTGTCAAATCGAGTTTGCCATTCACGTCTTTATTTATCTAAAATTTCATAAAACACACCTTTATTGTGAGAAAAGTACTCCAGTATGGCGCTTGGAAGCTGGGACCGTTAAGCTCCAAAAGGCTTTACGCAGTAACAGCACAGGAAAAGTCACAATGTTGGCGTTGAGCGTCTTCTTGTCACGACGAACTACGCTCAATATGTTATCCCAAGTGTCTGATAACATGGGGTTGATACCTGCAGTGAAACACCTGTGTGTTTGTTCCTCAGTAACTGTAAAAATTACTGTATAAAATGAATGTTCATACGGACAATGTTGAGGAAAGACCTACAGATTTGAGCCTGGCTGGTCGCATAAATAAGTCATGTATTTCCAATGCTGTTAAACTGTTTAGTCTTGTCAAGCTAAACATTCCTAACGAACGAACTCTATACTGGAGTAATTTGCGACACAAAGATGTATTTTGTGAATTTCTAGAGCCTAAAAAGAAATAGGGAATATGGGAAATAGCGCTTAGGTTGAAAAATACCAATACTCTCCCTCAAGTTTCAGCTTGGAAGAAGGTGTTAAGTAATTACACAAAGTGATCATCTCTCTTTCAACCACTTGAGCAGACTGTATCTGGGGAGGTTTGGATGGAGGCACTAGCAACAGTAATTGATCTTTATCACAGCAGCGATATTGTCGGTGAAATTACTAAAGTTTATTAGGGTTCCGTTCAGTGTATGTGGGCCTATTTCAAAAGCTCAGGGCGCTCACTCATCTTGCTGGATGCTCGAGCACCAGAGTGCCCATGTGACTGATGCATATGATGTATACACGCCTAAAAATTCTTGTGTCAAATGGTCAGAAGAGGGTGAAAAAAAAACCCCAACATACAGTAAACCACATACTCTTAACACCTTCAGAGGCCTCTCATCTGTCTACACACGCTTACACAAATATGCAGTATGCAAATTGCCAAAAGCAGCCAACAAATCTGCCCACTGTTAATCCCAAAAGACCGTCCCCGCTGTGAAAATATGAACACGAATGACTGTGTCCACATATACAGTACATCCACGCACACACAGGCACACACAGAAAACGAGCAGGTGTGTTTGTGCAGCACCTGGGGGCTGTGTATCATTTACTGCGAGCCACAGCAGACAGATAGGGGCCAAAAAAGTGTTAGATAAGAGGCCCTTTACGCACACGTACCATGAGGCACAAACAGGTTTTTGCTGGTCTAAATTGATCATATATCACATATTGGCCTGCAGCATGCTGTTGGGATGTGTGGGTGTTGGATCTCAATACTGCATGACAAATTAACCCTTTATTTCCCCTAAACGCTCGCCTTAGTCATTTCTACGACACGCAGAGCACAGCTTGGAAACCACCTGTCACACAGAGACGCTCAAACGTTGGAATGTAGTGGAGTGTAAACGTTTGACAGTCCAATATCGCAATAGAGCTGCGAATGCATGCAGCTTTTACATGTTAATAGCAGCTTTGGGGACAAAGACTCATGATCAGGAGCAGATTAATGGAGGAAGCGCACAAACTTTTTTTCAAAATTTATAAACACCTACATTTAAACACAGTTTACTTAGTCTAATGTATTTGAATCTAATTGATTATATCTCATGCGTTGTTGCTGGAGATGGATGGAAAAAAAACATTTACACACATCCCTCAGAAAAAGTTCTATTCGCATTGGTGGAAAAATGAATTGCTGTTCAAAGAAAGGGAGCATGTACAGTATGTACACTGACTGACAAAGGGAAATTAACCCTTTTGGTGCAGAATGTAGCAGCCAGACAGATCGACACGGCATACGGACACCACAAGTTTCATTTTTCACTTTCAGCACACACACAGAGCCGTAAATCTTCATGTCACAGCAGTGAGGCCAGGAAGGTGTCACCTCCAGAGTTCACTTGACATTTTCGGCTCAGGTTGTGCTTATGCTGCACCGCAAGTTAATAAAGTGTAATGAATGAGCGGCTGGGTTTTTGAGAAGCCGGGCTATTTGTTTAAATAAATGTTTGGAGAAGTTATTGTATGATATTTTACAAGCTGGCCGGCTAAATGAGTGCTGTTGACTGGTGCAGTATGGAATGGATGGACACAACCAAATGGCACCTTTTGCAGTTTTGCTGGCTTACATTTTTTCATCGTCGCTTTCAGATTTCCCTGTAACGCAGCAGTTTGAAGCTCTTTTTTGACTCAATTTAGCTGACCAAACTAGATTTCCCCTCAAAGCTTTGCTATACTAAATTTTTTCCAGTGTGAAGTAAGTAATGGGTGTCCTTTCAACTTTCCGTATGCTGATGAGCTCCCCTTATTTCACATTGGTTAAAGTCATCACATGCAGGAATTTTTTTGTTAAATAAGACACTAATTCAGACACTATTCTAAAGTTAAAAGCCATGCTATTACGTGTTAAAGGTTACGTGTTTTGAACTTTACAATAAAAGGTCACATAGAGCATTAATGAATGGGTAATTAATGTTAATAAATGCATTATAATCGGTAGGATTAGGTGGCTGATTTAACAATTACATTATTTATTTTAATGTTTATTACTGGATTAATTGATGTGATCCTCATATATTCTTTACAAAAGGCCAACAAATAGGGCTTCGCACCTTTAAATGTGAGATCCGTCTTGCTTCGACACAGCTCAAGAAAAGCCTTTTTCCACACTTGGGTTTTGGAGGGAGATGTAGGAGGCTGGAGGGAGTGGTAGGACAGCATTTAAGGGGCGAAAGAGGGGGCTCTGTTTGCAGTGTCAATATTTACAGTGACACATGCTGGATGAGTCCTGACTGACTGTGCTGAATGGTGCGTATGGGTGTGTGTTTGTCTGTGTGAGTGGGAGACAGAGAGACGGTAAGACAATTATCAGCAGGAGTGGCTGTCAGAGGTCATGCTACGATGAACAGATTTTCCCAAAACACAACTCATCCCTCTTGCTCAGAGCGTACGCGCTCTGGTCTACCTGAAAAGTCAGGGGAGCGGGAAGAGGTCGCAGGAATTAAAACAGGCCAATAAAATACATTTTAGAGGAATAAAGCAGCGTGATGCAGTGTGATTTGATGGGTGACCGGTCAGAAGTGGTCTCTGGGTCTGGCACAAGCATGTTTTGCATTGCAAATGAGAGATATGCAAATGTGGGGAAAACAGGCTGTCTGTATCAGCTCTTTGCTCACTACACTATCAGCGGGCCCATTTCTTGTTCTGTGTACTTTCCCTTTATTATAACCCTCTTTTCAGCCTGCTCGCTCCTTCCCTAATCTTCCCTTTTTCCCCTTCTGTATTTCTTCACTTTGTCTGACTTTCTTTTGCTCTTATAAAACCTCAGATTCTGCTTTAATCTAAAATGATCTTAAATAGATCATGAGAAGAAAAACCCCCATCTCAGCATAGTTTTATCATTCAAAAGTTTCTCTATTGTTTGTCCCGACAAATACAACTAGGGTAGCTTCACTGTTTGATTTCAACCTGTCTTTCTTCTTTCTTTAGGTTTTATTGTTTACACATGGGCTCATGGCCCCCGGCTATGCTTACACCGCAGAACTCATCATGTTGATTTGCATGTATTTATACTGTAAACAAAGAACCAGCGAGAGGCACCCAAAATGAGCCCCATGCAAACAAGCGAGCGTAATGCCTTATGTGGCTTCAGCTTCACTACTGAAATGCTTTTGATGCCCTCTAGTGGTCGAAATATTGTTGCTGCACAAGCACACATGATATCGTTCAATGGTGATTGAAAACATTGAGTTTATTGATCACAGGTGCTCAGAGGCTGGTTGACAGAACATAAACACACAGTCGAGAAACGCACCAAAATACAGATTCAGATTCAGCGTAAGGTCACTGAAAGACGATAGTGCCAACATTTTGATCAATTGAACGGTGGGCTCACAGATACATGTACCGGACGGCGTGTCTCAAAGTGTCCAACAAATAAATGGGAAATCTGTGACTCCATCGAGAGTCGGACTACAACTGTGAAATCCCAGTTTGAATATCTTGACTGTGCACACCTACCGGTGTTTTTAAACCCCCCATACTTTCAGGTTCATATATCTGTTTGTATCTCTTTTGTGTGTGTCCGATTATTAATTACACTGTAAAAACAAACTATTTTAAATTCAAAATGTAGTGTCAATAAAGCTATAAATATTTAGATAACTGAACTTTATACTTTAAAGCAGCCGGGTTGCTCATTTTTGAACACTTTGTAAAATTTGTTTGTTCTTTACAGCGTATCTGGATAATTCCAGTTGGGCCTAAAATGAACCAACTTTGACCATCAAAGGAGACTTTTTGAGGCAAGCTTCTTTTTTTAAATGAAATGACCATATCGAGTCTAGCATCATAATCACTCTGTCCTATGAAAAACTAGCTTCATGAACCCCAGACAGTGCAAATTTGTCCCTGACAGTGAAACCAGCATGGCTCGGTGAGCCTGTTTCAGTGCTGATTGAGAGACGTGCTGAAGGCAGCCGGAGGCCTCTTGTCTCAACTTGGTTCCCACCTACGGTATCAATGTGTGACTTAGAAAGAATTAAAGGCGTGCAGTGCACCTTACACAGGAGCGACGCTTATATATATAAGCTGAATTGTTTTATTTTAATTTAGCAAAGCCAATGAGTGCTATACAGAATCAACCGCTCGTTAATTACCCGAAATACAGATAGATGTTATTATGTCAACTCTGTTTATCGCACTTACCTCATAGAAGAGGTTTTAATCCACGAATACAATGCGTGTAGCCTGTTTGTTGGCTGGGTAACTACTGTTTTAAGGCTCAGATTATTCTCGTAAAGCTCTGGAAAGACGTCAGGGCCTGGGCCTCTGTTAGCCACCGTTACACAGCCTTGAGCACGTCACACATGAATCTTAACTATACATATTTAGAGCAGAGTAGAAAGAAAAATGACCGTTTTATAGGTGCCATTTTAGATGATTTTTATACATTTTATATAATGAATGATGCTTACCTTTCTGTAACAGACTTTCATTAACCTGAAGTTCCTTAAAAGATATAATGAATCACATATTGAAATTGGAGGCATTTGCAACTACTAATTGGCCCAAGTCTGTTTGAGACGTAAGACAGAGTGCACACGGTGTCTGCAGCGAGCGCAAAAAGAAAGGAAAGCATAAACACGTTACAGAGCAGTGAGTCGATGTGTCGGAACAGTACATTGGCACCTCGGCAATGCTGAATGGGTGTTAGGACCCACTGAGACCCTGATACTCGGTGAAAACGGGAATCGAGCCTGCTACAGTACTGCAACTGCATGTGTGTGTTTCAGTGTGCTGGTATGGCTGAAGAAAAACAGGCAGGACCTCTACATTTCAAGAAAGCGTGTCTAGTAAATAATAATAATAATTCTCAAAAAAAAAAAAAGTATTTCACAGAGTCCAAGTTGCTGTTAAGGCCTTGTTTTATATGAGCTCGTAAAGTGAGGTTATCTGATAAATAAATGCACCACTACAAGAAGTAGTTAAAAAGGTAACACCAGCGTAAGGGGCTGTGTGTCCCAACATCCCAGTAAAAAGGTCAAAACATTGTTGAGTTTTGGTATGTGAAGTGCTGAGGTCGTACATCACAGTATGTACTTCTTTTTTTTTTTTATTCTAAATGGCTCGCTTCTCAGCACCTGCGAGTCCAAAAACATCCATCCGGAGAAAGACTGCTTCAGTCATCACGCGTATCGGTTCAGTGGTTGTCACAGGTTACACACAGCATACACAGTGCGGCTCACAGTACCTTTACAACCAACTTAGTGCTTGTGTTAAAAATGCACTTGAGTGAAAAGTAGACAAGTGAGACACTTGTATGAAAGAGCGTCCAATAGAAGCTGTACAAAAAGAGAAAAAAGTGGAACGAGCTTAATACGGTTTTGTCTAAAAGTTTAAAAAGCATAATATAGTAGATATATTTATATATTCCTCTTTTTTCTTTTATATACTCTATCATTTTCTTCCAGCACAGTCCTGCTGTATATAAATCTGCTTTTTTAAATGTCTTTATTGTTCTAGCAGCATTGCGCAAACTCATCGATCCATCTTCTGTGTTGAGCCATAAACTTTTATGTTATTTCTGCTTTTTTCAGACACTTTGAAGCAGACATCACAGGGTGAGAGAGAAAGTAATGACTCTGTGATCTATTTACCAAGAACCATCCATCCCTCTACCCATCATTCCAAGGAGAGCATTAACCTCTTCTTTTGTTTTCTCTGCACTGCTTTAGTCCTCCACTCCAGCAGATGGAGCCATTGCTCATGAATGCAAGCCATCCTCCCATCCGCCACTCCCACTTTCAGAGCCGGTGAACGAGCAGTGGGAGAAAATGTGCTAGAGGACTAACCGGGAAGTGGATAAACGTTCCTCTTCAATGTTTAAAAAGGGTGATGAAACTCCTTGAGGAACCAGGGGAACATTAGGGGATGTCCTCCCCGTCCTCTTCTCCTCCTCCACTGCCTCCCTCAGGCTCTGGCTCCTCGGCGTGGGGGTGTTTTTGCGTGTCTGCAGGGGACTGGGCGTACCGTAAGTGGCCCCAGCGGGTCTTGTTCTTGTGCAGGTGACCCATCATGGTCCGGCTGAGGAGGCTGGGCTCCGTGAAGCGGTGCCACCCCTCAAAGAGGGGCTCCACGATGTAGGAGATGAAGCCTGGAGGAACACAGCAAAGGCTGGATCATCTCCTGATCTGCCGAGGAACGCCTTTGGTTCCAGGATTCATGACGTGTGCATGTGTGGACTTACCGTCCTGAATGGCTGGGATGGAGTCTGCCTGCTGGTTGCACAGAGGACTAATCTCCAGGTCAAACTTCCTCTCCAGGTCACCTGTCAGGAAAAAAAAAAAAAATCGTATCATTTAAGTACTTTTGTCTACAAATGAGTGGAAACTCCTTTTATATGAGTTTGTTGTTTTTTGTTTTTTTTTTACACACGATTCAAAACAATGTTCAAGCTTAGAGAAATATCTAATTTGATTTAAGGATCATTACATTTGTTTGCTTTTTGCTATAACTTTCAGGAGAACCTCAGAGTGTCGGACAATGCATTTAGACTCAGGCCGTGTACACACGAACAGGGATATTTTGCAAAATAAGCACTTTCCTGTATGTTTTGGCCTCTTGAGGAGTTTGGGAAAATGAAATAACAGCTCAGGAAACTATTAGTGTGTGCAAGGCCTCAAAGCCGCTATTGATGTCAGCACGTTCAGTAGTTTCACCATCCGGGATCGTTTGCGGCATCGTTTTGGTGCCCCTGTGAGATAAATACATCCTGTGGAGTCCAACCTGAACGTTGTCTGTGATTACAAATGTACGGCTTTGCTTTGATTCCATCAAATTAGCAGCAGAAATTTCTATAGATACTGTGCATTCAATAACATTTGATGCTAATGCAGACATGAGAAATGAAAGCTGTTCAAACATGAATATTGGCCATAGTCATCTTCAGGTACAGACTGCAGGGTTTCCCTGACACAGCACAGTTGTGTGCTGTCAACTTTTCACTCTCTCTTAGGGCTCGGCGATACGATGATATAGATTGTGGGACAAGAGAAAATGTCTATCAATAGATATTTTCCACTATCGTTTATATATCGCCTGACGGCAGGTTTTAACATCCTTCGGCGCCCGCTTCACTTTCACTACACACCATCTCGGGTATCAACAGACAGACAAAGAGGAGCGAGACAAAGAGAATCCCCTGCAACAATCCAAGCGGTGTTCATTTCGTTAGCGACGAGTACGACGAAAAATGTTCACATACGACCATTTTTACATGACGAGGATGAGATGTTGGCGAGCTAAAAACAGATCATCGGTAGCAAAATCTACGGCAAAACGCATGTTAAGTTTTCGTTAATGAGACGAGACTGAAACATTGACATTCCGAATCATGGTTTTCTCCCTGTAGTCTCTGTCTGTCAGAATGTGAGCGTTGAGTCAGTGTTGAATGTCAGTGTTGGCGTTTTCCTGCTCTGGTTCTGCGTGGGAACAGAAGAGATGTGCTTCAGGATTAAGATGTCACCTCCTTCAAAGATTTCAAAGATATCGTGATCTGAACTGAACCAAATCTTGGAATAAGACTTAGTCAATGTCGCCCAGCTCTACTCATTCGGTATCAGCTCTTACAACTGGGCTTAACAACATTTCTAGGAGAAACCCTGGACTGGGTGCCTCTGTCACAACAGGAAAACTAATGAAGAAATTCTTTTAATTGCAAGTTCTAACTTAAATAATACAACCCATAATTACAGCTAGCAAATTCAACAGAATTTCATATATCTGACTTTTTTTCTCCAAAGTCCAAATTTTCAACTCATTTCTAACTTTCACATCTTTTCTTCTACACATCTGATACAGTGTGAATTCAGCATAAATATTTATGAAGAATCATGTTTAATATATAAAACAAAGGGGGGCTGTGCGAAATGTGAATCTTAGTTGATAATTGAGACTATAAATCATGTCTGCAACAGTAGTTTACAGTATGTTGGTATTTACAACACTACAGTGCCACTTGAAATCCCTTTCGTAAGTCACACAATGTGTATTTTTTTCTAGTATTATAGTATAATATAGTAATTTCAGTATGAGTGGAATTGAGAGGACGTTACTCACCCTGCTGGTAGAACTCCTCGCACACCCTCTCACTCCACTGTCGGCTCAGCTCCCAATCGCGACACGGATTGCAGACGTCGGCACACTTCAGAGCGATCTGCAGCCACGGAGAGTTTACGGCCTGAGTGTTTGGGAAACTGTGCGGATGTGCTGTAGTGTGAGGCGTTTGTGCGAAGTATAGCACCTGCAGTATGAAGTGCCTGTGTGAAGGCAGCTGCAGGTCCAGATCCCGGTTGTCCAGATGGTCTCTGAAGGTCAACAGGAACTCATTCTGCCTGCTGATGTCTGTAGCCAGGATGAGAGAGCCCAGCTGCTGTTCCATGTCCTGCCTGCGGAGCAGAGCGGGGCACCACTGAGCCAGACGGACAACTTTTCTTGTGTTAACACATATTTATTTCTAAGTCATCATTGGCTCCTTTTTACAGCTGTGTGTTAGAGAAATGTTTATTTCAAAAAAACTGATTACTGGTGAATATGATGCTGAAATACAGCATGGTTATTTAACTGTATCAAACACGCTGATGTGTGTGTGCGCATGGGTCGGTAAATTTTCGTCACTGGGGGATTTAGAGAAAGACCAATGGAGAAGGGTTAGGTTGCGGTTGAGAGCGATCAACATCGTTTGCGCAGGCTTTCTGTGTTGAATTCGGTCATAATGTTAGGCTGTATTTCGAATAAAACATTTGAGTTGTTGTTAAAAAAAGGGGGGGAATAAAGTATCTACGTTGCTATTTTAACCATTTACATGTCTATCAAAACCCTGGTGTAGCTGGACATCATAAAATAAAGGACAACATAGATACAAGGCTTTAAAAAAGCAGGGTCTGACGGGCTCTGTCGTGTTTGTGCGTGTGTTCTTACGACATGTCGGCAGGCAGGTGTGACAGCAGTCCTGACTCCCGCAGCATTCCCACGGTGGATTTCCAGTGGTGGCGCTCCAGCACCGATGTGTTCTGTAAACCGTGACAGACTCACTGTTAAGATGCTCACGCTCACCCACGTCATGATAGCGTGACTGTGACGAGTGTAACCTATTCTATCAATCGGGGATAGTCCGTGTGTGTGATGCTCATCGACAGGTCATTCATTTTGCTTCAGCTAGAGTCGCAACAGTTAATCGATTATTCTGATAATCAAATGATCCATCCAGTCTTGTTTAGAGTGAAAATTTCATTTTTCATATACAAGTTTGTTGGTTCCAGCTTCTTAAATGTCAAGATTTGCTGCTTTTCCTTGTAATTCATGACAGTAAATGAAGAGTCGTTGGGTTTTTAGAGGTCCAGTGTGTAGAATTTAAGATTATGTAGTCAATAATCTTTGTAACTATGTTAAAATTAGTGTGGAATCAATTTAAATCAAAAACCGTAGTGAACAGTATACGCACTCGCAACCAACAAAGAAGACTCACCCCAGTAAAAAGTGACAAAGAAGGAGGAGCACATGGAATTTTTTTGTCACCAGTCTGCTGGAAGTTTGTCCAAACTCTGTTAAACTATGTTACTTTAAATGGAGGATCACACACTGATGGCCACCGAGTTTAGAGAGGAAGGGGGCGGCGAGGCGGCGCTCCGTCACTTGCATTCTACTAACTCACCACTAGATGCTGCTAATGTTCACACACTGGACCTTTAACTGTTGGTTGGAGTAAAGAATCAACGCGCTGACGTCACTCTGAGCTCTGGAAGGACACACACCATCAGCACCAGCGTGTACCTGGTAAAGGGCTGCCAGGTGGTGCCCGGTCTTGATGAGGAAGGGCTGGTTGACCCCAGGGTGGTCCACGTCGTGGGCAGCTGCTGCTATCAGGCCCAAGAACATATCCAGAGGACTTAGATGCTCTGCCAGCTACAAAACAAAGGAAAATGGCTGTCCCTCACGTAGGAAGAAAACCTGGGCACATTTCAAATAAACTTGTCTGCTATGCTGTCGTTCAAAGATTCAAGAGAAGTGTCACAAAAAGCTGAAATGTTAATGGAATGTCGAATACTAGAACGGTTGTAGTTTCCACAGTATTGTCAGTTACGTGATGATGATTGATTTAAAACAGTTAAAGTTTGTAGGTGTTAGGATGATAATAACTTTGATTGTTGTGGATTCTTCTTTAGCAAGCAAAATTTCAAATGAAACAATGACTATGCGACTGACTTTCACGGGGTGTTTGAGGGTTTACGCAGGATAAACATGGCACATGTGGTATGTATCAGAAAGCATTAATATATCAAAATTAATTTGTTGAAGATTAGTATATTGAATGGTGCTGATGTGTTACCGTTGCAGAAGGATCTGACTGTGACCATAATTTCATCTTTGGGAGGTTTCTTGTTACTTTTCTGCACATATCGTGAATCACTCATGCAGTTCTTGTGAAATAAGGTTGTTGTTTCTATATTGAACAAGATGATGTTTAATGTTATCAGAGTATCATGTTACACATTTTCAAATACAATACGATTTGACTGATGCTGTATGACACAATGTGTTGCCACATTCACTGAACATGGATCTTCTTCCAAAAAATCTGCACAGAAATTTGTGCAAATTGATTAATTATTTCTTATTGACATTTGCACACAACTGTGGAATATTTGCGGAGGGGGGGATACTTGGATGAACCTTGATTTTTGCCTGCGGAAACATATGCTGGACCAATGAAATGCTTTGTTTTGGCTCAGCTCAGGTCAAAATGGGGGAAAAAAATCTCACCACAACATACAACATCCAGTTTTTATGATAATCACATACAAAGTCCCTGTACAATCAAGTCAAAGAGCACATAGAGCTTGAGATCACCACAGAGCTGGCCTACAATGAAGATGTAGCTGATGTTCACTTGCAAGCATTATATGTTAGTGTGGAAAGCTGCTAGCCACAGCATCGAATCCGGAGTTCAGAGGCTCTTTCATAAAACGCAGAAGAGCTTAGGGCAAAATCTAACCCTGAAATGTATTATCAGCATTCCCAAAATGTACTGGCATTCATATATTTTTCTTCTCTTAGCTAATTTTGTTATTTGATGTGTTTGGGTAACAGTATATGATGCTGCCTTTATGTAGCTTGTTTCACATTCAATTCTTTTTTTTTAATTAAAAATGGAACACGGCACATTTGCGCATTGCACTGACGGGAAATTTTTAATCTGCTGGGGGACATACCAGACAAAAACATCTGCAGTATCTACAGAGCTCATCGGGTGACTCTACCAATATTATTCAGAACTGTGTTTTTTTGCGGGGGGGAGGAAAGGTAGCTGTAATTTAATTATAGTAGAAGAGATATTCTGAAATGGATAAAATGATTAATTGCAAAATAAGCATATATCTAAAAGTGAATGATCTAATCTAAATTGCTGCCTCTACTTTGAAATTTTAGCTTAAAATTATGGAGTTGAACTCATGACAGACATAGATTTGTGTCAGAGAGTTAACAAACTGACTGAAGAAGCAAAGAGCTTGATATATATCGTGCGTGTGCGCTTGTTACTTCGAACACGCTGATACGTGCGCTGCACCGAATTCAACTTATTTACCTAAGTGCTTCCAACAGAGTACAGTGGCTTGCAAAAGTATTCATACCCCTTGAACATTTCCACATTTTGTCACGTTACGACCACAAACATAAATATATTTTATTGGAATTTTATGTGAAAGACCAACACAAAGTGGCACACAATTGTGGAGTACAAAGAAAGTTATACATGATTTTAATTTTTTTCTACAGATAGAAAACTGAAAAGTGCGGTGTGCAAAAGTATTCACCCCCCTTTTCTCTGAGTGCAACCAATTGCCTTCAGAAGTTGCCTGATGATTGCTGAATGATCGAATGTTCACCTAATGACTAAATAGAGTCACCTTGTGTGTAATCTAATATCAGTATAAATACAGCTGTTCTGTGATGGCCTCAGAGGTTTGTTAAGAGAATATTGGGGAG
>KV751328.1:5191573-5234830 GCA_001698575.1 Mola mola | reverse complement strand
TTTTTTTTTTATATATATTTATATTTTATATATTAAAGCTTCCTTTAAGATATGCACAGTGTTTATCTGACCAATAAATGAACAGAATTTTTTTAGAACCAGTTACTAATCTAAAATGACATTATAGTCGATATATTAAGCGCATAAAACAAAGCAAAGCTCAAAATATTAATATTTACTGCATTACAACAGAAAGTATTCAGTCCACAGAGAATGATTGTGTCATACGAATGTATGTATACTAACATTATAATGTTAGTACAGTGAGTGCCTATGTGAAAACAGACCTTGGGTGTTTCTGGACTGCTGAAAGGTGACAGTTCTAGCGAATTCTCTTTGTCGGAGGAATTGTTGTGGCGATGCTGGGCGAACTTTCTCTTGAGTGCTTCAGCAATGAGACCAGCAGGGTCACAAAGAGACGCTGGAACTCCTTTACTGCGCCTCCTTCTGACCGGTGTGCCCCCCGGAGACCTACGAAGAAAAGAAGGAAATAAAGTTGAATAAAGGGAGAGCTGTTGCGTAGAGTAACACAGAAAAATGCTGAGGGAACTGAATGCTCGAAAGGAATATTGTGCTTACCTTTCCACTGAACGTAATTTAACCTGATTTAAGTCCTTGAGAACATCCAGCATGGACGGGATCCCTTTAATTTCTGAACCCTTGTTGAGGACTGAGACCTGGGGCTTCGGTTGCCCCTTTTTGGGCTCTTTCCCATTCTTCCTGCGCCGGTGGATCAGCTCTAACACGGATGTAGTCTCAGCAGAGGAGCTGGGACAGGGAGGAGGAGGTAGAGGTGGAGGAGGAGGCGGTGGACAGTGAGGCGTGGATGTGAGAGCAGGAGGTGGGGGAGGAGACGTCAGAAGCATGCCCGGTTCATTCTGGGACTCAATCAGCCCTGACAAAATATCAAAGGAGCACAAGAAGGTGACTTCTAAAAAAAACTGTATGTACAAAAATTCTATACTTAACACAAGGTAGAGCGAATTTAAACCTGAGGCTGGAGCAGCGGTGACAATCATGGCGATCTGAGCTTTGAGTTTGAGCAGCTCGCTCTCCAGCACAGTGATCTTCTTCAGGGCATCTGGATCGGCCATCTGCCTTACAGACCTGCTCCCCCCCTGGGCACGATTCAGGGTCGGTCCTGGGTATCTCGCCATGTCTCGGCTTACAGTGCTTCGGTTTGCCGGAGGCAGATGATTCCTATGTAGACCAAACATTTTTTTCTGTTTATTCTACATTTTCATCAGAGGTTTGTCTTTGCCCAACTTACAGATGTTTAGAGTTTGGTGACCAAAAGTCAAAGGCATGTCTTCTTTTTTTTTGCCATAAACCCAGAAAGTCATGAAATAAGGATGTCCAACTGGTATCATTTTGTAGCTGACAGCATTGTCTACAGATGATTAACTTTTTTGCATATTGAGTGTCAAAGTCACAATTTTTTTTTTTTGGTTTGTTTTTGCCTGTTTCTCCTAAATGAATTCACATGACAATACAATTCCATCTGGTGACATTTGGCACTGGATACAGATGATTATTTTCTGGACTTTCTAGGTCAAATGTCAAGATCACCGAAAGGTCAAATACACTTTTTGGAATCCAGAAAAAAAGTCTATCACATTGGCAGAACTGGCTGGCTCTGCAGTTCATGTGCCAACATCTGCTCCTTTTTCACCAAATGACTAAAAAACACACTAACGGATACCCCACCCCACCCAAAAAAACAAAAAAAAAAACCTAATGCCACAGAAAGATGAAATATGATCCTGCTTATAAAGGCTGCGTTTTATGAACTTAGTGTTCTACCTGTTCTAATATCTGCCTTCATCCACTTCAGTCATTAAATTCACATTTCTGATGATTACTTATCAAAATTCCAATTGTGTCAGTGCCAAGATTCATCGCTGTAATATTGTTGCAGTATCAAGATATTTGATTTACACGAGCAACTATTGTCCAGAAATACCACAAAATACATATACTGTGTATTGTGATGTGTCTTAAAATAATGTTCGTATTATTTTAAGGCTACACTGCCCATCCCTACTCTATATTGTTAATATTGAGCTCGTGGTATACAGTATAAGAGATGTCCCGATCCAATCGCAAGTACTGAATTAGAGGAGATGTGGGTATGTTTTAAACTGACTGAGGATCGGCAATCACCCCAATCATTTACGTCACTGAGCACAACTTGCAGCAGGCAACATTCCAAAAGCCATTGTTTTGTGAGGCAGTGGCAATATTAGCTGTGTTCGATATTATCAATATTTGCATTACTAAACATGCACCACCAAACTGGCATGATTTGGTAGTTATTTTTTCACTCCAAGCTTGCAGTGGGAAACCCTGCCTTGTTGCTTTGTGCCCATGTTTGTGATCTGACCTGGTCTTGGCAGAGCTGTCCCCCTCGTCCTCGTACACCCACAGGACATCAGAAAGTGAGGGGATGGCAGGTGTGTCCGCAGTGAGGTCGACATAGCCGGGAGGCCTGGAGGTGAACACAGGGACCTACAGACCAAACACACACAAGCAGGAAATGACAACCACAACAATGATGCCACCACGTTGTACAAGTCAGGACCACTTGTAACCACAACCCTCTTAGATTTCATCAAAATGTGCACGTGATTCTGCAGGAGGAGTCTAAGAATGAAGAGAAGAAACGAAGTGCACGACGGTACCTGAAAGTGGACTCGTGGTGTGGGAGCCAGGGGGAGGTTGGTCCCAATCATGCGCACGATGCTGCGGTACTGACCGCACAGCTGACTGTCCCACACTGGAACCAGCTACAGGCAACGACAAGAACACGCCGTGACTGAAAACGGGCAATCTCACCAATTCAGTTCTAGTTATCCCCTTGATGTGCCTGGAGAATCAGGAACATGAAGCGCGAGTGCCCTCACCATTTCTGGAGTCACTCCGAAGTACTCCAGAACGATGCGCAGCACATGCAGGACGTCTTCTGCCAGCGACATTTTGAGGACGTACACATGCAACCAGCAAAGCTCCTCTTTCTGCTGACTAACCGGACAGGAGACTAACACAGACTGGATTCTGTGAAGTCACATATCCAACACCTGAAATGTAAACACGCATTGAGAGTCGCTATCAGGGCAGAAATCTTAATGAGGTCACAGACTCAAATAGATAATAACCAAAAATAGTAAATAACTAACATTTAAAATCCATCACTTTTAAATTGCTATAGAACAGGAACTTAAGAACTAAAAGTCAACAACAACTGGTTTATTTTTACTAGTTTCGACAACTGTCGCAGAGACAAAGTAAGAGTAAGTATTATAAGTATTTGTAATTTTTAAATTCCTGGTGACGGTAAGCGTTTTAGTGCAATGTTGTCAGTTGGGACAATAAACATCTGTTTGACTGTAAAAAACAAAAAATCTTGCCTCCATTACACATCTTTTCAGGAAGTAACTGCAATAACCGCTTTCGAGGGATCAATGCAATAACTGTGCGTGTCTATATCAATTTCTATCAACTGCTCAAACACAGACAGATTTCAGCCGATAGATTGGTTTTGTAAATCATTTCCCTCCTTAATACTGTTAGTGGTATCGGCTCCAAAAACCTAATATCGGTCGGACTACCAACACTCAAATTGCCCCTAATGAAACTCGCTCTGGGTGTCAAAATGTGATCACACAAAGATGCGTGAGGTGCGGGCGCTTGTAGGCTGTGATGCCGCACTCAATGGGCATAACACTGCAATCACAGTGGAACTATTCACCGACGGACAGCCTTTTTGCCCGGGCCACTGCAGGTAATCTTACCCCGCAGGTAATCTTACCCCGCACAGAAGCTGCGGTGTGTCCGTCCGTGAACGTGCGTGGCTCATCGAATGCGCTACATGCGGGATAAGCGTAAATATTTGCGTGACCTGCGCACTTACCGCTACTGCGCTTCCTCGCGGAATCGTGTTTTAGTTGTTATATCAGTCTGAGATAATCATTATAACCGAGATTAGCTGCAGAGAAACGACATCAACTTTCGGAGCGCCGGCTCACGCGTCCCTGCAGCGACCCGAGAAAGTCAAATAAAGCCGCAGCAGCAAACCTCCTCTGATTGGCTGTAGTCGCAGCGCCGAAGAGCCAATAGGAGAGGACGACAATGCGGCGTCGGGAAGTCGTTGGCCAATTGTGTCGCGAAGATCTGGCACCAAACTTTTCAATTATTTTGTCCACGAGTTACTTCTCCTTCTGGGTAAGAAACCGTCGCTAACCTTAATTCTATCCTTTTACTCTACTTCCGGCGGTGGGGGGGGGTTTATGTTGTTAAAACTCATAACAGTTACGTTTATTTGCCACGACGAAACCGATAAAAGTGTTTTTTCCCCTAGTTGGATCAGCTGATTGACATTTGAAAGGTAGCTAGCTTATTAGCTACTTGGCTAACGGTGGGACTTGACAGGACTCGCTGGTAAAAGTGTCTCGAACTCGGAGGTTTCGACTCGGAACGTTACCGAAAACCACCGCTTTAAAGACCGCTCTTTTCGTGACTGAATTTAAAAAGCTAACGTTCTCACAACACATGTTCCCGACCGTGGCTTCCACGCCGCCTTCCGTTTCAGTTTCGGTGCAGGAGGATGACGGACGCGCTGTCGGTGGTGAGCCAGCTGCGGGACCTGGCCTCCGAGCCCCAGAACCGAGCGGTAATCGTCAATGACCAGGGCTGTCTCCCCGGGCTGGTTCTCTTCCTGGACCACCGGAGTCAGGATGTGCTATTTGCAACTCTTCAGGTAAGCCAAAGAGGCTGGACTGGTTGTATATTACACGATAAAATTGATATTTTAACTCCACTTTGTCTTCTTTCGTCCTCAGACGTTGCGCTACTTGGCCGAGTTGTCGCCCAACATCCCCACCATGAAGAATGAACTGGGCATGATGGTGAGCTTGGAAAATCTGATTGTGAGGTGAATAGTTTTTTGTTTTGTTTTTTTTTTTCTTTTTACAATATTTTAGCTTTCCTGAACTGGCTGGCAAACAAGCTACATTTATCCCACGTACCATTAATGAGACTTTGAAATCACTTTGAAATCCACAGATAACTTTGAGAAAAGATGTTGCAAACATTTTCATTCGGGCTCTTGAGTGGAAATCTTTTGAATGTCACGCAAACATAATTGACATCTTTTGGACTTGTCATTGCTGAGTTGTCAGCTGGCACAGGCTGCACACTACATTAAAATTTTCACTGTATAGGGAGGGCCTGTCTGTCGACATCGCATCGTTGGCCAAGGAGGTGTTTGACATTCTGAGTGGACCTGCTCATCCTGTACCACGCACACCTGAAAGGCAAAGGAGGAAGAAATCCCAGTTCTTCATCAACTCCTTCAACAAGAAGGCAAAGTGTGTGACTCTGCACATCCAGGGGCTGGACAGCACTGTGAGTACACCAACACTCACAGGCACAGTGGTGGCGATCGCTATCGTTGCTGGCAAGCTAACCAACAGTTTTCCACTCTTGTGAAGGACCAGCGAGGTCTGTGTGAGGAGGCTCTTCTGAGGGTCAAAGGAGTGATCAGCTTCACCTTTCAGATGGCTTCAAAGAGATGCACTGTCCGTATTCGTTCAGACCTGCCCACTGAGGTAACAGACATTTACGATCAGTGTCCATCTGTTAGAATAATAGCTTATATCCCTCCTGGTATATTCAGTATACTCTTGGTGCAGGAATCTCAAGTTAAAAACAAAACATCTGATATCTCCTGCTTTATTTTTATTACTTCCAGTCACCTTCCGCTCTGCTCTTCATTTGCAGAGTCTGGCGTCAGCCATCGCTGCAACAAAGGTGCTGTCAGCCCAGCAGATAGTGAAGAATGAGGCGGGAGAAGAGGTGAGAGGTGGTCAGAGCACACGTTTTCGACAGTGCTGAAGACTTGAAATACGAAAATCTCCCTTCTTAAATCGATTTCTTTAGGTTTTTATCCCACTGAACCCATCTGGAGTGGAGGTGCAGCACAACTCGGCCATACCGGACTACCTTCCAGAAGACGAGAGCCCAGAGAGGGAGGTCGACAGAGCGATCTCCCGCACCGCAGCTAAGGAAGATTCTAGCGGGAGCTGGCTCAGCAACGCTGCCAGTTTCCTCTCCAAAACATTTTACTGGTGAACGCAGTGAACGTCAGCTCCCTGAGATCCACTGATGCAGAGTTGTGCCGAAAGAGTTTTCCCCACAGCTGTGTGTTACAAGACTGGACATTACTGGATGTTAGCACAACTGCAGGCCAACATCCTGGCATTGTGTGAAAAGTTCTTTAACTGTGTTGAAAGAATGTTTTAGCTCTGTTGTGCTTATTGGAATGGGCACACATACACTTAAAAATCCTTATGTGGACTCACAGGATGCTTTCTTTCCAGTAATCTCATTACATGTAAATATTGTCAGAATTTTAAAACATTTTTTATCAAATGTTAAAAAAAAAAGAGAAAAAAACTCTTGCTACTTTTCAATACATTTGGAAAAGTATTTTTCTGTGTATTTTGCTGTAGTTATATTGATGTATACTAAAATTAAAAAAATACGGTGGCACAACAATTAGTAGGTAATCAATTCAAAGTTTTATTTACTTGCCGCACTAGAGGGCTGGGACACGTGTACAGTGATTTCAGCTTTACAGTGCTCAAAGATTTCATCCCACAGCCCCTCTCCTGAAGAAATGGGCCTGTCAGTTTTCTTACTAAAATATAACAATTTATAGGGTAGAAATGCATTTGCGAGTGTTTGGGTTTTTTTAGCTTCTGGTATAGCAATTTAATGGCAAAAGGGTGAAACAAGATGGCAATCTGAAACATTTTGGTGTTGGGGCAAAATTTGAAAAACAAAATGCTATGACAGCAGCATTATTCCAAGGTGGGTGAACTAGGCAGAACAAAGAAGTAATGTTGTGTTCCTGTTTTACTTGAATCCTTCGGTCATGAAAAGCTGTATGAAGGAAGATGTTGAATATTATTGCTCTTACATGAAGATAAAGTGGACAGACTTCACAATTACACATTTTTATAATTTAAACATCACGAAAACAAATAGAGATGTTGGATATGTGGCCAGAATGAAAAGCTCATGCTGAGAATACATTCATTTCAATCTGACAATCATTATTCACAGGAAGGGATAAGGCAAACATCAAAATTGGCAGCATTTTCTTCTTTAATCCTTTATCAAGATCAGATTACTCCAGAATTAGCATTATGACCAGTAAATTTTAATCCGAAACAACCTTCCAACACGAGGTGACTAAGCTACAGTAGAGTCTCAATTTATGCTCACTGAGTCATTGTGACAGGATGCAGCACTCGGGCTGAACAAATGAAAGAGCAGGGTTTAATTTGAGAGCAGATTATTATTAAATTTGAACAGAAGACAGGACGAGGATGAAACAAAGAATCACATTTTGTCCGTACAGCAATTAAATAAAACTAAAAAAAAATCTGTAGTTTACATCCTAATTCGGAAAATTCTCATGATTTAACATACATTTCGTGATGCTCAAACACCCAAGGCAAATAATAACCTCTAATCCTGAAATCTTAAAGACTGTAGACACAGCAAAAATATATTACATGACATGAAACTTTCCTGTAGTCTTAACACGGCACGACTGATATACATCCAATCTCTTCTGTAACTTCTCAGGAGAAATGTTGAATCGCGAAAATGACGAAATTCCAGTCAAAGAAAGCAAACAACCCGGAGCCTGTGGCGCGAGTTCCAGTTATTTCACTGATCTTGTCCGTGTTCTACAGCAACTGGACAAAACTAACTCTTCAAGTATCATGGCTTAAGACTTTACAGCTCGCAGATTACATTTGTTCTCAGTCACACACACACACACACACACACACACACACACACACACACACACACACACACACAGTGCCGGGACATTCACTTCATAATGAGGAGTAGCTGGCGCTGAACACAGATTAACATGAGTGTAATCACTGTCAGAAACAAACAGGTTTGTTCCCCAGAGAGTTTGCCCCTCTGGAGACGTTTCAGAGAAATCCTGAAAACGCTACATTTGGGACTTTTACTTCCATGTTTTTCTGTTGGAGGAGGGTGAGAAAAATAAAGCCCAGCAACGGCGCAGACTGTGATGCTGCGAGTCCTTCCTTTGATCAGCTCTGTTAGCCCTCTGTGACTGTCTCATTGTCTCTCCGGGCGTGAAATAGTCTCGGTCTAACAGGGTATCAGGCAACATCTGAAAACCAAGGACAAGAAAGAAAATGGTGAACTGCTATGAAGGTGGAGTTAAAATGAAAAGAAAAACCCCACCTCTTCAAAAAAGGATCTTGAAACTCTGCTCACAGCCCTTGTTGCTCAGCTAGTGTGAACCATCTGTGCTCAGATGTGGTTCTGCTGAATGTTATATTATTAATGAAGACTCATTAAGGTTTGCTGGTTTTTTTTTTTTTTTTCCACAGCGATAAATATACCTCATGTGCTAATTAACTAATTGTATTATACCTGAATGATTTATTTGTTGCCAAATGTCAAATGTTTTCAGCTGGTCTTATCACTGACTAGTACTGAAGTTGCTCTGACCAGAACTACAGTACCTGCAATATATATATACAGTTTATATAGTTAAGAAGGTGAAATGGGTGAAACATTAGTAACCAGAAAAAGCCAGCAGCTCTTTACAACCAGGTAAAGATGATACTTCATTCACGATATCCAAAATATCAGATCATACATACAGTATTGCTCAGCACTAATAATAAAGTACAGAAAAGGGAACGCTCTACTGGTTTATTAATGCGCTCATTAAAGCTGGAAGGATGAGGGAGACTAGAAAAATGGTGTGAATTCAGTAGCAGGGGATGAGATATCCTAATTTTTAGTCATCAGTGTAGGTCAAGCTTCAATATGTTGGCTCCTACATGGCTCATAATGCTCTGCAGGTCGATGGTCGATGCCAAAATCGTCTCTTTTTGGCAACAAGCCTCAAGTTCTATACAAGATATCATCTGCACAACTCATTTTCACAAACTCTGTAAAGCTCCCTCCAGAGCCACAGATGAGTGGTCTGTGTGGCTCTCAGGAGAATAAACTGAAAATGTTGACAAATAAAAGGAACGAGAGCAAAGCCAGAAGAGGCTGCTTACTGACCTGGTCCCTGCTGGGCTGATATATCGTCTAGTCCACTTAGAGGCTTTAGGAGACCGTTCTCCCTGAAGGCTACAACTGGCACTCTCTCCTCCAGCTCCTCTGGCTGCTCCTCTCCCTCAGGAGGAGACAGCCTGGAATGTGAAGGAAGGATAATCATCTCTTCGAACTCCCCATTCTCCCTGGAAAAAGCGAGAGTGAAAGGAAACGTTTTAAGTATTGTGCTCACTCGTCATGGATGGGATCAACGTGACTATTTAGATAACGTTTACCTCTCGTCAGGATGGCTCAGTGGTGTCATATTGGGGTTGGAGTTGGGCTCAGTTTGGTCCCCGTTACTACTGCTATTGTGTGCCGGGGACGTGGGCACTGCAGACGAACTTGGAGTGGCTGATGATGTGAGAAAACAAACTGTAGTCACTGTAGTGACAAACTGGAATGACTGCAATGGGTGAATTTTCAAAGACACAATACAATAAAATAACAAAAGCCACACGTGTGCTACGAAGTCATTTTTATTAAAATAATCATAAAAGAATAAACATGAGTGTAGTCAACTACCTGCATCATCTCCATTCCTGTTTGGAACGACTTTCTGGAGATGGGACAAGATGAAAACGAGAATGAACTCCCAGGAGCAACATTCCTTCTTAATGGTTAGTCAGATACACCACTGTTTTAGCGTTTACCTTGTCTGCTGGCTCTGAACGTCTCGTTCTCTTCATGATCTCTTCAAGTCGCTGGAGGGGGAAAAAAAAAATACTTTCATGAACTGTTTCTGAGGACTGATATGATATATCAAATGTATTTATGTGAACATGTGTCACCTTTTTTCTCTCCATGCGTTCAGCCTCCTGTTTCTGGAAGTGCTTGTCTCTCTCCTGCCTCATTCGCTCTGCCTCCTCTCTCTGTCGAGACTCATCTTCCTCTTTCTGAAACACACACACACACACACAATTATTTTACTGTGAAATCAGCAGACTCGTCAGGAGGGTCTGCAGAGTTCACCTGTGCACCATCTCTGACCTGTTTCTGGAGCTTCTCTGCTTCCTCTCTCTCCCTCTGAAGTCTTTCTTCCTCCTCTTTTCTTTTCTCCTCCTCCTCTCTTATTCTCCTCTGCTCCGCCTGACGCTGAGCCTCCTCCTCTCTCTTTGCTCGCTCCTCGGCCTTACGGCGAGCCATTTCCTCCTTCGCTAACCTGCAGTTACAGATGTAGAGCTTATTCATTATCCGTCTCCTTAAACTCGCTCACAAGTATCTCTACATGCAGCACAGTCAGCAGACCTCGCCTGCTCCTCCTGCTGCCTCCGCTCCTCTTCCTCCTTCTCCCTCTGCTCGCGTGCCAGCCGACGGTTCTCGGCCATTATACGACTGGCCTCCTCGGGATCTGTGGTGCCTGCTGAGGGCTTTTGGGCTGGAGAACTGCTTATGCTTTCTAAAAGGCATCGTAAATGATGTTACAAGTGGATAATAAGCATAATTATGATAGCAGCACTTCGTGCTAGAAAGGATTGACTGACCGCTGGCTGCTGCCGGTGTCTGTTCATTAATGGGCTTGTTCTGACCCACCGGCTGAGGTCGAGGGAGAGGAGGACTGAGGACCTGCTCTTCCTCCTCCTCCTCCTCCTCCTCCGCTTGGTTTCTGGTGGGCTGGGGGCTCTCAGGTGTGATCCTGAGAGGACGAATGTTTCCAGGGTCCTCTGCCCCTGGAGACTTAAGCAGCTTGGGGGTTGAAGGCCGCCCAACTGACTTTTGTGGAGGTCTGTGTGCATAAAGAAAACCAGAGTAAAAAAATAAATCATTATTTATCATTAATATTTGTCTGGTTTTCATAGAACGCATTTAAGGGATCCTTATCAGCTATTTTAACCTTCATTCAAAAGTTTTAAAAAGGGCATGGCATGAAAACACAAAAACCTCATTGTAAAATCTGCCCAAAGCTTTAAAAAAACTGTAAACACCCTCTTCCTGCTCCAAATAATCCGCAACTACAATCTGTGACAAATCTGTTTATACGCCTCATGGTGTCAACAATCACAGGTATGTTCCACTACCTGCTAGGAGAGGGTGCTGTAACTTTACTGATCTTTTTGCCAGGAGAGGAGGAGCGCTTTTGACGAGGCAAAGTCAGGACGGGAGTCAATGGGAGTGACAGTTTGCTCCAAGACTTCCGGACACCATCACGGTCTTTGTGCTAATGGAAATTGAAGGAAACAACGAAAACAAACGTTATTATTCAAAATGGGTGATTATTTTTTTTACCTAATTAGGGCCCATTAAAGCCAGAATTGTAATGGCTCTTACATAACAGCTCTTCAATAAAGCTACTTAGCAACAGACAAAGTAATCAGGTGGTACAGCAGGTGCCCAGACTCAGGTGTCCTGGTGACAATCAGTCACAGGATTAGACATTTGGCCTGGCGTGACCTCTGGCACAACATGACAGCAACATTGAAAGTCAACTTTCTTTAAAGCATTTCACAAAGTAGAAATGATTGTCAGGATGTACAGGGTTTATGACGCTTACTCAAAATTACAGTCGACCTGCTGTACAGAGTACAGACATGTAGACATTGTGGAATAACAGTGTATGTATACAGTAAATGAAAGCTCTTTGCCTGTGTCCCCATTGTGTGGAATATGGCATGAGCTGTGACACAGCAGCAGACAGTTGGACAGAGTATGTGCGGAGTGGAACCACACAGGATCGCTGATATATTGTGTCTGACTGATCTGGATTATCATCAACATGACAAAGACGAAAGGAAGGAGAGGAAGAAGAGCAAAAACAATTGAATATGACCATTGTTATACAACGACATGGAGATCGACATAGGGAAAGTCATATATTCAAGTTGATCGTAAGAAAATTATTGCTTAGAGATTCAGTCCAACGGAGTTCAGGTCGATGACATGACCCACCTGTGTGGAGCCCATGGTCCTCCTGCGGACAGGCTTGGAGGAGGACGAGGCTGTCTCCCTGCTGAGGCTCCTCTCGTGGCTGCGGCAGTGAGGGAGGGGCTGGGCCTGCAAGGTCTTGAAGGACATGGAGCCCATGGGGTGGCAGGACACTGAGCGGGGACACACAGGCATGGTGGCTACGATGACGAAGGGTTTTGAACAGGGTATGGATTGGGACAGTGTGTGGATTTATGGAACGGGTTTGGTAAACAGGCGCACACAGTGAGATTGGGAAGGAGTGAAAGGAATCACAGGGATGTCAGATGAATCCATAAATGGAAATGTGGAAGGACCAGTGGAGAATTGAAAAAGAGTTTTGGTGGAAAAAGAATAAGAGAAAGAGGGCATTAGTGCTACTGCTAAGCATCACCTGGGAATTACACGTCAAAAAAAAATTAATGTTGCAGAACAATAAACTTTGCTACTCTTCAGGTTATAAAAAGCCCAACATTCAACAACAACATCCAGCTGATCTGCTCCAACAAATAAGCTGTTCTGTCTCTAATACAATAAATTAGTTTTTTGTCTGATAAAACTCAGGATAGAGAGATATGGCTTATCTGCTCATTGGAAACAACTGGAAAAAAGACTTTCAGAGAAATGTGTTATGTGAACACAACCTCTCTTAAAAGCAAATAGGAGTGGTCCCCTGCTCTGAAATATCCCAGTGGTGAGAGCATCTCTACTTTGTAAGAACTTCACTCATTAAGTTAGTACAGACCAGTAATTATAGATGCATTAGACACCAAATAGTAGAAGTGAGCATGCAGCAAAATACAAAACACATGCACGTGTTGCACCTTCACACACTGCAGTGCTGAAAGTGTGCAGGATAGAGGAAAGCAAATACAAGAGTGTTTGTTATGTTTGAGTCAACGCAAGTGAGTTCTTGTGTATGCAAGCATTAGTAAGAGTATGTTTACTCATAAACAAACAGAAAAAAAATACACATACAGGGAATGATGTCAGTATTGGAATATGTCCTGAACAACATACTTCTTTGTACCTGTGTGTGAGTGTGTGTGAGAGCTTTGAGTGCCTGATACAGACTGGTGAAGGACGTTTCAGACGGTGAAATGCTTTAAATCTGGCCAAATCTGATTAACAGGAGAAACGATTCTAGTCAAGAGACCGAAATATAAACATCAGAAATACTTGTGATGTTCGATTCCCCCTGTTGCATGTGCTTATTAACATCCTCTGTTCTCACTATTTATTACTGACCACAGAAGCCAGGAGGGGTCTTTCACGTAGGATGTGTGTGTATCACCTGTTTGCTCTCCAGACAGACTCATAGCGCTGCGGCTACGAGCCAAGTAGGAGTGAGTTGGCTGCTGCAGGCGGTTTACCACGTTGTTCTGCCATGGCGTCAATGGAAGACGGCGTAGTCCTGAACACACACGTAACAGTTGATGATTGATAACAGCTAAAACTATTAACCACCTACTGAGTAGCTTAAGCAATCATTCACAACAGATTAGAAATGATGCAGAATTATCAAATTTTTACATTCATTCATTCCCTCTTTCAATGATAAGCATGCAGAGGCTGCACATTTACATTTGCATGCACTACTGTGTCGATTGTGAGACCAAGCCTGGGGTGAAATGCAAATCAAGATAAAACACAGTAAAGAGGGCATTCACATCAACAGCTTACAACAACTGCATCTGCATTTTAAGAAAGCACTGTTTTTTTTTTCTTATGGTCCAGAAATCCAAGAATTAATCAAGTAAACAGTTCTCAAACAGTGCCAAAAGCTTTTATGCAAGTAAATTAATATACCTGTTCCTGCATGCATCCTCAGTAGCTTGTTAGGTATGATGGCATACAAAATGTAAACTAGAAGTGGACACTGCAACAATTATTCATCTTCTTGATAACCTGATTTCTCCCTTCAGAAAAAAAGGACGGTTTATCAGGCAAAACATGCAGCGCTGACCACCCTTATAATGACGCAGGTTGCAGGTTTCTAATTGTGGAGCATAGAGAAAACTGGGCTGGAAACTGTACAAAGTCTCTAATCCGCGCAATATTTAATTAATCGTTGCACTCAGTAAATGTACATTTGAGGTTGTGTTTGCAACATACAACTTGACATATGGTTGTACTGTATGCCTATCGCAATGCATACCGTATGTCCAATTGTTGAGATGTGGGTGTTGGGTTTTCAGCTGCGATAAGAAAAAAAAAAAAAAAAAAACAGCGGTTGTTTTGTAGTGTTCCCACAAAAACAAAAAGATTACCCTACAGAGGATTAGAGAAAAGGGTCACGCTAGAGGAAGGGAAAAAAATCTCGATCCCTTTGAAACACAGAAGTGGAAACACCATGCAGATATACTTTATATTATATTTTAGTATAGTACGTAGAGTGTATGCGATTAGTCTGGTAGGGACACTGGCTTTGATTATTATACTTCATAATTTTGCAGGTCACACATCCCGTGTGGAGGATTTTGAAGTTTTTTCTTTTTTTTTTTTTTTTTTTTCTTTTTCATTTAGTACTTTTAGTACACGAACTGACGTGAAGGAACTATGTGGTGCCAGACGCACGGATCCACCCCGGACGCCCACCTGTTTGCTCCTGTCCTCGGCGGCCTTCTTGTCTGACTCGGCCTGCTCAGCTCTATCCATGGCATTCTTTCTTTTTTTTTTTTTTTTTTGTAAATATGATCCAGGTTCAGAACTGTTTTGACATATTTACAGATGGAAAAACGCATGTAGAAAAAGCATCTGTTCCAGTATTAAAAGTGTGTTTTTCTCCATTTGAATGAAACAGTGTGCAAGGTTGTCACACTTAACAGTTTTCAGCCCATGCTCTTTTTGCTTTGTGGCATATAAGGGACCAAAATATGGGGGGGGAAACACCTGTGTTTTTTCGCAGGATGGTCTTTCTTTGGTGTAGGCGGGGTTTAGACTGAGCTTTGCTAATGACAGGGGAGGAAGCTGTTCTCATCTGTAAGCCTGTCAGCAGCATATAAACATCAAAGAATACATGAGCTACATATTAAAGTAGTATCTAAATTACACATAAATCAAATTTGCATGTGGCATGACAATTATGTTACGATAAGAACATTTATTGTACACTTATATCTCCATTAAAGTCCCCCTACAGTCAGAAGTGTGTTTCTGTTGTGCATATAGTTGAATGTTCGAGTTTCACTGTGTAGAATGTTGAATGAGCAGTCTCAGACACTTTTGAGAAATTTTCTCTGCACTCACTTAAAATCTGATTTTTAAAGGCGGGCCTACTGACATCACATCCAGCTTGTAAGCCAATAGAGACAGAACAGAGTAAAGCCCTACCCAGCCTGCAGGCTAATATTTGTGGAGGAGCACTTCAAATTTGAAGATAGCGCAGGCAGCGTGATAGCTTAGCTTAGCCTAAAGCCTGAAAAAGGAGAGAGGGTTGGGCACTTATTTAGTTTAGTTCTGCTCTTTACAAAGTAATGCGAGAAATTTAGACATGCTCGTAAGGTTGCCTCTGGTTTACAGACTTTATGCTAAGATAACTGTCTGCTAACTGTAGCTTAATATTTAATCAACAAAGATTAGAGAGGTAATGATCTTCTCATCAGGACCTTCAGAATCCAAAAGTGTATTATCTCAAATTTAAAACTACTCTTCTAATGTTTAATTCTGTCTTTTGTCCATATCAATGTATCCTCAAATCTTACTTAGTAAATAAGAGAAAACAACAATTAGCAGTTTGACTGTTACTGTAATGATTGTTTTCATTACCTCGGTCTGGTGAGTGTAGGAGTGTCGCAGAGGAGGAGGAGAGGCGCTTGGTTATAACAGGGTCTGTGTGTTTGGATAAATTTGTTGTGGACACTGACCGCCTGTCACCATCTAGAAACAAAGACAAATGATATAATAAAGACAGGATGGAATATTGAAAAGGCAGAATTGGGGAATACAGACAGGTGGATCCAGCACACTCTCTAAAGGATTATACTAGTCTATTTGGGTAAATACAGTTAGATGTGGAAAAACTACCAGTGTGATGCTAAAAGGGAGAAATATTACAAAATGAATAAGTGCTAAAATCATCTAAAAATGAAGCTAAGGTAGTTTAAATGAACGGTCCTGTGTTTTGGGATATGTGTTTAAGTTACGAGCTGGACTGCTACATGCAAATAAAACACACACTAATTGTGCCATTCGCGGCCTACAGTTACACTAATAACAGTGGGCTAAAACTGTGCTGTACAGTTGTAGTGCTAGAGCCAGTTGTCTAACACTGGCTGGCTAAGTGACACAGTGCCATTATATTCACATTGAGAGGTCATTCCGTATCTGCGGTAGAGACTGAAAGCACTCTGCATGTGCTCCAGTCCAGCAAGGTCGAGTGGATAGAGGAAAGCCGACTCGACAAAACCTGGACCAGGAGTGGAAAAAGACAATGGCAGAATGGAGATCAGAGAGCAAGGATAAGAGAGAGAGGGAGTGAGAGAGAGGGAGAGGTAGAGCAGGGGGTGAGTCAGCAGTAACAACAGTGGGCAGGGGATCTGTAAAATCAAATGCAAACATGGCAGAACAATACTGACACACAGAGGCAAGAAAACATAATTACATTAAGAGACACTAGGAAGATGAGACATCAAAAAGAACTGGTAACGTTCAGGAGGAAAAAGTAAAAGTACCAGTTGGTGTGCTGGAAGTGTTTGGGTGCAGTGCTCCTCCCCATGACCACCGGTTGGGTTTCTGTATGGCTCTTTGGCTCCTCTCCACCGTCCGACGCATTACCGCCTCGTGACGAGCCTTCAATCACAACAATATGAAAACATCCGCACTTAATTGGCATTAATTTAAAGACGCCCAAACAAGCAAACACTGCTGGATGGAAGAACATGTTTCTGCTCTGAAATGCACGGCATGTGGCAGTTAAAAACTGATTACACAACAAGCTCAAAATGAAAGCAAAACCACCAACCATTTAACTTTTTTCACATGCACAAACATTCTTTACCTTCAATTCATTGCCAAAGCAACAATGGTGATGGAGTAAATCATAACCAAACAAATCTGTCTGTATTTCACAGTATACCCTAGTTATTTGACTTGTGAAATGGCAAGGTTTTTGTGCAAAGCTTGGTTTTCCAGCACAGAAGGGGGGAATAACTGTAGTGCCAGAGTAAGCTTTACTTTGGACTACTGGATACGGCAGTTGGAAGGATGACACAGCCTATGGTGTCACACACATGTTGACAGTGTTTGTGTAAAAACTCTCACTGCACAAAGAGGCATACTTAAGTTTTTTTCTTTTTTTAAATCTCTGGGATAACATGACGCTTTAAAGTCATTAACACGTGCTGTTTCAGAATCATGTTCTGGCCTGTGCCTCGGAGTCCCAATGTTCATTAAATCAATAACCTAATTAAAAGAAAGTAAAGGATAATTTCTAACTAAACAAGTAAGCAGCAGCAAGACATACTCTATGTGCTGTATATTTTTGGGTTTGCTCTCTTCACAGAGGCCTCAGCCTATTTAAAAATCAGCCATGGTGATTGTGCTTTTCCTCATCTCCAACTATGATTTTACCTATGAGAGGATTCAACATTCTGTGTCTAATAGCTTCTTAAATCCAGCAAAAATCAAAGCCTCATAACATCCTGTTAAAATTCTATGGTTGACATCATTATGCAGTCAAAAGTCAGTGAAATTGAAAATAAGTGGATAAAATCGATATTTATGAGCAAGTTCATGTAAATGAGAATTATCATGTTGTAGGGAATGAATGGGTTTGAAAAGACCATAATGCATTGGTGTGTCGGACCTTGTCTTCCTCCATTTTCTGCCGTCTTTTCTCCTCCACTGCAGTCCGTCTCTTTTCCTCCTTTACCCTCTGCTCCTCCAGCCTTCTCTTCTTCTCCTCCAGCTGCTTCTCATAGTATTGCCTGGCTCGCTCCTCACGCGCCTGCCACTGAGCCTCCTTGAGAGCTGAGGCATGATGCATGCACATACACACACACAGACTTAATCACTTCATGCATATACGTATCCTAAATGTGTTCACATGCTCATACACACTCACAAAAAATAACAAGGACAGACACACTTGTGCTTATAGCAGCAGTGTGATGGGTCATCTGTAGATCATGTGATGAGGCTTTAGCTTTCAGCACGAAGCAAATCCCCCAGACCCTCAGCTGGGACCAGAGGTTTGACTACTGTACTATACTCGCAACACAAATGCACAGCAATGAAGACGTACAAACACAAACACAAAGAAGCCATAATTTATTAACAAATATTTGTTGTGCTACGTCACTCAAACACGCATTCAACACGCTAGCCTTCCTAAACTGTTTCCCAAGGCCTGACATATTATGTAACACTGGTGCCATGGAAACAAGGGGGTGCCAGACTTTATGAAACACCAAGAGAGAGGGGGGCACTTCACCGCAGCTACCAACCAAGTTCAGTCGTGATGTGTTGCACAAAAGAAAGTGAGGACGCATTTAAAGTCAACATAGTCACTTAAAGAATACACACCATTCTGTTTGTCACGTACATCCCGGCGCTCACGTGCCAACCTCTGTCTTTCGTCAATCTTGTTGAAGAGCAACGAGTCTGCAAACAAACCAACTGTTCAACAGGAGTCTAAACACCTGGGCAACCGGGTTAAAGGAATAGAGAACACAGAACAAATCCTGTATTATTTCCCTGTGTGCCTGTGTGACTTACCTGGTTTAATGGCAACATTGTTACCGGGGCTGCTACTATGGGTGGTGCGAGTCAGGGTCGGGGTGGGAGTGTAGACCTGCAAGGAGCCTGTGGAGCTATGGTGGGTGGCCGAAGACGCTCTGCCATCCTCTGATTTATAGTGGGAGTAAGACACTATAAAGACAGAAATAAAGGCGAACATTAGGAACATCTATCACTGACGAACATTTGTATGACTTCTCACTTGCAAATATCTGCAGTGTCATCCACATCAAAAAATTATTAAAGTTTTCAAACTGAGTAACTTTCCCTAGTATCTACCCTCTATTAAAAGATAAAAGGTAGGTATTGCAGTCCATTTGTCCATAAACAACTGCTTTATAAAACACACATATCTGTATCTGGTGTAATATAGTTAAATAGGTAACATAATAGAACTAAAATACAAAGTTTACTTCAGTTAGGACTGGTCAGTATGGTCTTTAAGACACACATTGTCCTCAAAAGCTCTTCATAAATTCTACGGCTGGGCAACAAAATAAAATATAACAATATTTTCTAACATATGCTTTGCTCTCAGTACTGCAAGTAACACAGGGATAACTACTGGTCCTTTGTCCAAACATTAATTGAATGTGATATTTGATAATAATCAATCATCAGTAATGTGGATTTACTGACTGAAGCGGGTGAAGAATACGTAGGACACGCTGACAAAAAAAAAAAAATAATAATAATAAAACCAGGAAAAGACCATACTTAAGCCATATCACTAACAATATCCCCCAAAAAATAAATGATATATACGGTCATATGTCAAGCTATGTCTGTGCTGCAGTGGTGACTTATATCTCGTCTCAACGTTAACTGATGTGAACTAAAATGTGTGAAATAATACAGACTGTCACACATTTTAATCATCAGGATGGCAAAGGAGGGCATATGGAAGTAACAAAGACTGATGCAGTGGATGTAACTTTTTTTTTCTGCTTTCTTTGCCACATGGCTTAATGCTGAAATACTGATTGTAACCTTAACTAAACGTATGGAAAAGTTGCTGACGTTTCCTTTGGATACTAATGTTACGGATGCCAAGTGGATTTTCTTAGCTCACCAAAGCTAAGACTGTTAAGTTGTACAGTATCTTCCCCTTCTGAACTTTAAATGCACTGGGACACAAGAGCTGTGTCACTGTCAGTTTTAAATCAAATTTACAGTTAATGTAACCAGTGTTACACTAGCAAAACAGAGACGTATGCTTTTAGCAGAGCAGCTGGTATTTTCGGTCTAATGTATTAATAATATACCAATATAGCCAAACAACCTGTTTTAAATCAAGTTAACTTTCATTTCAATATACATTATCTCAGGTAGACATTTTGTTCACTTAATGTATGTATGCTGTAACTGCTCATCCATCAGCAACTACCAGAATTAAGTAATGCCAATTACAATAATTTCTAAAATGTTGTGTTGTTGCGATTAATCAGGTTGACTTTTCGTCCAGTTACCCATTACTGCATCTTTTCTAATAAGACTGTATTTATTTCTTTTCTCTCTCTATACTCAGCTGACAAACGATTTGCCCAAATTTCTGTTGTATGATAACAGCAAATCTCCTCTTCAATTTTACTCGTGTCCTGTTATCACTTAAGCCAAAATTATACTTCTGTTGTTGTTTAGACACAATAAGAAGTCTAAACACTAAATAGCTTTTCGGATGATGCTTGTACAAAAGCAACCAAGATGTAAAAGCAGGTTAAAGGTGTGACAAAGAGTGACTAAAACGGGGTCCACCAAACTAATGTATTAGTAAACGACCTTCAACTTGCCAGTTTGTTGCTTCTACTGTATTTTCAGGAAGTAAAATGGGGAAAATGATTTACTGAGTTCCATGTATTATAGGCAATGCTCCTGGATATGTTGCAGTGTTTCCACAAAGCAAAAAGCTAGGCTATTGATTAATAGCACTATCAGGCTCAGGGTGAATCAGCACTTTTAAGCCAGCCTCATAGACACTGAGCTTAACAAATAACCCTGCCTAAAAGAAAAAGCTGACCTAATTAGGCAAAGATCAAAGGACAAACTTTAGTGGGCTGTGTGCTGAGATGATTTTATTGTTTTTAAATTAAATATGATATTTAGCTGAAAGACTTTTTACTATATGCAAAGGAACCATAGGACTTCAAAATAACTGTTCTATAACACTTTTGTCTGTGAGTGTGAAGAATAATGACAGAGTTGGACCTCCACAGCGACCAACCTGACCCAGTAAGTTGATGACTAAATCAAGTCATTCCCCTTGAGCAACAACTGACAAATTAAAACACATCAACTTTACCTCAAAATAGTCCAAGCCACACACATTGTCCTCCAGTTTTCCACTTGACTTCTTTATCTCTTCACTTTAGCAAAACCTTGGTCAGATAAATAATGACACCGTGAGGAGCAAAGTACAAATTCAAAGTCGACTCTAATGTCTTGATGAACAAGCTCAAGTGCACTTTTCATTCAAATGTGACACTGCAAACTTAAACGCAATCCTCCATTGCCTATAAAATTCAATGCTACTATACAATTGATTTGGGTTATGTATATTATTGAACTAGCTTGTGAGACCTTTATGCTATTAAGTCAGGGCCTGTACACTTTTGAAAATGCCACTCCCATCATCGCTGTGTCACAGCTCTCTTTGTTTTGTGGATCCACGTGCATGCCGATCGTTCACAACATTCCCATGTGAACACACTTTTTTTTAAACCAAGGAAAAACTTAGAAAATCTTTAACAAAACCTTAAAACACTTACGTGTAACCATGCACAAAGGACTGAGAATCACTAAACTAATACAGTAACTGATATAAATAAAACAAATAAACTGTCTACTATATCTACTATGCTATTAATGCTGTGTGCCATACACAAAATCCCAGTTAATGAATAAAAAATACATTTTCTGAGATAAGATAAAAGCCTGGGAATGAACAACCAAACTACTGTGGTATTCTTAAAAAAATAAAATGATGGTAGTAAACCGTACCCTTTGATAGCCTTGTCATCACAGGACAAAGATATGAGTCATAGACACAAAGGTATTAGAGTCTGAGAAATTATTGAGGGTCAGAGTGTTTGCACATGTGTGCAAGCATTAACAGATCTAGCCTACCTTCTTGGAACTGGCTTTATAATGGCTATTGTTATAACAGGAAAGGCTGGGCTGGACCAGGTTACAATGATGTCTAGTCAATGTATTGCATCCTTTAAAATCATTTGCTTAAACAAAAGATCAGCTGAATAAAGAGAGCACTGTATTGTGCTGCAGTCAAACACTGCACTGAACACTTGCGAATGCCTTTTAGACAATGTAAACCAAGGCTCTTTATCAAACAACTTCCACCAAAGATTATACGGCTAAAAAAGTATGCACCAAAAGGTACAGTGAGGAGATGAGAAGCTCTTTCGTTTTTGCAAGTTAACATTCAGTAACTGATGAAGTGGGCCTTCTAACAAGCCAAGTGGGCCACTACAGTGAAGGGCAGAAACAATTTCCTCAGTCTGGCAGCTTGAACTGGAGCACTTCACTAAGAAGAGAGGGAAACCACACAAATAGGAACAATTCCCTTCTCTGCAAAGACTGGCACAGAAACAAAGAAAGGAACGAAGAGGGACAGAGACAAATAGACACAGCTCAAGAAGGAAAAAAAATGACCCTCTTTGTTATTCATTAACAAAATAAAATACTAATAATAAAACAACAGCATGCATATGCCTAAAGCTAAAATGATTATGGTTGATCAGATTAATACCCTCTTCCACATAAAACTGGCTGTAAATAAATTGTGTGGGAAATTTGGATCTCTCCAGCAGGAAGCAGTAATACGATAGACGAAGAAAATTGGACCATACATATGACTTACATAGAGGGATAGATATGAAAACATCTGTATGTACTAAAGCACAAACACTGTACGGCAGGTGTGCAAGATACACTGTGGCTCATATTCATATTACTAATCATTTATGCACTTTGAATAACAGCCCAATGTCCCCTTATCGTAGTATTTGCACATTTGACACAATATATTCACAGTTAGTGGATGTCGAGTGGTGTCTCTGTATGACACCAAACTAGCCCTCTGAGTGTCAGACAAAAGGAGAACGTACATTGCCTGCCCATAACAGTCATCAGTCATACATAATATATTTTTACACTGACAGCTCTTTAACCCTATAACCACTCCTGCATTGCTGAACTTAAAAAGTCAGCAGATATGGCTCTGTATCTAGTCTCCTGGACAGTATCCCATATATAAAAGAAATTAACAGGGGTCATCCTGCACATAGAAGAAGCCAACAGGCATCTTTATTCTCACATATGAGGCTGCTTATCAACCGGTATGTGTTTTCAGATTGGTTATATCACTTGAATGCATGGGTTCTTAAAGTGCAGCCCTCAGATACATATTGTGCAGAACCTAAATGTGACATGACATGCACTTTCAGTAGCCTACACACCCAACCCCCACGTGGGCTGTGTATCCATAATAGTTAGATTAGTCTGTGTCTGACATAGATGTTTCTATGTCTCTACATTCTTTCTGGAGTTATGGCTATGTTTGAATGAATGAAAGAAAGGAAATTAATGAACAGATTCTGAATGGATGAACACCTTCTTTACATTCAGATCATATTGCTCTCCAGTTCTTGTATATCTTATCCATCATCCTCTCCACAAATAATTGGAAAGTTTCCTCAAATTGCTGAGCAAAATTCATTCAATTCCAAAACAGCTCTAAAAATAATTTCAAAAGAATGTGATCATTTCCACATTCAATGTTTAATCACAGCAACATCATTTACTTTTTTTTTCAAAAATATGCAAATTATGAGGAAGGGAGAGACTCACTTTGTGAAAAACTGCATGTGCAAATAATCCAATTTCAGATTAAAGTGTCTCAACCTTTTTTTTGCTAGGAATTTGGAGATTTTACCACCTACAGCCAATAATATTAAAAGTTTCAGAGAATCTAGAGAACACTAATCATAAGAGTAAAGGACAAAAACTTACATTGAATGCTTGTGACCTTTAATCCCTAAGGGAGCAGTGAATTAGGAACCAATGTGATCCTATGCAGGGCATTACTACATGGGCTCAGGAACACTTTGGACAACCACGGTCAGTAAACACAGTGAACACAGCAGACATTTCAAAGCATCTGTGTTACTATGAGCGTGTTTTAGTACCCATGGCACGGGCGACTTCCACAGAATAATAGCTTAAAGGTACAAACAGGTTTTGGAACAACATATGACACCATCTGTTCATCATCTTTTTCAGAGAAATCCCCTGCTTATTCAATCTGAACAATGCCAAGGCACATTCTGCTCACCTTTCCGCAGCTTGGCAGGTACTACACTAGCCTGTCTGAAGTCCAAACCTGTCCCCCAATGAAAATGTGTGGCACAATATGAAGTGTAAAATACAACAACACTGACCTCAGGCTGTTGAGCACCTGAAGTTGTATGTCATGCAAAAATGGGACTTTCATTTTCAAAATTTCAACAATTGTTGTCCTCCTTTCTTACATGCTTGCTGGGTTTTGTAAAAAGAAAAGAGATGCTCCATCCTCCTGCACTTTTTTTGAAACATGTTGCAGACATCAATTTTAGAATAAGTTTGTTTATTTAGAAAAATAAAATTTATCATGTTGAATATTAAATATCCTGTCATTTGTCTGTATTTAATAATATTCAAGCTAAAGGGGCTTTGTAAATGATTTCATTCTGTTGTTATTGGTATTTTGCAAAATGTCTCATTTCTCTAGAATCAGGGTTTTAGACAGCCATATTACATCCTTTGCAAACACACTAAAGACAATTGTATTGAAGAATATGCTAACTTAATGTGCACAAGTAAACCTCCAAAGACCCTGACCAAATATTGCCACACTTTTGTAAGAGCTTCCCAATTACTTTATCAACCAAGAAAAGTAAGGTAAACTATGTGAAAAAACTAAAGGTACAACAGTATTTAACGAAAGACGTTTAATTTCAAATCTAACGTGCAGTACAGGGCCATGAGGAAGCTCTACTGTTGCTTACAGACTGCACTTGTGCTCACTTCTTACTGGCTTCCTACTTTCAACCTCTACCCATTTATCAGTAAAATATGCAGAAGTCATGGGATCTAATCACAAGTCTTTACCTGGATTTTGGTTCATGTTTCCAGGGGTATTAATCCTAGGATGAGACCTGTGTAACCCCTGGTCTGATTACCACTCTGACTAGCCGGATCGAAGGGACAGAATCAACACTGCTACTTCCTGAAAACATCCTCTACTGTAAAAGATAAGGACAAATCCAAAGTCCATTATGCAGTGAGGGGGACGCAGGAAAAAGCAAAAGTACAATTTCCAACCAATGTCTTGAAAAAGAACCATAAAAAAAAAATCTTTCCAAATAAAGGGTAAGCAGGAGGGGAGAGAGAGAGAGAGGGGTCAGTTCTGATGTTTTTGAGCTGACCGAGTGTGAGACAGGTTGTGGCGACTGTCCAACCCCCATCCTTTTGTCCATAAGCATGTGTGTGTACATGTGTGTGTGGGTAAAAGAGACAGAGAGTGAGACATTGGGAGAGTGTCACCGTTTAATCTGCCCCTCCCTTCTGTAGTGCTGCTGCTGGTGTGTGTTCTCAAACTCGCTCCCCACCCCCAATCTATCTGCATTCATTGGCAGTCAGATTAAATGGTCAGAGTTGGCGATTAATACTGTGCTGTCCAAGTCAGGGGGTGGCAGGCAAGCAAGCTGTGTGGCTCTGGCATCCCATGTAGCCTGAGAGGATTAGCTGCTGCTAATGCTAAGCTAAACGCTAAACTCCAGTCAACAGAAAGGCAAAGGAGGCAGAGGGTGGGATGCCATCGTACAAGGCACGTGGCACAAGTTTCACGGTAGATGGTATATGTATAGTCAAACTATCACTCAGTACAGCTTCTGACAACAGGGTCATGAATCTAACTATCTAATTGGGTTGCATGGGGTTAAAAAATTCTCATCGTTGACTAAATCGGTATATCCACTTATCACTGGGTGGTGCAGGCGACTCAGCTGCTCTTAAATGGAACCAAATTATAATCCAACAGAATAATTGAGGCATATACAATGTCTTCATTTCACACACACAACTAAACGATTCAATTTAACTAATTTGTTGTAAATTTTAAAATCAAAATGATAAGATTGCAGCCTAACGCAACTTTCAATTTCAAGTACGCACTGGAACCTTGCAAGTCAGTGAGTTCTCCAAAACACGTTCCTGCAAATGTGCTTTTGATGTGACAAGGATAAGGGGAAGTGCTAATTTGTATTTACAGAGTGATGCAGTATCTTTAAAAATGGAGTAGAAGAGGGTCCAACATAACCTTAGAGATCATCCCCTACCCCAGCCACTGCATGGACATCTCTCAATTCTAGGGCAGAAACACCAAAGGGATTCTACCCCCCCGGTAATTGTTAACTAGCCACATGCTGTTAGCTCTCCTCAGCACCTCAGCCCAGTGCTCCAGAGGAGCTAAAAGACTGACCTTCAACTGGGCTTTTTGTTCTTTTATCATCCTAACAAGCACCTGCACCTTTTTAGTTTTGTTTCCTATCTAATATTTTATTCCACAAAACATCTGCACCAATCCACATCAGCACTACTGACTCACACATCTCATCTTATAATTTTTATTTAGATTCCTGATTATTATAATAAATTACTTATGTTAATTGCTCACTCTGTATTCTTTTTCCTTATGTTTCCTCTTATGTTTGTCATGGCCTAGAAGTAAATATTTTAGTTATGATGGTACACGTGGTATTTTTGGAATAAATAGCTGTATTTTATAATTATGACAAGAGCTTACAATCCTCTGTTCGTTTCCCCTGCATCATTCCTCTTATTCTCGTCTGTTGTTAATGATTTAAATGTGCTCTGCAAGCTTGGCCCATGAGAAAACAGTAGAACCTCATCAACATGAGGTCTGTTAATGTGTAGTTCTTTTCACTGTGTAGTGTAGCTGATGCCAACAAAAACTTGGTCTAATGGATTCAGGTTATCTTTGAATTGGATACGATAGTATTACTAAAACTAATATTTATGTTCTTTTTTGTAATATCTGATCACATTCCTGTCTCCCCAGTTCAAAAAAATCAGTGGTTCATATACAGATATTTACTAACACATAGACCAACACAAAAACTATGGGCTCTACCAAATGTAATTTCTATTAACGTTTAAAGCTTCTATTGAGGTTTTGACTGAAGCCTCTCATGTGTGTTGTCATATTTCATGTCATGACTTGCAAAAGTTCAAACAAAATACTGAAATTGAATAAACTGATTTATTTAGATTAAACATAGGTATAAGTGCTAAGCACACATATAATATGATCTTTTTTGTGAGTGATAGAGCAGGGCTATACGATACGTGTAGCACATACATGTTTGGCTGAGCAACAAACAGGCTGCCACTTTATGGCAATTTATGGTACAGATGAGTGTAGACTTCATCAGCACTTAACAGTGAATTTAGGTTAAAAGAAAAAAAAGGCTTACTTGTTGTTTCCTGAACTGTGGTAAACTTGAGCGGGGTTATCTCACTCAGACTTGACTGATCCTCTGTGCTTCCCAACTATGGTCTGGAATCTGAGCAAGACATCACTATAATTCAATCTTAATCTTATTTTTGAATGGGATTAGACAACACATCAGGTGTGCATCCTACTCTCATCTTTGTCTCTGCCTGATGAGACTCTGGTCAGACACCGACAATGCCTCAACAGTGTATCAAGAACAATTAATTTATTGTGGTTTAGCATGAACATGTATGCTCTTAAATATTACCATTAAGGAGAAAATCTAGTCGTTGTAAATAAAGATAGGGTCAAGCCCTTATTTTTGTTATTGGCGTTAAATAAGCGTATTTCATGGTCTTTCTGTGTGCATCAAGCAGCAGAGTAAACAGTTTTGAACACAGTGAAAAAGCTAAATGACAATAAATACTTATCTGTAAATTGAATATAATTTCTTAGATAAGAAAATTTTCTTAATTAATTACATGTATTTCTTGTTATTTTCATAACAAGGAAAAAAGGATGGGTTCCATGGGTCATGGAAAGCAACCTATGAAGGCACCACATAAATCCAAATGCATTATCTGAAACTGTGCAGAAATATCAGGTTTAAACAAAATGAAGAGGCAAGAAGAAAAAATGTTCAAGTTACATTTCAAATACAAGATTCTACTGTTGATTTAGAATTCAAATGTCAGTTTTAGGAACAAAGCTTTGGAGTTTTAAAGTGTTCAGTAAAGCCTGAGAAAAAGTTTAAAAGAAAGGTGACAGGAAGATGAATATAGATAAAATCCACTATAGTAATGCTAAATGGTTACATTACAATACTCAGTTGAGGTCTACTATGGTTTTTATTAGCAGCATGCTGCAGACTCACAAGGCTAAATTTAAAATAAAAACAAAATTTATTCTATATGTGTGTTAGCTCACCTCCTTTTACTGTAACTTTCAGATTCAGTCTGTAATACTACAAAAAAACATTAGTTATCTTTCCCCATGACTGACTCTTCAAATCCTAATCCCAACTCAAACAAAATGGGTCGAAAGAAACCAACTGTCCCTTCAAATACAACAACACAGCAGATCTCGTCAGGGCTGAATGAAAAGATATGAAATGAATAAACACATAATAAACAGACAGCAAAGCAAATCTTCATCTGGAAAAAAAAAACAAAAAAAAAAACAAAACAATAAAACAAGAGAAGCTAACAATTTTGAAAACAAATTTGTATATTTATACCAGATGTTATTGCTGTAACGTGCTTTTGCGTTGACTGTTTACTGATGCATTATAACTACAAATGCGTGTGAAGCCAACTCCACCTTCACTCTCAACTGATGCCCTTGCTTTGACACAATCTTGCCTTGTCAGCCAGTACATACACACACACGCACGCACGCACGCACGCACACGCACACACACCAGTCACCGGCCTACAGATGGCTAAGCTTGATGGGCTAAGAAGACTTTACCTCTGCAAGAGCAACAGCGCACATGCACACAGAAACACACACACACAATTAAAATCATATTACTAAGAAATACAGATGTATACCTGTCTGATACCTCACAATTTGAGACGTTTGTACACACTGTCTACTCATGTGACTCTCCAGAGACTGCTCAAACAGTTGTCTGCCCTATATATCAATGCTCTCACTTACACTGATTAAATGAAGCTCAAATAGCACAGTTTGTGTAAGTAACTGTTCTCTCCACTTTCTACCCATCAGTTTCCCTTTACACTTTCATGTCATACCTCTTTTCTTCTTTCTGTAAACATCTCCCCGTCTTTGCCCCTCCTCTTCCTCAGTGATGGTGAAGAGTGCCGGGATGGCTGTGCGGCTGCCTCCCTTCTTCAGACTCTTCCTGCCCAATCGGCACCCACCTCCACCTCGCTCTTGACTTTTGCTATCTGGCATTGCCTTCTCTGTTGCTAACCATCCAGCCTGGGGCTAACTCACCCAGCCCAAGCCCATCCTACCTTGCAGTGGTGGATACCAGAGGATACTGGTAGACAGGGTCACCCCTGAAAGCCTTCTTCTCAGTGAAAATGTAGACAGCTAACAGAATATGCTAACAGCTAACTCCTCTGGGTAAACATCCCTGTTCTATCTTCAGGCACAGGACAGAAAGGAGAAAAGGAGGGATAAGGGTTAAGTGAAAAGATGGAATAAAAAGAATGAAGAAATGTGGTAAAGGATGAAAAGAAGAGCAAAGGACAAAGTGCAGAGAGATGACGAGAGTGTGTGTGTGAAAGAGAGACAGCGCTGCTCACGGTGCTATGTCCACACACCCTGCGATGGCAGTGCCAGGCATAGAAAAAGAGTGACAGAGACAGAGTGCTCAACAGAGTCTGAGCTCTTTAAGTCTGGCTTAGAAAATAAGACTTAATCCACAAGACTGGCTCACTGGAGAGCTGGAAAAATTGCTCTTCTCTTGACTCCCTCAATGCTCAAGAGATGCTGCTTCTACTCTCATCACAGTTACTTCAGCTTACCTCCCTCAGTCTCTCTCTCGCTGTGCAGTATACACAGAGGACAACAGACACATGGGTCAGCAGGGCTTTTAAAATATTCAGTGTGGATCAAGCATTGGAAGGTAAGATGGCACCAGAAAAGGGTTTCCCTGACAACAGTAGTACATGGACCAGGCTGCATTGGTAGAGTGTAAGCAAGCAAGCACAGGTGGGGCACATTTTAATGTAATGTACAAACACACACACGCCTATGCACACACCAAACCATGTAGCGCAACCCCTGACTTAGAGGGGCGGGTTTATGGAGCACATGGCATTAAGTCCCTGCCCCATCCTCCACTTAAAGAGACATCAGCTATTTGATGTGTACTATAAATATGCATGTCATCCTGAAGCAGGACTAAAGTGACAATATGCAGAAAAATTTTGTATCAGAGCAATTATGTTCCAATAGTGCTTCACTTTTATTTCATGCACTGCATGTGCACTACATATGGAAATATAAAATATGAAAATAAATGAAGACAGTCTTTGAGGAGGCAGATGTTTTCAAATTCCTGACAATTTCACATTTTTGAGTTGGTTGCAGATCGTGTATTGCAAAATGCAAATGTGTTGTCTTCTTCTGAAATGGAAGCACAACGTCCTGGTAACTGGAGACAACATATTTTTCTCGTCCACTGTGTGGCTCCACACTGCACCTTGACATCATGATTGTCACAACACTGTGTTCCTGCAGCTGCTGATTCTCTCCCCTTTCTCATCCTCTTCTGCGTTTATTGGTGGATCCCAAACTAACTTTACAAGTGCATTCTGTCACTTTCTGCATCAGAGTTCCTACACACTTCGCTTGTTTAGTCAATGAAAACATACTTGTCTTGGGTCAGTTTATCAGAATTAGCCCTATTTATATACATACTGTATATATAGTACAGGGTTAGAAGATTTGCTGAGCCTTGGGCAGTTGCTTTTGAAGGTAGGGAAAACTAAATTCATTACTGATGTATAATAGTCACACAAGTCGCATTATGAGCCTGTCAAATGACTGTGCAAACATCAGGCTGAGCAGATGCGTGGAATGGGCTTGCGCATGCTTATCTTGTATGTACCAAGGCAAATATACACGGGGATTAAACAACCAGCATGACAGCTTGAAATCATGATGCCAAAGAGACTGTGCCTCAAAACAGACACAACCACCGACAGGTACCCTCAGTCTCATTACCAGTGCACCTCCTCTGACAGTTGGCTTGTCATTTAGTTCAACTTTTGCAACGCAAATGGCCTCATAATAACAAGTTCTCTGTGATATCAAGGAGTATTTACTGAAGAACACACCCAATCCACAATTATTCTTAAAAGCTAATGAAAGTACTTCAATAAAAGATTTCAGGACAAGAATTGTTGCCCCATCTTCTTAAGGGCATATGCTGCACAAACAGACATACCAGTATTCAAGAAAGGGCAATCTGATCTTTGTCCCTGCAGGATAGAGTAATTCTGTAAGCCAACACCCAATCTTAAACCGGATAGGCTTGGGTACACAGACTTCTCACACCTACTGGGTATGTGTATACAAGTGACAGACATGGGAAAATGAAATATTATATAGTATTGTATAAACATACATTTATGAATGCAGGTATATGAGGTCATTTTTACTTCTTAATTTTAAAAGAGCAACCTTAGAGTGAAAGGTCTGACTCTGGCTTTTTTGAGAATGCAGAGGCAGTGAATTTACAAGTGACAGACATGTTAAGATGTTAGTTAAGAAGGTAGTTAAGGTTTTCAAAAATAAAAATTCTAATCTTTCCTTGTTGCTTACAGCCACAACAACAGGTAATGCTTCATGCTACTTAAGCGCCATTGTAGTAACTTGTTCAATTATGATAACCGTAACTTGGTTGGTTGTTCGTGTAACATGGATCTGCTAGTCTAGAAGCAGAAGAAAGGGGACCACAGTTTGTGCAGTTCACCTGAACACTAGCTTGTGGATGATTTCAAGATGAATCTCTAACTAAGATCATCATATTGCCCACCCCGGGCACAGTACAAAATAAGTAAATAAAGTGCTTAAACACTATATATTACAGTACCAAGTATTACTAAATTTCATACTGTGTCAAAGGTTACACACCGAGTTATAGATTACAGACGATGTTTAATGGTATCAGAGTATCACGATACACATTTTCGAAAACAATAGGGCTATTGAGATTCATGACATCCTGTCGGAGCCCTTTGTAATCGAATCTAATGGTGGGGCATCTAGTGTTTGTAAGATTAGATGTGGATGCAATAAAGTTAGACAACTTTAGCACTGGACACCTCACACAGCAATCAGCATGTGTATCATCAGTCCCTAACAACAGATCAGTAGAGTTGGGCTCCAATAAGTGAATCAGGAAATTAAATCAGCTTTTTAAGGATCCCAATGAGTGACATCTCAGTACAGAACAGGGATGAAACATGCAAACACGCCTACATTTTTACACAGAGAATTTTGCAGCAGACTTAAATCTTCCTTATGTATCAACACGTAATTGCACAAGGGGGGATTATCCACAATATTCTTGGTCGATTCTTGCGACACCACTGGCGACAAGTGACCAATGCTTTAATGCTCGAAACTGCAAATCGTTACTGACAATAGCTCTTTAAAGCTGCCAAGACTAATTAAAATGACACACGAGCTGAAAAAAATCAGCAGCCAAGTGAGCCGCTTTCACCCCCCACCACCAAATAGCAATGCACTAAATAATGAAGTAAACTGTAGAAAAGTTTGGGATATTAAACCGATGCTATGGACAGCGTGAGAACGCGCTGAAACATCAGCCGTAAAAGGCGGACAGGGGAGTCGTTAAGCTAACGTTAGCTAAAGTCAGAGCGCTCACGGATTCACCTGTCACCTCAGCCGAGTCGACAAAATGTCAGGAACAGGTGTCCGCCAGCCAGGAACTCCAAGTTTCCGACAACAGCCGCAACTAACGCAAAAGTGGGAAAACACTCGAATAATTTAGTTAAGAGAACGCGTTTGAGAGACGTGAAGCAACCGTGTGGGTGAGCCGGTTGACAGTTAATCCCACTCCCGTGACCGAACCGGCTCCGTGGTTACTTCGAGTCTCTGTAACTCTGCGTCAGCGCTCCAGCACCGACAAACTCAGCCCGGAGACCCCCCGCTGGTGAAAACTCAGCACCTTGAATCACGGCGAATTCGAGGGAAAAAGTTTTTGTCGGAGCGAACTTCTCTGGCGGCCGAAACTCACCTTGGGACTCGGGAGGAGATGCGTCGCTGCCATCCTGGTCCGCCATTGCTCCTGACGTCAGCTGAGAGGGATCTGCGCCTGCAGGGAGCTGCCGGCGTGGCCGGCCGGGCGCACTGCCGCGGACAGGTGGGGGGTGCCGGAGCCGAGACCCGCACCGAAGAACCGCATTAGTAGTGTGTTAGAATCGCATGTCGGGGTCAGAATAAACTTTTCACATCACGACAGTATCAGTCATTCGTGATGTTATGTCATTTGGAGCAGTGATAAGCAAAATCTGTTAATCTGCACGATTGCCTACTTAGCTGAGAAAATGGTACAGGCCCATATCAACTATATAAACACTGTTTGGCGAAGGGACTGTCTAATTAGCTTGAGATGGGGCAAGGTGGACAATTGAAAGCAACTGGTCTCTGTGCTCTGTGCTCTGTCTGAAGTGATCTGCTGACATCTACTGGCAATCAGTGTGGTGCAACTGTTACTATTTACTCTGTGCAAGCAGCAGTAAACCTGTCCCATTGCATTTTTACTTGAGATCAAAAATGCAGTCAAAAAGTACTTCAAACACATTGATGGAGGAAGTACAGTGTAAAGATGCTGCTACAGAGGAAGCTTTGTGGTTGTGTTGCCTATATTTTTGGAGCATAAATGTTGATTAATAATTTGTAATCACCGTGTTAGTTTTTCAGCTTGCAAATGGGCGGGGTAGCATGGGCAGCTTACAGCAATATATAATCATACTTTATTATATAAATGTAAGAGTGCATCGAAATCTTGGAAAAATTATTTTCAACTCATTAATTCATTAACAAATGCTTGAAACGTTGCAATTTAAGTTTAAAACGTCTAGGCAGCACTTCTTGCTGCTGTTTCAGCCATGTATCCTCCTCCCTCACTGGACCTAAATTCAAAAAGTTGATAGTTTTTGTCTTACAATTAGCACCACTGTTCCGCATAGCTGTTTTGCTTATTATTCCTTCTCTCAAACCCAATGGATCTAGATGGCACCTCACTCATGTTGCTCAATTTGAAAAAAATATAGCTACATTTTAAAAGCTCAATAGCAGTATCCCTTCAAGAATGTTGTGATCCACAGACCTTGCTGCTAGCATTTCTGTGTCGAAGCTTTTTCCTTTTCCCGAATTAAAGCTTATAACCGTCCAGAAGGAACTGGAACACTGTACTTTAGTTGTCTTAGTTAGTTCAGTTACCCTTTTGTATTCAATTCCCTGGAAGCCAGAACCTGTTCTGGCTTCCAGGGAATCATTTCATGCTTGTCAGAATTTTAAATGTGGGCAGTTTACTTAAAGCTTCACCACACACACACACACACACACACACACACACACACACACACACACACACACACACACACACACACACACACGCACACACACACACACACACACACACACATACAAAGCTGTGTCCATCAGTCACTTTGGTTTTAACGGGCGTTACTAGTGACATTAACAGCGGCTCTGGTCATGCAAACTACGACAATGAGCCAACATTCATAAATGAAACTCAGCCACACAATTCAGCCATTACAGCTGTACTTTTATTACTGTAATGTGTCAAAACATTTTCAAAATAAAGATCTGTAATACTCTAAGACAACTGAGCATCAGTCATAGGCTACAGGCTACCAACTTCTATATGGGTGTATTTACTAGCAGATATAGTAAATACTGTATAGTAGACAGTATATTTATATTTTTTTATAGTCTTGAGTATAGGCTTTATCGTTTAAAGGCTTAATCATTTTGAACGACTTTGTAGATTATTGGACAAATTCATTTTAGTTGCGTCTCATAAATCACAGAATGCTTTATACCATACGACCAGCAGAGGGAGCCCTCTTCTCACAATAATCATTTTTGTCTCATCCAACTTCATTCATCCTCTTCATTGGTTTTCAATGCGTTTGTCATTAAGTTTCATTGATAGATCGATACAATGGTTAAAGCACCATTATCAGATAATTTCAGACTCATTAGAAATGCATGACGTATTGCTTGGTGTATTCATGCTTCAATAGCAGTTAAAGCAAATTTATCAGTTCTCAAAAAAATCAAAATGTGTTGTTTTTCAAAAGTGATTGGCAGCACATAAAAATATAAAGGGCATTTGACCTCAAAGCCACACTTAGTGACAGAACATTACTTAAGGACAAAAGACGAGACAGGGGGACAAAAATCAAACGCAGCACCGTTATTTCAACCAAGGCAGTCATATCTGAGCAAGGATTTAGTGTTCTTGGCTAAATGTATGCTAATCTCACCTCATATCACTGCTGTTTGCTATACTATGCAGGCGCACCCCCTCCTCTTAGATTCCCAAGTGAAATAGCTACTGATTGGTGCACAGAAAATTGCAACCATGGCAACCAGCTGTTTAGCAAATTCTCTGCTGGACGAGATGGAAGGAGGAGAAATTGGCCTGTAGGTGTCTACTCGCAGACTCCCGCACTGACAGACACACACACAGACAATGGGCACTTCATGTGGTGTCTACACTGCCAGAGATAGAAAAGATGGAAAAAAAAACCAACCCCTCTTGTTTAAGGTTTAACCAGTGCCCTTCATCCTCCTTATTTTTCAGACAGAACCCCTGAAGACAGAGCCGGCCGCTGCTCTGCCTCTTCAGCCTTCAGTGTCTGTTCTTGTGTTTGCACATGTCTGTTCTCCATTTGCCATGAAACCATGAAGGCTGGTCATGAGGTGCAGGGTTGAATCTGTAGCTGACGGTTAAAGCCTGGGGTGATGCTTTCACTGCGTTCACATGTGCATGGATGAAAGCCTCCCAGAATCGTCTCTAATTGGTTCCCTGGGGAGAGGGATCTTGACATTCACCCTACACGGGAATCAATCCACACCACAACCAAAAGGTATACACACTGAGCCTCTGTGTGGCGGAAAGCGTTTACATGCTCGACTGAAAGGAGTGAATACACAAAAATACATTGCGCTTATCATGATCATAGTGACCAAAATTACCACAGTGCATCAGGGCTGTGACAGCATTGTTCAAATATGCTGTGAATGTTCAAAAAGTGCTGACACACAACTGGAAATCTTTTTAGCAAGTGTTGTTTTGAAAGAAATTAGCAATGTGCACTTTCTTTGTGCGTTAATATTAAAATAAGAACACAACCCAAGCCACATTCAATAGTTTTTCAAAGGCCGTTATGGAGGCAGATTGCATAATTGGAATTTGAGGCAATAAAACTAACGGTCAGTTATTTACCAATGACCACTGCATTACCATAGTGCTTGATGTGAAGATTTGAGAGGAATTAGTAACACGTTACGAGTACTCAGGCTACTTACGCAATGTGCTGTGTTTTGAAATCCAAGTGATCAGTTCATTAATTACATTTTTTTAGAAGACCATCCGTTACTTTTTAAAGGAACAATATGTAACCCTGACACCCAGTGTTTGAAAGAGGTACTGCAGTCCAAATTCAAAACATGGGAGGGAGCAGTCTCCCCCCTGCACCTTCCTCCCTAGACTCCAAGCACTCCCGGGTTGCCAGGTCATGAATGCCGAAGCTTCAGGAGCGTAGAACAAGGCTGAAACTGTCTTCGAAAGAGGTTGAGTGACGAGTCCCACAATGTGAGTTGATAAACAATATTTTAGGTTTGCGGAGTGGAGTCAGTTACATCGGAACCAGTTTGCATGCTCACTTCCGTCGCTACGTGTGTTTGCTGGGACAATAGGTATCTTATCTGGCAACCAGGGGGGAATTCCAAAACAGCCGTGTCCTGTTCTGGTCAAAACAAAAACAGACCAATCCACACTGGTATTGAAAGTTAAGGAGGAGGAAATCATCTCTTCTGCATTATTGTTGTGATATTTTCAGAGCATGATTCCTCAAGATCCGACAATAAATGGAAAGTTTTAGGATTTAATACAGTAAATATCTTACATATTGCACCTCAAAACTGCTTAAAAGTGGAAACGCAAACCAAGACAGCTGGAGACACTGTGACCAGTCAACCTAAGCTCATGTTTCAGTAGATAGACTGTACTCTGTACCTCCATTTGCAATGTTTTAGTTCGCTAAAAAGGTACAATAAATGCCATTTTCAGTTCATGTGTTTATTGGTCATTCTGTCTATTGAATTAAATCAATAAATAAATGATTTTAACACTATTTCGTTCAATTCAACTCTATAACATATGGACCTAAATAGTAAGGCTCTAAACAATTCACACCCCTATTGATCTCCAGAAGAAAAGCGATTTGTGAATCATGATATTTTTTTTAATTTACATAATGGGCCGCATCCTCACATCGTCACAATATCAGATTTCACTGTACGATTATCACAGCCAGATAAATACATGATAACAATAATATCACAGTTTGGAGAAATTGTTTGAAAAAAATCCTGTCAGTCAAATTAATCCTTATTATATTTTGTGTGTAACCATGACTCAACAAAAACACAATTACACTTAATAACCAGTGAAAAGGAAATCAGATGAGCTGATTATCTATACAACATTATCATGTATTATTAACACAATATCAAGAGATTATTGTCTTAAGGGGCCTTAAATTGATGTAACTGTTTGAGTTGAGTTGAGTGAGGCCTTGTAATGCACCTCTTTTGTGATATTTCTGGCAGCAAATGAAGGCAGTGCACTGTGTTGAACATGCAGCACTAAGGAATCTCGGAGACAATGAGGCAAACAATGCATCGGCCGCAAAAAATCTTCTCAAACCGGCTTGCAGAGGCACGCGGCTGTGTTCACGACGGTAACACGTCCAACACACAGACACAAAGAGATGTCAGTGGAATCGCAGTTCAGCTAATCTGTGTCCTTTCTAAAAAGCCGTCACAACACCAGAAATTTCATTTATCACTTTGGCAGATGTTCCCATGACGGTGAAATCATACACAGCCTGGCAATTAATAGTGAAGCTGCTTGCAACCCACTTGTATTGAAGCAGCACTGCATTTTCAAAGCCCTGCTGAAAGCAGGTGATGAACTGTTATCTGGTATGAGTACAAAACAACGTAACCTGGTTTTCACTTCTGTTCCTCAGACTGCCTGTTTGTCTCTGTTGCCCTGTCTCGCTATTCTCATATCACCTCTGAGCAGCAGACAGACGGGACCATCTCTGCATAGCAACAAATCGCTCCAGACCTGCTTCTGTGTCTTCACAGTTCATTTCTCTCCTCCTGTTTGGAGGAATCGGTGAATCAGAGTATTAGTATATTTTTTTTTACCCTTATCTTTTATTCTGCCTTTTTACAATTTTGATGTGATTTTCATTCACATTTTCACTGCAAATGAGAAGTCTTTCTCAACCGACTTTCAAGGTTATAGGAACACGTTTGAAAAATGTAATTGAGTTCAGCCTCTTTTTTAGAATTTAAAGTCAGAATTCCGACCATTCTTGTCAGAATTCTGTGTTTAATGGCAGAATTTTTTTGATGACTCTAATGTCCTTTATATAACATCAAACACACAAGATCCATCAAAGAAGAAAGAGATGATGTCACCTTACAATATGTTGTTCAGGAAATTTCGGGCTGGTCACTTCACATTTTTGGCAAATCCATCAGCAGTTTCATTTCAGCCTGCAGCTTCCTCATGCATGGAATCCCAATATTTCTTGTCTTAATTCGGTTATTTATCAGAATTTTTCAAATTTAGAGTTTAAGTCAAAATTCCGGAAGGAAAAAAAAATAATCATATGAATTTTTCACATGTGGCTCTAATCCTCTTCTATATTTATAAGATGAAATCTTTAGAAAGGATGAAATTAGACCCAGTCTTAAACATTCCTTGCAGTTCTAACCTGTTTCTCCCATTGACTTTTTCTAAAAATGTGCAGTATGACAGTTTCCCTGCTGCGCCTTGGTGTTGTTTTGTTTTTTTACACTCACAAGGCTGCTAAGCATGTCTGTGTAGTTATGGTAGCATAAGTATAATGGCCTCTTTAATTATCTCTGTCTCTGCATAATTCACCAGAAACAGATGGCATAATGGAGACTGATTTGAACTCACCCCCTGCAGATAGACAGTTGTCTACCCACTCACACACTCTCAGCTGTACGGTGCATGAGATCGTTATACAGCTGAACAATCTCACCCCTCCGGGTTTGCGTTGAAATGGCCAACCGCAGCAAAGAAAACAAACCTCAAAAACAAGTACACAAACAGCCCAGCAGACGTATGGCTATGTGACCTAAGTAAATAGTGCTATTAGTTCTAAATCCTTGCTATTAATCCCTCCGGCGGTCACAGTGGTATTGTCTACTGTGTTTACAACAACATTGTTTACTGTCTCAAATCCAGCCATTGATTTTGTGGGTCAGAGCTGGGATCTTGCCGGAATATAAAGCATTTAAATACACAGTATTTAGGCTGCGTACGCTACCTTTCTGAACATTCTGTACTACAGAACCTGTCTGTTACCAAGTGGATATTTTATTACTGCTGTATAGTGTGAACAGTCTAAATATTAAGATGCTCCAGCACCTTGGGGATGTATGATCGGGAAGGCTAAGTCCTCCCTGAGAAGAATTAGTTCCCCCTCCTCCTGAAAGAAAGAGGCTGAGGTGCCCTAGAGGATCGGCCACGTAAGCGGCATTTCTATAATGCACCAGCCCTCAAACACTGAGGTTTAAAACCTCTGAAGAGATGCTTCCAGACACAACAAAGACAAGTTCAATCGAACCTAGAATAGAACATGCTTTCTCGTGCTTTGGTTACACTCTCTTGGCAATGAAGTGCAAGAAACATCAAAATCGGCATAGTGGAATTCTGCGGATCCTTTCTATAGCAGATATTTTGGGTCTATAGTGTAAGGAGGTCTAACCTGACACCTAATGTAACGTGGTGATGTAGTGATGTAGTGACACTCAGTCAAAGCTATTATATGCATTTGGTTCCAGCTGTAGAGCTCGTAGCTAGCAGAAGAGTCTGTGCGATGTTGTAAATGCCTGCATCTTTTTTATGCTTGAGGAGCACGACTTGCACAATTTATGTCTGGAGTGCTGGAGCGCTGAACGGGCTCAGTGTAGTGAAATTACAGAGATTTCCCACGAGTTGCACTTCAGGTTTTGGCACACACACACAACATGCGTTATATAGTATTCATAGGGTCCAGAGCGCAGGTTTCTCCGTTGTATTTAAAGTTAAAGTAGAATAAAATATTTAGTACATCTCCAAAACACGCTGAAGTGCACATTCTCGCTAAGAGGTCCAAGGCTGTAGTTGTTGTCCATCATGTTCCTCGTGCACTCTTAATTCACTCCTTCCACTGGTGCGGACCAGACCTCACTTCGCTTAAGGCTATCACCCAGAATCCCTTTAGTGTTGTGATGTTTTGAACGGCTAACTAATAGAGCAGTGAAGAATCATGTCACTTTAAAGCAATTATTAGACGCACACATTGGCCATATTAACAGGTAAATTGAAATGTCAAACAAGGTAATTTACCTATTGGTCGGGCATCATCAGTATTTCTTCTTTAGGTCCTGATTCACCTGATGATATGCAGGCAGTGATTTTTGATTGATTTTAGCAGCAGTACAGCAAACAACATGACTACTGTTACGTCTCCTGAAGCCAAACAGAAGTGACTTAATAAGTGACGTGCACAGAACTGTCCCAGTTCTGCTCTCTACAGTTACAGTCCCTTGCACACTTACAGCCCTGTGTGCACTCTCAAAAACTACATTTCTAGGAAGCCTTTAGGGCGTAGTTTGGATATTGGGAGGTGGACAAGGACTGACCCCGCCACTCTGTCTCCATAACTTTTACATAGATGGCAAAGTGGAGAAAAGGTGCACAAAGCTGCCTTAAAAAGGTAGCGTAAACGGGGCTTTTGTTTCGTATACTCCGCTAATCAGACTGGACCACATGCAGGTTAGACTAGGGATTGCAAGTAGGCAGTCCTACCTGCATGCCCTTAGCCACAATGCAGCAGTGTGCCAAGCAACCATCAGCACCATCTCTCTCTCTCTCTGTCTGGGTAACGAGTGATGCTGTTCGGCGGAACTGGCTGTCATGTGAATGAACGGGCAGGCTACAGCAGCGTGACACGTCGCCCACGCATCCATCTGATGCTTCAGCTGGGTTCCACCACCGTGGAGACAGGATGGGATGGGAGGCAGCGAGGCGGACCCTGATGTCTCTCATCTTACATCTCTCTATTTAGCACCCCGGTCACACGAGATGTCAGTCTTTCTCTCTTCCTTTCTCCCTGAAGTATCATAGTGATGGATCACTGCATCCACAAGGGAGGGGAGCTGGAAGGGAATAAGGGGGCGTGGAGAGGAACATGTAAGACCAAGAAGGGGAATGACAAAATGGAGTGGGGGATGGGAATCCATTACATTTACAGTAGGGGCTGCTGGGCTATTTAACATCAGGAGATACGAAGTATTGCATATTATATTCCTTGATAGCATACAGTGACCTCAACAGTATGACAGCAGCTCATTAAAATGGCAGCCCTTCATTCTTGCAGGTTTCTTTTCATACACCTTCTTACAAACCGCTGTCTCCATTGACAATATTTTTAATATTCTAAAACAGCAAGACCAGCACTGACTTGAGGACAGTGCTGGTGTGAAATTTGCTGGTGTGCAGCCAGCTGACTGAACCAGGCATGCCGGCTGGTGGTGAAGGGGATGGGGCTCCCGTCTTTAGCTATTCTCCTCACATTCACCTTGCAGTCCCACTCAAGGCATCATGCGCGAGCTCTCGCTGCCAGCCAGTCAGCCCCAGCTGTGAAAATTGGGTCATGGAATTTAAAGGCACACACCGCCTTGTCGTGCTGCACAGCCGCTTTGGAACTGCCTTGGCAGAAGCAGCAGCAGTGTTTGTGTGTGCAATTCTGTACCCTGCAGTGAAATCCACAGGGCTTTTTGTATCAGTGAATCAGAGGACATTCATTATCATGTTGTGTGGGTATGTGTGTTCCTTTCCCTGTGTCTCTCCTCTTCAAACTGGCCTATATTCTTACACATGACTGGCCTTAAAAATATATTAACTTGATTTGCAGCGAGGTTGACTTGTTCTCTTGCAGCTCACTGAACATGCAACTTTAAGTTTCATTGTGGTTATTCCTTCATGGCTCTCAACTCCTGTTAAATAACAGTCTAAAATCTGTCTCAGGGATCAGTGATCGCAGTTCTACCCAGCAACAATGTACAGTAGGACAGTAGGCCAACCCATATGGGGCTAGACATGCTGCAGAGAAAGGCTACTCATGCGCACATTGAGCAATAATTTATACCCTGATAAGCACTTTACAGAATCAGACAGTGCACAGGACTGTCCTACTAAACCACTGCCACAATGTGCGGCACTGAGTAAGAACACATGGGCAGCCCTGATGCTCTCATATGGCCCTCATGCAGAAACACGGGCACGTGTAAGCGCACAAGAACCACACACACAAATCCCAGCGCAAATGAATGGCATGAAGGCATCTCTCCAATGCACCTCTGAATACAGAAGAGGATAAGGGACACTTGTGAAGAAATATTTTAGTTCAGCGAACATTTGGCTCATGTGAATTTTCCGACATTCTTGGTCTCTTTTTAACATTCTCAGAAGTTTAAAGTGACATTGTTATCAAAAAGTTAATGAGTTTTGAAATTAAAGCCGGAATTCTGAGGAAAAAAGTCGGTTACATTTTTCAGATGTGCCCCTAACTTAAATCCATTTTTCAAATGTGGCCCTAATTTTGTTCCACATGTAAAGACTCAAGCACTGGACAAGAATGGTTTAGAGAGTATTTTAGAAACTTTTTTTTTTTTTTACCACTCTTATCTGAAACTAGGAATTATTGCAGTTTGACTGTCTTGGATTGGACTAGGATGAAGTTGTACAGACCACAAAAACCAAACGTTGACTCTAGAGAGACGTAGTTCTGGTTTTAGTGAGAACTGTAGTTCTCCTTTAAAGTTGGACAAGAAGGATTAGACGAAGGGTGTCCAATAGGTTCCAATCTGCAACCCCCCTGCTAAATGGCAACAAATCGGTCCTTTAGAAGAACAATGACAATTAGGTTTATCCATTTTTTTAAAAAGTAAACAAACAATACAAATTTTAAACAGTACCGTCATTCTGCATTTTTATTATCAGCAAAAACATACCACACACCACA
>KV751328.1:5166156-5182421 GCA_001698575.1 Mola mola | reverse complement strand
TGTTCTCCGACAGCCACGCAGCCAGCAGCGCTTTCAGTCTGGCACTTCCACGGTGAGGTGAGTCAAAGCTAATGTGAGCGGCCCGACCCAGTGACTCAAAATAAACTCTACTCAGACTCTTTCAAACGCTAAGAGTCAAACTCCTAGTTACAGGGAGTCGCTTCACGGATTCATGATTATTCAGCCCACTTGAATGAACTAGTTGTATTGAACAATGGCTATGCCCTGGAGACATTTGCTTTTAAGGCCACTGACTATCTGCATTTAAGGACTAGATAATGCCGGCTGAGTGGTGCTCAGCCACCTCTTTAGGCTTGCAGGAGCGAAACACCTTGGTTAATCTAGCAGGGCCGAATGTAAGCGGTTGGACAACTGAGCTGCGAAAAAGAGAAAATAATCATTCATTATTTAACCACCATTCCAGGCTTATTGTGCTACTAAAAAGATTTGGTCTGGACAATCAGTGCAACCGACAAGTACACATGCCGCCAATGGAGACTGAGCTGTTGACACCATTGCATGGAAGTTGCCATTGCCATTGTGTTTGTGATTAGAGAGAGACGGTGTGGTTATGTTTCACTGGTGCAAAGTGGACTGGAACATTCAGTCTCTGCCTGTGTAGCTCAGTATCACACAGAGAGTGTGGCTGACAGCGACAGATCCAGCCCATAACTTAGATTATATTGAGCAATCACACACGCACGCAGAGTCTGATCCGGCTCCCTAAAGAAGTTAACCAGTAAATGCTATAATTACGCCCACTCTACTTTAATCGCAGCTCTGTTTTCAGCTAAGAAAAGATTAGAGAGACGACTAGGTGCGGAGCTAAAATGCTAAAATGTCGAGACGCTGCCGTGAACAAGGAAAAGTCATTGAAGGGCAGAGCTCAGAAGAGAAAAATCAAACAAAGGAGTGAAGTAGCAAGGGATGTTTTGCGAAAAGGGGGAACAAAATAAGAAAGGTATGTTTTGGAAAACGTAATAAATGATATATATGGAAATGGGGAGCCCCAAGATAAGTGGGTCACTGTGATGATGAAGACGTGGGGAAGGAAGAGGAGGATTGTGCAATGCAGTAAAACCTCACGGCTCAGCTGTCTTCCTTTCTCCACGCTGCCGTGCTGTGTCACATCAAAGCGAGACGGAGCTCAAGGTGGGATGGATTCATCTCATGAGGAGACAGTGACGAGGTGGGGGAGAGTAAAATAGCAGAACGGATCAAGGTGAACGAAAGGACAAAGGGAGAAGAATGCACAAGAGAAGTATGGGAAATGATAAAATAGAGGTTTGCAAGGCGTCCCGTGATGATTGCCATGTCTCACACAGTGAAGGATACTTTGAACGCTCATGATTGAAGGTGCAACGGTAAAGTGTCTCTTTTCCTCTACATACAGTACATCCCCTCCTTCCTCCCTCCTCCTGCTTCGAGCACTTCCCTCTTCACCTTCCAGCGATGCAAATGGCTCAAACCATGCAGCGAGGATGATGTGACTTCACTGGATAAAGTAAGGTGCTGTAGCACAAGCCCTTTCCAACGCTGATTCAGCTGTACTCTAGAGGACATTCTAAATCAGAGATGGGGGGAAAAGGAGGACCTCAAAGTCAAATATAACAATGATTCTACATGCTGAATTCCGGAAGCTAATTGTATTCATGGGTCATTCTCTCCTCGGTGTGGTAATTGTTTCTCCACAATAAGGTCGCAGGAGCCCTGATGTCATTTTCATTCACAGCTCAGATCAGCAAGCTCACTGTTGTACAGGTTTTTCAGGCCAAGTGTAACCCTACATCCACTCATCCATTCATTCAAGCCAATGTGGCAGTGAATTTGGTTTCTTTGCAAGGCAGCTGGATCCTCAAGATCACAAAAAAATCCACCTTTCTATAAAGTTTAAAAATGATGCAGCTGGGTCTGAACCACAGCATCAAAAGAGGAAATATACCAGAAATTATCGGTGGTGTTTAGCTGTGACGACCGCAACACAAGTAACGGTTCAAAAAGAACTGTGGCTCTTAAAGAGGTTAACATACATCACTTAAATCCGATCTAGAGGTGATTTCTTTGTTTTTAGAAGAGCACGTAACAAAACCAAAGGCGTTTCATTCGTCTTCCAGCTGGCTTCCAGTTCGATTTGCCAGCGGTGTTGCGTCCAGGTTGCTCCTCTGTTTTGCCTTTGCCTCTCATGACTGACACAACTGTCCCGTTACCATCAATACATTCTTGCACTCACTTCGATAAAAAGCAATGTCATCACACCCAGATAGTGCGTTACTGAAATGTAGACTCTTTCTTTACATTGTCTCCAGCACCATTGGAACCTTGTAACCAGTCACAGGTCTTGTGATCTCTACGAGGAATTTCCATAGCCCCGACATGTCGTTTTAGCTATGTCTAGCCTGACGTATCATCATAAATAATAAAGTGGGTTACAAGGCTTTACAATGATGACTCCACATGTAGTTGATGTATAAGCCGAACAGCCACAACATTACAAGATCGCAACCACTGACAGTTGAATAGCATTGATCATCTCAGTGTAGTACAATGGTCAAGTGGAAAAAAATCTCTCAACAGATGAGGGCCAACTCTGATCCACTTTAACATTCAGTGGCTTTAATGTTGCTGCTTATTTGTGTTTGTCCCCATACAGAGATGCTGACCCTCATACTGATCACACTCAGCGAGAATGACAACATTATCTGCAAACAGATCAGATTTGAGCATAGCACTGCAGAAATGGGAGACTCAACCCTCAGAATGGGCTCAATATACATAAACAGAAGATTTGACAAGAACCATCTTAAACAGTTCCTTCTTTAAACCTGGATAGCAACAGCAGGCCCCAGCAGCTCACAGCTCTATGGCCGCTGCTCACACACACAGGCTTTGTTATGCTGCAGCATCAACCATGAAACTCTCAGCATCTGTCTTGTGACACTTGCGATTCAAGGATGCATGATTCATTTCACCGTATTCACTAAGCATGCAGTTAGCCTCATAGGCTAATGTATTGACAGCTGGGGCCCACTTGGACCTTTGCTGTGCCAAGCAGAGCCTCAGGCCAAACTGGACTGAAAACATCGATATCACCGGGGTCATAAGCAGTCAGCCAGACACACTGATGGATTTATTCAAATTTAGAAGTAATTAGAAAACCCTTTGCTGGCTGTAGCAGTGATAAACCCACTTAAATTATTTTTTTTTTTAACCAAGAACAAAAAATCTTTTTTTTCCTCTCTGCCTTCCCCTCGTCTCCTTCCTATTTCACAGGCACGTGTGAACCATGGCAGTGTTTTGCATCTTTCCGCGGAGCCAGCCACATTGAATGAGTCAGTGTTTACACACAGTAGATTTATAAATGGTGCTCACATTGGAACCAGCGATTAACTGCATCATGTTGGGATGAGACGAGACATGTCATGGCAGCTTGCCATTTTGGAGGTTGGGGCTCTGCGTCCTCCCTCTATTCTGTCAACATTTCCTTTTGAAACAAATCTATGGATTTATTCATCCAAGCTGAAACAAGGCAAAACGAGGAAAATGAAAGTGACTGCCACTTTTGGGACTTAAGGGCTATTTTCAAGCTGACAATCTGCATAAATTTTTGTTCTTACTTAGATTATCTAATTCAAGCATCGTCTCATGGTTTTTGCTCTGTGACAATTACCACTAATCTGCGAGTAATGACATAAATCAGTGTATTTCAGTGTTAATCTGCATGTGTGCGGACACCCCAAGGACGGCAGTGGAACAGAACGCTCGAGGGAGCGTCACACAGAGAATGAGGCGGAGGAGGATGAAAAACGCAGGTGGGCGGCTGTCTCGTTGGTTCAGAAGTTGAGAGGAGGAAAAGCGACGCGGATGACAGCATGATGAAGCGAGACAGCAGCGAAGGGGAACAAACACATTGTAACCTTTGCACTCGGTCTTGCTTTTGAGATATATATTGGACACCTTCCTGCTGTGTGTGTTTCAATAGCTGGTGGCTATCAGCCCACTTAAAAGGCCTTCTTGTCAACACTTCTGATTTGTTGAGCAGCAGATGTGTCAGCAGGTGCTAGGTGAAATGTGTCAACATGTGCTCGGTCGCAGGCGCTAAGCCGGCCTCTATTTTTGTCCGGGAAATTTGAAGGGAGGAGAGGTAAACGTCTGGCTTCCCAAGAACAGATAACACTGACCTTCATCGCCTGATCCATAAACGCATCGGGGTCACTCGTTAAAACAAACCACGAGATTGGCTTGCTAATCTCCCGACGGGTGGATCTGTCAGCCTGGCTGCATTAATTGAATAAATGGTTACTATATAAGTGCACAGAAATATTTCCATTTTTCCTGTCTCACTGTGTCTTTTTTGACCTTCAGCGGGATGTAAAACTCGTAGGCATGGCGTAAAATGAACCTGTCGCTGTAACAGATCTCCCATTTCCAAAATGGTGAGGTAATCCCTCTTCCGGAGTGAGATATAGTCTATTGAGTCACCTGTCAGATGGGATGGATGCACATTTGGTGGGGTTATAATGAAGAAATCTGCATTCCACCTGTATTATGTACATTGACTGTGTCCAGTGTCTTAATGGTAACTCAATGCTTCTGTCATTATGTGTCAATATGTGTGTGTGCGTGTGTGTGTGTGTGTGTGTGTGTGTGTGTGTGTGTGTGTGTGTGTGTGTTTCTAAATGACATGATATTCCTAAATCTATTGAGTATCGCTAATGACTTGGTTTGAATTGCACTGTTTACTCTGCTGTGCTACTCTACGAGTTTCACATGACACAAGACTGCTCCCCTTCCCAGAGAGAAATATGTGAAAGTAGCAAGCAAATGGGGAAGGACATTGACAAGGCTGCAGGAGAAACAACGGGGGCGGGGGGGATAATGGTGCAGACAGAGAGATTCAAGATGTTTATTGCAGAGATAAAGATCATTCATCATTGGTATTTGTGGAAGTTCTCTAATGAAATTATTGACAAGTGACTGAAATAATTGCTCCAAAAAATAAAAATCTCTCCCAATTATTTGTACAGTTGACCAGTTCTTTCTTTATTTGTGACTTTGGGAGTAATTTTCTAATAAGGTCAAAGATTATTAATTGTCGACGTGCCAATTTTATTTTGGTGGGGTAGAATGAGGGGGGTCACTACTCTATTCGACCGTGGAAAATTCCCTATCAGCTGACCTTGTGCACACTCCTTGCAAATCCTTCGGCCCAGAGGCTTTGTTGCACAAAACATAACATTTATACATACATAAAACACATATATAGGGCATATTAATGTAAATCAGAATACAGAATGCCAAGCAAACTGCCTTGGGACAGTCCTCCTACGCAAATCAGTGTGGAAGTGAACCCACGCCCCCATATTGTGGTGATTATCTTTAGTGAAAGAGAGCAGTGGAGGGAAGAATAAGTCTTTTCATTGTGAGAACGCTCCAGTTCCCCTTGCTCCATTTGGTCCAATATGTATACAGGCCTTTGTGTGTGTTTGTGTCTTACAACTGAGTACAAGGGCTCATGCTCATCCATTCATCTGCCAAAATCTGCCAAACAGCAGCGGAGTACCACCCAGCCAAAACAAAAAATAAAAAGCACGTCGGCGCTATTACAGATGTCCACACAACCTCACACACACGAAGCCTGAGGGAAGAGCGCTGTTCTTGAGCTGTGTCTGGGCTACATGAATAAGCCTCATTGAGTGGGGGCTCTGCAGACACACGGCCATGACAAAGTAGGCCATTACAGTGTTTCTCTCCCCTCGTTCTGCCGCATGCACCCCGACAACACACACATGAAACTGCAGGGTCTGCAGGCCCGTGACAGATTTACCGCTCCATCATTGTCTGTCGCTCTCTTTCTCTCACCCACACACGCCGTGGCCTTTTTCTCCCTCGCTGCTTGTGTTTTGCCGCTCTCAGACAGACACTTTCTACCTTGTAATCGGCCAGACTTGACGTCCGCATTACTCTGCTCTCCAGTACAGTCTGCATCGGTCACCGGCTGCTGGATGAGTGAGCGGGACAGATGTGCAAAGGGTGGAGAAATGGCAATTCCGCTGCAGTGAAGGTAATGGAAAAGAAAAGTTACGTAATTACGGCTTTTCCTTGTGCACATGTCCGTCAGAGAGTGACAAATCACAAGAGAATTCAAAACTTAAGAGCAGCTCCAGCTTCTTTTCTTTAAGCCAAATGTTTAGAAATTTACAGTACATAGGCACGTTGTACTTTTAGACTAAATTATTAAACTTAATTCATAAATCATCAGCCTCCATAAGTAGTGCTAATTATTGGAGGACCTCAACTTAATGAAGAAGCAGGAACTGGAGGGCCTTTTTTTCATTACAGTTTAATATAATTGTGAGCCTTTGCTTAGCAGAAATCGTTAAGGAGAAAATAAGATACTCGTACTAGATACTAGTATTAATAGATGTACTCGAAGCACTCTCTCTCTCTCTTTCTCTCTCTCTCTTCATGTCATCCATCGTTTCTCCTCTCTGTCCTTTGAACAACAGAATGAACAGAGGCAACATCTCCCAGGAGAGTAGACGGGAATCTAGCTCTGGCAGAACTCACCTTCTGTTATCCTACACCTAGAAACAGAGAGACGAACGCTCAGGGCAACTTAAAACCAAAGCTGGACTAAAAAGGAAAAAAATTATGAACGTTAATAAGGAGAGGAACAACTATTGCACTAAAAACTGGCGACTGACTGTAAGTAAATATTTGTTACTTTCTGAAAGAAACAGGTTGACATTTAGGGGAAAGTGTTTATTGCACATAAAAAAAATAAAAAAATAAAAAAACTCATACAATTTACATATCTTTTCACATAGAACACCAAAAGGCAAAAATCAACAATTAGCTTAATGTTAATTGCATGCAAGTCTTTGGCCCTTAGCTAAATGGCTGGTGGCTTCGAATTTAGCACACAGATATGACAGTGGCTTCAGTTTTGTTTTGTTTTTTTGTCTAACTTTCAGCAAGAAATTACCACATTTCATAAAATGTTAAAATGTTGCAAGAAGGATTTTGAGTTACACGTTGGTTTATGGTGATGCCTCAAACTAAAACTGTAATATACCTCATATGACTCCTCTGGTTGTTAAGGCATGCTGTCACGCTATGTGTGTTCCAGCTAATGATTGTTTTCACTACTGATTAATAGGAAAATCATCAATTAATCAGTTAAGTGGATGTTTGATCATGTTTTTACTGTAAAAAATGGTCATCATTCTCAGAACCCAAAGTGCTTCCTTCTTTTGTCCAACCAACTGGCCTCGTCTAAAGCCCAGAGACCTCTTTCCTCAACAGAGAAAAGCTGCAAATCCATTTAACAACAACACATGTAAGAAACTGGAACCAGCAAATGTTTGACTTTATTTTCTTGAAAAGTTATTTTAACCAAGGTCTTTGAGGGTTTAGACACCTACAGTGAAACGCCTGTTCTTGATACAGTAACTGTAAACTCTAATAACCATTAAATTCCTGAGGCGCGCTGTTTTCCAAAGTTTTTCAGTGTACTGTAATGTAAATCAGAAATGCCAACCTAATTCCGAAGTAATGATTGATTATTTAGCAAATTACCACAGGACGGAATGAATAGTTCAGAATAAATTTAGATGAATTTGTTCAGAAACTTTGGAAAACAGTGCCTCTTCAGCAACTGACCTGTTCATTTGTGACATGTTAGCACCTGAAAGACCAGAGAAACAGAGTTTAGGGTGAAAAATACCACAGATCGACTCATTACTGCAGCTTTGGTGCACTCGGAATTTTTGCCTTCCATTTCTCTTGAGACTTTTGTGTAAATTTAAGTCTTTGCTTTCTCCATTTGATTTGAAACAGGAGGAAGTTCTTACCTACCTGTTAATGAAATCAAACTCTGTCTGAGCTAACCCTTAAACGCTCCATTACTCTCACCATCAGTACACAACTACCAGCACCACCCCCCACACACAAACACACTCTGTAATGTAGTATCAGGTTTTCTTATGAAACTGATACAAAGGCTGACCTATGAGGCAGACCAGCAGTCTCTCCTGTCTTTTTATAGCACTAAATCTAAACACCTGTGTCTGTATTGAGCTTGGAGGTGTTAATGCACAGTACAGTAGTGCGACTTCCTGTTTGCAGTCCAGTTAAGTCCAGCTGCTCAAACTCTGTCATCATCAATCTATTTGTGGGCAAACGGGCAGATACACATGAAAGCGAGCCTAAACAATGCACCAAAGTGACAACTTGTCAAAATAATGGAACGCTGGCTTCATTATGTGCTTATTCCAGCAGCCAGCATCATATCAGGCTGGTATCAACGGCAGGAGATTATCATGTGATATTAGATCATTGGCTGCGTGAAAGACATCATATGAGGTGGCAGTCAAGGAACAATGGGATGCTGGTAGGCAAGTGTAACGCTATGATAGTGAAGTGTCCATTCAGAAATCACACCACAGACCGACTGCTTCCTGCAGGTGGGTGTTTTTGAGTTTGCATTAAACAAATCAGAGGTCAACATCCATTGGCTGAGAAGGGAAAGGCGCTGGGCCAGTGCGCTCCAGCCCTCCAACGGACATCAATTAAGTCCAGTCCGGCGAGGCATCATACGACTTTTTAGTTCAAGCGCACCTGCTGATGGCAGACTGACACACAGCCAAGAGCTCGGTCGGCTTTGAAATGTAAACCAATCCGTGCACAGGCAGGCTACCGAGCTCTTTCCAACCTGTACGCGAACCACAGTGGGACTGCGAAAAGAGGAGGGACCTTGCACACAATATGATAGTCATAATAAGCAAAAAAAATCACTTTTTGTTTTTTAACGGGCAGAAGCTGTTTTGGAGCCACAGGACGTCCAAATGGCTTTGCCCTCATGTACACAGCCTATTTGCCTGTGGGTACCAAATATTTGCATTGCAATGCCAACTAAAGACAGGCAGTGATGCTTTGAAGTTAACACTTGGCAACCTGCTGTGATTTGTGCAGGTGTCTCCCTTCTGCACATGCGCACACAAAGCAGTCAGTCAGAGACGCAGCACATCACATAAAGTAATTACACGGTTGATGTGTAGCCACAGGCTAACACACACACACACTTCACATTTAAATAAAACACAGTGGGAGCCTGTTAGGTTCATGTGAGCACGCACGTGTGGATGCACGCTCGCGTCACTCGTTCACTAAACGGCTGAGTGTGAGATGGCAGAAGAACTGTGCGCCTGTGGTCTGTAGTGTCTGTGTGTGTGTGGTGGTGCATATGTGTGTGTTCTTCCTCTGCTGAGAGGAAGGGGAGTCAGAGCCAGAAGGGAGGTGATTGGCTGGTGAGGAGAGTCAACGCATCTTTAACCCACTGCCCTTCTTTTCCATGTCTCCAGTCCATCCCCTCCCCCCACTTGGCTCTGGCAAGGGACTGTGCGTGGCAGCAGGCATACACACGCACACAAACACACACACACACACACACACACACAGGAATGTGATTTGTGAATGAGAATTGACCTGTGCTGCCAACAGAGGCGACAGATCGTCGCAGGACAGGTGAAAAAAAAAGGTTAAAGGGCCAGAAATGATTCACAGAAACGACAGAGGGGTTAATTCCCGGCCACCAGAGAGGCTCAACCACCACCACCTTCAGCATGCTTCTTCTCAAAACGTCTCTGAATAAGCTACAGGGTATTAAACGATGAACCCGCTCCAGCAGCAACGATCTACAACTTCAGCACATTCAGAAATTGGGCACAATGCTCGTGCGTAAAAGGCGCTTCCCTGCGGTTTCTCTCGCAACCAATTTCTCCTCATTCCTTGGACTTTCATCTCTCTCTCTCAGTCCTTCAGCCACAGAGAGGATGAGAGCGGGAGGGGGGAGACAATACATGGTGTCAGTGTGTCCAGCAGCTCTGCTACATAATTACACCAGACAGCTTTTGTGTCGCTGCTGTCCTCCACTCAGCCATAAACCAGCAGGTATCAGCGCTGCAGAGGACAAAGACACGCCGATGAACCCGATGGCCACTCGGGGGAGGATCTTGGGGTTCGGGGCTCTAAATATGGGCGCATTATTCCCGACGGCTTTGCAACGACGTGGAGCTGCAGACTCTACAGATCAGCAGATAAATGATGGCGCACCCGAGGGCGCAAAGTAAGCGTGCCGAAATGAGCATACGGCTCTGCGCGCCACTCACCTCGCAGTCGTACAACTCGCTGAGCTGCTCGATGATCCACTCCTCCAGTACGAGCCTCTTCCGCAGCTCTTTCCTGTCGTACTTCACCGTCACTTTGCCCTGCTTCCTCTGGACCGGGTCGTCGCCGGCGGTGATGGGGCCAGACCCCACGCAGCCCACACCGTTGGAAGCTTGGAAAAAGACGCGGCTGCCGGCGGTGGGCAGCGGGGCGCTGGTCTCGGTGCTGGCGGCCGACATTGTGAGAAGTAGTGGGCTTTTATTTAAAAAGGAATCAGGTAAGTGTGTGAATGATTGCTGGATGCAGACAGTGACTGGGTGCTCGCTGCGCGGCGCACGGGAGGATAGTGGGGAGGTTTTTAACAGCTGCTATTTAAAGCGCAGCGCCGAGGACAGACCAGGGGGCGGAACTACACTGCAAGAAGTCAGCATCCGGGCGCACAGATAAAATTTGTTCCATTGTGTTCCATAGAAGGAAAGAAATGACGGGTTTCCAAGATGTTAATGTGGCTTTCAGGTAATAAATGTAAAGCGGGAAATTGGCGCTCCACTTTTGCTAAATGTGTCGGCGGATTTCAGTTGAAACACTTAAACAGAAGCCATTATCAGATTCTAAAGCCTGTTTCACAAAGTAATAAGTAGGTTTTAGAATTTGCCTATCGGCGAAAAAAAAAATACTTTTTTGCCTTAGGTCGGTACTTTTTGCAGTGTGCAATAGCCAAATTCCCTCAATGGTTGTGGCGACGGAGCAGCTGAAAGCTTTCCTCTGCTCGCCTCGTTTCTTTAGTCAGCTCCTGTTGTTACTGTTTGTCAGTGAGCTATTTGGCTCTCTCTGCATGCTGATCGGATGTTTATTAAAAGATAATATTCACACCTGAGACTGGACCGCCAGTTCACGGCTCAAAGACTTCAGCCTGGCTCTGGCGCCACCGGTCGGTTATGTGCAATATTATATACTGTATGGAATTCTACCATATAAACACTACAATAACCCAGCATGATCGTGATCATATTGATTCAGTGTTTGCACACGGAATAATAGTTTTTGCACAGCGCAAAAATGAAGCAGTGCAATAAATGTCGCACTTTGACACACACACACACACACTCACACACACAGTCTTAAGGGTATTTAAACTCATACTTGTTTAATGATTGGCAGCGGGTAACAGTACGTCTTACACAGCAGACAAACAAATTTTAGGATAATGACAAGTTACAAAAAAAACTGACACCAATAATAAGATAAAAAAATACATATTTTGGATGCAACAAAGCTCTATTAAGTAAGGCACCTGTCAACTAGTAATAGGCCCAATAACTAATTTAATAACACGGTGATAACGCAGAAAGGGAATTTTAATTTTCTTTTATAATGTGATACCGGAACGAGAACGCACAAGTGGCGCCAGTGCAGCACCCGGAGAGTCCACAGCGCGACACACGCTACGTTAGTTTCTAGCCCAACTCAACCTCAGAGGGCATCGGTTACTGCCGCGTGTCCATTTAGTGGATCTATTACTACTTTTGAGATATGAACATTATGGGTTTTTTTTTGTTATATTTTAATGTTTATTATGTTTAAGACCCGGACACTTTACAGTGCGACACACGCTCCGGTTATCTTGTAATTCATCCTTAAATGAAAGCCTGTATGTTTGAATTCAAACCATGTTCTTTTAATTTAATGGATGAACTATTAATTATTATGAACAGCAGTTCATAATAATTAACCCCGTCAATAAGGTTTTTTTTTTTTTCATCCATCTTTGCGTTCATGGGTTTGTTTGTCTCCACAAAAAGCACTGGAGGCTCCCCACCACCGCCACCACACTGACGTGTCCGTGAAGGTTCTCAGTCATCCAGGCCATCTTAATCTTGGAGTGTTTCGTAGGAAGCGACTGGACTTCTTATCTTGTTTGAAGACGTGTCGTCTCTCATCCGAAAGGCTTCTTCAGTTCTGAGGGTCAGTGCGGGAGAACGCACCGCAGAACACAAGCGTCAACAGAGTTTGTGGACCTGACGCACATGTGACGAGCAGATCCATAAACTGATGGGACAAAGTCAGAGATAGTTGTGACTCAGCATACAGAGCCACTTCCGCCCTCACTTCATCCATCAGCCCTCCTGTCTCACCGCACCGGCTCTGAGGCACACTCGCGCTCCCTCCCGATGGCTCTCCTGTCCGTCCTCACGCCGCTCCTGGCCGCGGTGCTGTGCTTGGTGGCAGGTTTCGTGCTGGTGAAAGCCCGTGGGACCACCTCGACCCCCGCGCGGAAGGCCAACGGGGCGTCAGAGGCGGACTTCAGACCGTGGGTAGACCAGGACCTGCAGGACGACACAGACACAGTGAGAGAAGACGGTAAACAGACACGTTTGCTCACTGTGTAATATTATTTTTTTCATTTGATTTTTTTTACCTCAAAGGCTCCTCTATACATTTGTCTGACGGCTTTAGTTGGTTAGGACGACTCTCCAGATTAGTTTTCATCCTATTTCTGCAATAAAGTCTCCAAGTTTTGATTTTATTCAATGTGGAGAAAAGAGGCAGAAAACAGCTGAAAATGGAGCTGAATTTATGAGCTCCTGAAAAATTCAAGGGATATTAATGAGATATAAATTGCAGACAAGTGTTTTGTATTTTTTACTGACATTTTCCATATCTTACAGCAGAATGTTCACTTAACTTTTGGCATTTGTATTTCATTGATAGCAGTTGTCCTCAGGGAGGGTTTGGAATAGAATTATACACAGCTTTTAGTTCAGCTCTAAAGTATTTAAACAATCTGTGGTTTTCTGTAAACTGTCTTTTGACCTCATCATTCATTCACAGCTGGTTAATCAATAATGATAAAGTGCCTTTAGCCTGTATTCACTATTTCCCCTCGGATTTCTCCCATTTCCATCAACAAATCAGGGACATTTATGAAAAGCTGCACATCACTGTCACATTTAAGTCCTTTAGTTCAATGCATCCAGACTTGAGGCCAGATGCCTTCAACTAAAGCACTTAAGACGAGTGAGAACCTACACAAACGTAAATGTTAAACATTTACTAAAGTGGTTTGTACTATGAAAGACAGTATATGAGAGACATCTATAATGGGAAGTATACAATGGTGTGAATCAACTTTTAAGGTGCTTACTTCACTCGAATATTTTCATTTTCGAACTTTCTAATTAGACAGTGGTGTTCTTTTTACGTCCCTATTTTTAACTGATAACTTAAGTTAACAGCTATTTAGCCAATTAAAATTGATAATTTAATGTAAATGCATAGATTTTATGATTCTATGATTAACAAAAAATAAGATGCTTTATATAAATTAGGACTGGATTAGGGGCAATTCACAAGTGTTTAAAGTAATTACAATAGCACTGTGGAGATTCTCAGTCATCCAGGTCATGGTAGTTTTCGTGTTTAAGAAGAAGACAACTGGACTTCTTGTAGTTCCTTGAAGACATTTCACCTCTCATCCAAGAGGCTTCTTCAGTTCTAAATTTCTGGTAGGGCTCCCCAGTATTTCCCCTTGTGGAGGATTATTCACACCTAGGAGAGTGGACAAAGGGTACAATGCCCCGTCCCCAATCTATGTGTCACACATCCACACACCATCAGTTGGGTTGTCACTCCCCCCGGTCATCATGTGAGTCGCTGGTTTCACATGTGCCAAGGTGTGAACTGTGGTCAAGTTTCTTGGGGAGGGATTTGAAAACTGCATTGTATGTGGCAGACAGTTGATGTCTGAGGCCTCCTCCTTCATTAAGTGATGGTTGTTCCAGCTTGAGATAGATGGCCTCCTTTACTCCTCTCTCAAACCATCTATCCTGACCACTGAGTTTGCCTAATCTTTAACTGTACCTTTGTTGTCTAGTTTGATTTCCCTGTTTGGACCTCATTTAAGTAAAACCACGTTGATTCATTTGTTGTCTAGTTTGATTTCCCTGTTTGGACCTCATTTAAGTGAAACCACGTTGATTCATAAAGCTCCCTGCGTGTCTCTCCATTATTGGATCCCCTAGACCCCGTTCCTGATAAAATCCACTAAGCGCTCCAGGAACAACACCCCGACAACACAGGAGGAGGAGAGGAACGCCACAACGTTGTCATTCCGTATGTGGCAGGGTGTCAGAGAAATTCAGAAGAACTTTCTCTAAACATAAGATCCCAGTTCACTTCAGACCCTGCAACACTCTGAGACAGAAACCAGTTCACAGTTAGGACAAAACTCCCAGACACAAACTTAACAATGCTATTTATGCAGTCCAGTGCAGTGAGGAGTGCGCAGATTTTTACATCAGGGAGACCAAACAACCTCTCCAGAAACGCATGGCTCAACACCGAAGAGCCAGCTCCTCTGGCCAGGAATCAGGAGTCCACCTACATTTAAAGGAGAAGGGACACTCCTTTGAGGATGAGAATGTGCATGTGTTGGACAGGGAGGATAGATGGTTTGAGAGAGGAGTGAATGAGGCCATCTATGTCAAGCTGGAACAGCCATCACTTAATGAAGGAGGAGGCCTCAGACATCAACTGTCTGCCACATATAATGCAGTTTTGAAATCCCTCCCCAGGAAACTTGACCACAGTTCACACCTTGGCTCATGTGAAACCAGCGACTCACATGATGACCGGGGGGAGTGACAACCCAACTGATGGTGGGTGGATATGTGACAGACGGATTGGGAGCTAGGCATTGCACCCTTTGTCCACTCCCTTAGGTGTGAATGATCCTCCACAAGGTGAAATACTGGGGACTCCCTACCAGAAATTTAGAACTGAAGATGCCTCTTGGATGAGAGGTGAAATGTCTTCAAAGAACTACAAGAAGTCCAGCTGCCTTCTATATAAACTCCAAAAATTACAACAGCAACACTTTTGATGACATCATTAAAGGAGTATTCTGGTATTTTTCAACCGAAGCCCATGTCTGTTTTCAGTTTTGATGGTGTAAACTTCACAAAATACACCAAATTATATACAGTATATATTTACAGCTGTTACATTGTTGTGTGAATGTGTGAGTGTATCAATGGGCAAACGTGACAAACATTGTAAAAGTGCTCTGGGTGTTAATACAGACTTGAAAACTGCTATATGAATGCAAGTCCTTACCATCAACCACTGGTTAGCTTGACAAAGCTGCATAATGATGGGGCATGAGGCAACATGAAAGTTTAGACCCTCAAAGTTTGGGTATTAAGGCTTAGGTTGAAAAATACCAAAATTCCCCTTTAAAATGATGGAGACAAGAGTTATATTGTACTTATTCATTACGAATGACCTCTGCAAAATGTAGTATTTCTGTATCACAAGCTGCTCATTGATGCTTCTTTTTGTCCAATCTCCTTATAGAGGACGGCGACGGGGTGGACAGCAGTGAGGAGGAAGACCATCCACACGTGCCCTACTCACCAACACGTTACCCCGAGGACACGATGCTGGAGAAATCAAGAGAATTTTACACTCTGATGAACCAGAGACGGACCGTCCGCTTCATCAGCCCCGAGTCGGTCCCGCGAGAAGTCATTGATAACGTCATCCGCGCCGCAGGCATGTGCAAATCCAAAGACCAACGTCTGATCCACACATAGATACAGACACTCCAACTCCTCTTTCCCGTTGGGCAGGCACGGCCCCCAGCGGAGCGCACACGGAGCCCTGGACGTTTGTGGTGGTGTCGGACCCAATGATCAAACACCAGATCAGACAGATAGTGGAGAAAGAGGAGGAGGTGAACTACCGTCAGAGGATGGGTGACAAGTGGATCAATGACTTGGCCAAGTTCAGGCAAGCCCCCACACTCACAGATTCTACATTTTATTCATACAGAACAATCTTTATTCAAGATGTTCCAGAGCGGCCTAACTCTGTCTTCTGATTTGACATGTTTCTCCCTTTATCTCAACTTTCTTGCTCTTGCAGGACAAACTGGATAAAGGAGTACCTAGATGTCGCTCCGTACCTCATCCTTATCTTCAAACAGACCCATGGCATTCTACCCAACAACAAGAAAAGGATCCATTACTACAACGAAATCAGCGTCTCCATAGCCTGCGGAATCCTCCTGGCTGCATTACAGGTGAACACACGGATCA
>KV751328.1:5149674-5164674 GCA_001698575.1 Mola mola | reverse complement strand
TTTACAAATAACACATGCATGTCTGTCGTGTTCCACAGGTCAAAATCAGAGGGAGAAGACAGTGAGCATATAATATAAAAAAAGTACAAACAAAGACAAGAAATATAAGGGTAAGCAATCGTGTCCCTAGCTGAATAGACTTTGATTGGGAAATGTAATAATAGAAAAAGAATAATAACACTAACAGCTCCACATTGGACCTGACCTTTTACTTTCATTCCTCAGTCTCATGAGCCACAGGTGACTTTCTGTTAACTTTTATTTGCGAATTAAAACAAACGTCAATAAAAGTTATTGTTTCGTTGGAGAAAATGTGTCCACGAGTGTGTCCAGAGTTCTGCCGTGTTTAACTTTCCACCCTCGCAGCGTTTCGCCAGCTCAGCCGCCGCTCGCTCCCGGTGCGCGGAACCGAACGGTCCGCCATTACTGTGAAGTGATTGGCCCGCAGCAGGCGAGTGGCGCTGACGCGACTCTTCTCTTGTCAAGGCTCAGCTCGGAGCAGAAGCCAGAGCTGCCTTAGCTCGGTGTTAGCTGCTTAGCGGTTGCTCTGTCAAGTCGAACTCATTGGGCACGAAGGGGGAAGCGCAGCGGTGGAGAAGAAGGGCGACCCAAGCGCCGCTACGAAATGGCCGGCCAACAGTTCCAGTACGACGACAGCGGGAACACCTTTTTCTATTTCCTCACGTCCTTCGTTGGACTAATTGTGATCCCAGCCACCTATTACCTCTGGCCGCGGGATCAGAATGCTGGTAAGGCCCGATGTCTGACTCGCTTGCTAACTCGGCTAACTCACCTCACTCACTCACCTCAGCTACTGCAACGTGAAGGGATCAGCGCGCATTTTGGCTCGGAATTGCTCCCGAGTTGTTCTGCTGTCGTGCTTGTGTTGCTGCCAGATTCGGGGGACGTGCAGCTTAACCACGCGTTGCATTAACCTGCAAATCCAAAGCTGGCCACAAAGATGGTGTTCATGTCTCTGAGTGGGGGAACGCCGAGTACAAGTCAGACAGCTCGACTAGTTAACCATCCTGGCTGTGCATCTGGCCTTACTGAGCCAGAGCAGCGTTAGCCAGCTGTGCACCACAAGCCGACGTCACTCGTGAGGGTTCCAGTACTCTTGTCTCCTCGCAGGTTTCTGTTTGTAAAATCTGCTGGCCCACTCAGAAGAGCAGGGATGGCAGGTTCCCATAAACTGAAGCTTTGGATGCTGCCAACACTTACTAGCTGCTCATGTTTAGGCTGCACTGAAATAAAGTGGGACATATTTATAAACACTCAGGAGGGAAGTAAACATGCTAAGATTGGTACCTTCCAGCAACTGTGATCTGTCTCGTCACCTGTAGGCATCTGGATTGGTTTGATGGTGCTAACATGTCACTAATGTCTGCCCACCCTCTTCCCAGAACAACTGCGCCTGAAGAGCCTAAGGAGGGTCCATGGCAGGTGTCTGTGGTACCGGCTCCGGCTGATGAAGTCGCAGCAGAGCATCGTGCCAACGCTGAAGTGAGTCCAGCCCCTTGGGGTTTTCTGCCTGGGTCAAAAGGGGCATGACGTGCGGGGCCGAGTGCTTTTCAAAACTGGGTGACTGGATGACCTTCCTGCCTGACTCTGTTCTTCCACAGCAGCTGTTACACTGAAATCTGTAAAGAGACAACTTGAGCATACTTTTGAATCACTCACCATTGGTAGCTACATGTGGAACCATGTTGTGTGCGTCTGCTTTCATATAAATGTCTTTACACATGATTGGCCAGCACTCACTTGCGCTCCCTTCGTATTTGTTGTCCAATGTCACATCACTCGCTCTTGTTAGGGCGTGACCTCCCGCAGCTGTTTGCACTTAGAAAGCCCAGTCATCCACCCATCACCAGCACTTACTGGCTCCCTCAAGTGTGTGTCGCCGTAGTATGCAGGCGAGGCTTTGGCTTGTGCTGCTGTACACATCACGCTGGGCTATGCACATCTCTCAATGTTGTTGATCCATCCGTGATCCTTCTTTCGCAAGGCCCAGGACACAGATTTTGCTCTCAAAATTCATAAATTCTTTATTTGTACGGTTGGGAAGTGAGTGGAACCATCTGGCAGATTTATTAAATGGACTGAGTCAAAATGGTCGTGTCAGCTTTTCACTCCAGCCCTGGGTATCGGCGTCCTCTTCGAAACTCTATCGTAACCACGGCCTTTCTCAGAAGAATCCGACATGAATTTTTCTAGGTGAGCCGCTCAGACAACTCTGGCAAGCAAGCGGTTGTCATGGCAGCAGATGCTACGGCGCGGGCCACAGGGTTTTGGCATCGTCATGGCAACAAGTTCAACTTCCATGCATAAGTCAGCATCAACAATGCTGGGACCTTTCCTTCCTTATGCATACAAGTATATGAGGTAGATCGGGATGGTGCTCGCTGCAGTCTGACAAATCACAGCCTGGTTTGCATGCAGAACGGTTCTGAAGTAAATCTGTCCCCTGACAGTTCAGTGAGCAGCCACAGCGTGAATGCATCTGTTTAAATGTGAGACGGGCCCGGTGTGACCCCCCCACAGCGCAAATGTTTGTGTGTGACATTTCTACCCGTTTGTATGTTGCCATTTCCAGGAAAGCAGCGTTGTTGTTTGGCTGGGCTGTGTTCCTGCTGCTTTCATACAAGGTGTCCAAGCTGGACAGAGAGTACCAGGAGTACAATCCATATGAAGTCCTCAACTTGGACCCGGTAAACACACACAAAACATAAAGCTCTCTGTGTTCTGTAGAGCCTCTAAGACCCTCATACGCTTCTTTTTCTACTTCATCAGCAGGATAGAAGACTAGAGCTGGGCAATATCCAGTGTATATTGTGTGATATGTGAATATTTTAAATATGGGCCTTGTTTTTTAGGGCTGCACTGCAGTGAAATTATGTAATTTGTGTGTTCTACCTGTTTTAATAGTTGCCTTCACCCACTTTACTCATTAAATCCACAGTATTAATGATTATTTATGAAAAAATCTCCTTTTGTTAAGGTTTTCCCAAAGTACCAATAGTCACCCCCGCAACGTTGATGCAGTATCAATATCATGGTATATGGTCAAAATATTGTGACATTGTGGCCAATCATACCATACCACACCTCCCAGCCCTATGTAAAACCAACAGTTCCTGTCAGATTAAACACAATGTTTCCGGCTTTTTTCTCTACACTTGATTGTGTTTCACACTACATGTGGTCCGTTGAGCAGTTGGTCTAAATCTGTGTCCGTCTCCTAGGGTGCATCGCTGTCAGAAATCAAGAAGCAATACCACGTGCTGTCCCTCAAGTACCACCCTGACAAAGGTGGCGATGAGGCCGCGTTCATGAGAATCGCCAAAGCCTATGCTGCGTAAGTGTCATTATAGTCTCAGCTTTCTCCACCAAGCAGTAAGTGCATTTGCATTAGGAGGGAATGAATGGATTAGTCAGTCTGGGGTGAGCGAGTCATCGGCTTCCCTGTTGTCATCCACAGTCTGACCAACGAGCAGTCGCGACAGAACTGGGAAATATACGGCAACCCAGATGGCCCAGGAGGTGAGTGAAGCTGCCTGAAACCCTGCGGCGCTCGCTTGAGATAGCCTCTCGAAGTCATGAATGTGTCAGGGCGACAGAGATGAGCGCGAGCCGCCGCGCGTGAAAACGCATCTGTCTCTTTCACAGCTGCGGGTGTGCGTAATGTGCCATCATTGCGCACCAAAAATAACACGCTCATACACATTTTGGTTTCTTTGATCGTGCTGATTGGATTTTAGTCTTTGAGAAATTTATGAATCTTTCGAGTAAGTAAGATTTAGTGTCCAACGTTTGCACGCGGTCCATCGCTGTTACATTGTACAAACAGGAAATGTTGCCTTGTCCGTCTCCCTTTCTAGCAACCAGCTTTGGTATCGCCCTACCTGCCTGGATTGTTGACCAAAAGAACTCAATGCTGGTATACGTTTATTATTGCCTTTTCTTGATGAACCGACATTTGTTGCCTTGAAATGTAATGATTAACAGGTATTAATAGCCTCGTTTAGGCTGCGCACATTTTCAGATCCTCATTTGATTCCTCCTTTCCCCCGCCAGGTGCTGTTGGTGTATGGGTTAGCCTTTATGGTCATCCTTCCTGTTGTCGTTGTAAGTCTCCGCCGTTATTTCAAACCACTTCCAGTACACACAGTTGTCCCCCTTCCCCCGGATTGCTCACTTCTCTTTGCCTGTCCCCTCTCTGGCACAGGGCACATGGTGGTATCGCTCCATCCGATACAGCGGAGACCAGATCCTCATCAACACCACCCAGCTCTTCATGCATTTCATGTACAAGACGCCCAACATGAACATGAAGCGTGAGTTTTCCCTCCCCACGCTGCAGCGTCCCTAGGGTGCGACGCGTGACTTTGGCCAGATACGGCCTCTGTATAGTTTTATAGAGCAACGCAGTGAGCGCTCAGAGATTTTTAAAAATTTTTACCTTGGTCCATCCTCCTGCATGTATTAAGTTTTATACATTTCAGTTTTTTTTTAATCAAAAATGGATCAAAATGAGCATTTAATTTCAATGATCAGTCACAGAGAGTATTGGCAATCAAAAAATCAAAGTAAAACTGGATAGTTTAACAGTTTTAGAGTGCTCAGTAGATATGCAATGGCTACAATTTTTTTCGCCAACTCTGATTACAGATAATCTTATTAATTTTTTATTTTTTTTGTCTGTGTGACCTAACCATACTGTGTATTGTCGATTCCCTTTTATCCCCTAAAAACTTTATATACAAACAAAGATCAACTTCCCTTCAATACAAAAGTTATTTTCATTAAAAAAGTATTTAATCGAATTAAACAACTGCTGTGAATTGAAAGAACTATAAATAAACTTCCAAACTTTTATAACTTTGCTAATTACTTTACCAAAAAAACAAAAGCAAATGTCAATTATTTCCAAACATATTTACCAGATACCAGGACGCTGACCTTTTTCTCCGTTTACTTGTCACAGGCTCTGAGCTAACATTAGCGCTAGCTTTACCCTTCCTGTTGTTAGCTTCTTCAACCTGGACTTTTACGTGTATTAGAAATGGCGAACTTTCGTCTTCTTCACTCACTGTTAAAATGTTTATGTTGCCGTGTGGCTACGAGTATTCAGATGACACGCGGCTCTTGTACAGGACTTCTTCTTTGAACAGGCACGCTAGATGCTGTGTTGGCGTGTTGCTGCCCTCTTCTGTTGTAGCTCCCTTATTGCGCCCACATCAGTTAGATGTGTAGAACTGATCGGCTCGTAATTGGAAATACGGGGGCTGCTCGGACGATTGACTGTTATAGCCTGTCGACTTAAAAAACAGCCATCAATCGGTGTATCTCTAGTGGTTGAAGATTAATGACAGTAGTAAAATTTTGACTTTATTGGTAAAAAGTTACATAGCTAAAAGAAATTATCAATCTTTGACTGACTCTGATTTTCACAAACTCTGTCACCCCAGGGTTGGTCATGGTTTTGACTGCGGCATTTGAGTTTGACCCTCGCAGCAACAAAGAAGCCACCATACGACCCACAGACAACACTGAAGTGCCGCAGGTAACAGCAGGCATCAGAACAGTGCAATTATGTCATGTGCTCATATGTGACGGCAACTTTGTTAGAGACTGGTCAGTCAAATAAATAAAAAAAAAAAACACTTTAACAAGGTTAGATCGACCGTAATAGTCATAATCAACCTTTCTTTGTGTGTCGTGCAGTTGATCCGTGAGTTGGGAAACATTAACGTGAAGAAGAAGGAGCCCCCCTTCTGCTACCCCTACAGTCTGAAGGCCAGGGTCCTGGTCCTCGCTCACCTCGCACGCATGGACGTGTCAGAGGAGTTAGATGAAGGTAGGACACAGCTGCTTTTCCACTTTTCCAAGGACCGGAGAAAAAACAATTAATCAGTCCTTGTGGTGGCCTTCAGAAGAGAAACTGAGATTATAAAATGATCATTGAATGAAGTCTCAGTTATTTTTCATCCGTTCACATGAGACATGGTCGTCCAGTAATTTCGTGCAGCTCACGTCAGCCTTCTTTAAAGCGAAACAAGAAGTGGAACTGCATCTTTAGAGCTCTAGATTTGGGCAATAAAATAGCTGCACAGAGTCAAGTTGTAAAGCTGTGGTAGGATTCAGGATTTTTTTTTCTTTTTTTTCCCCTGTTTTTAATCCTGACTGTTATTTTAAAGAAGAGAGAGCTGTACTAGTTAATCCACTGTTAAAAAAAGAGGAGTGCAAACACCTCACCAGGCTGCGTCAATAATTAGACAACTTGGCACCAAAAAGCCGCAGAGGTAGAGCTGTACGTGTTCATGTTGAGGTGTTTTATACTCACAGAGCTGGAGAGAAAAGTGGTCTTCCCCTCACTTTAGCTGTGTATGGTGGACAAATCACTTCCAGACAGCTGGCAGGCTGATGGTAGTTGAACCGAAAGTCTAAGGACAGAAGATGTCGTTCCCTTTACAGACTGTAAAACCCACTGAGGTCTTGTGATATGTGATTCTTGTTTCTGTGTAAACAAAGCTGACTTGATAATAATGCTGCCCTTAAAATGAAATAATTTGAAATATGAGGTATGAGAATAGGATGTATGTGTTTCTGCTCCAGATCAGAGGTTTGTGGTGAGGAAGACTCCACCACTCCTCCAGGAGATGATCAATGTGGGCTGTCAGCTTACCATGATGGCCAACAGCAGAGGAGGTACACACACACTCAGTTTATTATCACCAGGAGTTTTCACTTTAAATAGAATTTTCCCTAACTTTAACCCACGTAACAGCTTCTTTTGATCAATTTGCCCCCAGGTTTCCATGCTCCTCGACTGGTAACCATAGAGAATTGCATGAAGCTGACCCAAATGATAGTGCAGGGTCTGCAGGAGTCCAAATCTCCACTGCTGCAGCTTCCCCACTTTGAGGAGGAGCACCTCCGCTACTGTATCTCCAAGAAGGTAACAGTGGAATCTGTCACGCACACATAGATTGAATGGAAGAGAAATGAAGAGTTTCTTGTCGTGCGAGATGCCAGCGTGTCACTTGTCCTCCTCTCTCCAGTACAAAGTTCGGAGCCTGCAGGACCTGGTGAGTCTCAAGGACTCGGACAGACGCAGCATGCTGCGGTTCTTGGGGGAGGAGAAGTATGACGAGGTCATGGCTGTGCTGGGCAGCTTCCCTCACATCACCATGGATACTAAACTGCAGGGTCGGTCCTTCAACACACGCATGCAAACACATTTTGGTTTGGCCACTGCGCCCCATGTCTGCCCGCGAGGGTACCGCCTTAGTGTCTTTCACAAGGTATATTTATGCTATTTAATCTGGCTGCAACTAATGATTTTTTGCTTGTTGTTGTTTTTTCAATTACTCACAATTTACTTACCTGCTCAAGTCTGTTTACATGTGAATGTCACCCTGCATCATAGTTTAGAGTACTGCCGAATGCAAATGAATTCTTTTTACTGATTAGATATCTTACAAATGAATTATTAATGTGTTCCAAACCGCAGCCTAGTGTTAACATTAAGTGGAGGATTAGATGATTTTATAAGTGTTCCTAGCCCGTGCAGTAATGTCCACTACTGGATCACTTCACTGATATTTTGCCAGTTGACCTCGTAAAGTGAGACTTGGGTGAGACATTTCACCAGATGTGCTCCAGTTCTTTGTTGCCACTGTCCAGGCTGTTTTGAAAAGCGCCGCTGGCATCACATTCAAAACGTCACATCGTTTTAAAAAAAAACTGTTAACTTTCTTATTCTCAGCACTTGATAATTTGTCATTATGCCATTGTCAGTTAAATATAGGGTATCAAAACTTTCTGCTTCTATTTACATTTTAAGCAGCATAAGTTACATTTACATGCGTCAATCCCACCGATACATCATAGTATAATACACAATGCTTTTTCTGTACTTATCTGTGACTTTTAAGATTCTGTAACATCCCTTTTTTTCCCCCCCTTTGTGTCTTTGCAGTCCTTGATGATGAAGACAGCAATAATATCACGGCAGGCTCTATTGTTACCGTGACTGTTACCTTAACCAGGAAACGGATGGCGGTGAGAAACTGATGTATTTTTATTAAACACAGATGTAATTTGGCGAAAAATTGTGTTGCTACAAAGAAATTTCAATGAAACAGATGGTTGTTATTTTTTTTTTGCTGCCTTTTGGTGCACTTCTGTGGATGACCACTAGAGTGTCCCGTTGACTGCATGTGTTATTTTTTGAAAAGCATGAATTAAATTTGTGTGCATGTGTATACGTGTGTGTGTGTAGGAGGTGTTTGAAAAAGAGCAGGAATCAACGCCATGTCTAGCAGAGGAAGCTACCACAACAGAGGATACAGTAAGGATCAAATCCTTTCAGACTTTATAGTCATTCTGATGGGGCCAGATTAAGCCATGATTAAAACTGGTTTGAGGAAGATCATTTAGTCTTTGCCTAACCTTATTTGTCTGTTTGTAAAGCAAGCAGATTCGAGTAAATCCAAAGCAAAAGTATGGCAGAACAAGAGTAAAGGAGCTAAGAAGACTGCCAAGTCCAAGAAGAAAAAATTAACCAAGAAAAAGGCCACACCTGCACCTACCAAAGCCAAGCAGGCCAATGGCAACGTGGCAGGAAATGTACGTATCCCATCGCAGCTTATTGCAGCTTTTATCCACAATTTAACTGCAACAGCTTGTCATGTAATTAAAAAAAAACAAAAAAAAAACCTTCATTATTGATGCTGATATCACAGGAAGCTGCTGTAGCAGCAGCAGCAGCGAAGGAGGAGGATGACGAAGCCTCAGACAAAGGCAGCGAGTCGGACGATGGCGACGCCAACAAGGACTCTCCGAGCGAGAGAGATGACGACAGCGACAAACAGAGCGACACGGAGGTGGATGAGATGGCCGGCGACGACGAAGAGGTCGGAGGACTTTAGCGTCAGGCTCGGGCATTGTGACAAAAATCAGTATTGTTTACCAGGGTGTTACTAGATTAATACCAATTTGATCAATCCAGTGTCATTCAAAGTCGATTTTCAATTTAAAGATTCAGATTTCAGTCTAATTACTGAAAACAGAGCTGCAACTAACAGTTATAACAGCAACTGTTAAAAAGCCAAACATTCTTCATTTACTGTCAGAAGTGACATAGAAAATCAACAAATCCTGACATTTAAGCAGCTGGAACCAACAAATGTTTGAAGATTTTGCTCAAAACGAGACTGAAACGATTCAATTATCAAAATGTTGTCAATGAGGTCTCTTTCAGTAAACTAATTGTTCTAATTCAAAATATAATCAACAAATCAATTATCCTTAGTATTCTAGGTATTATAGTGTTAGGACGTGTCTCTTGTATTTTGCGACCCACTGCTGATACCTGTTTCTCACCGCGTCCTCCTCCTCTGTCCATGCCGTCCTGCTCAGGAGTGGGAGGCGCTGCAGCAGAGCATCCAGCGGAGAGAACGGGCCCTGCTGGAAACCAAGTCGAAGGTGACGCATCCCGTCTACAGCCTCTACTTCCCAGAGGAGAAGCAGGAGTGGTGGTGGCTCTACATCGCCGACCGCCGAGACCAGACCCTCATCTCCATGCCCTACCACGTCTGCACACTAAAAGACACAGAAGAGGTGGGTTTGTTCTCATGGACAAACAACATATTGTTTTTGCTCATTAAGCAAAATCCCCAGAATATTTTCCTTTTTTTTAGTTTTTCATCTCTGTAAATCAGTCATATATGATGTGAAAATACTCTGAGGGCGTGCTATGTCTATCATTTGCAATAATAAGGTATGAATAAGACCGCGTTTCTTGTTTCCTTTACAGCATAGACACTCACGCTCCTGTTGCTAGGCAACCATTTTACACCCACATCATTGTATTGTCGGAGCAGCACGCACGTTTAGTCTGCACAGTTTGCACGTCCGCCCCCTGTGTTCTACAGCAACAATCGGGATCGACAGAGTGTTAAAACGCTTAAAAGAGGGTGTGAATCTTTACTACAAGCTATGACCGGCACGTGCGCCGTCGACCATCTAGCGATCAATTAGTAATCAGTCTGTAATTGTAACACTTCCTTCTGTTGTTTGCGTTGTGGGGCGGCACACAGCACGTTTCTGCTGTGTTCACGGCTCATTCGCCGGGTAACAATTGGCCTCATTGTGCTGATAATTTGGTGCTTGCCATGTGTAATTGCCCAACATGTTAATCACAGCCTGAGGTAGCATTGGTCTAATGTTTACTGTTGTACCCCCATCATTCAATGGTGATTACCCCCCGCTTTGTGTTCTGCTGGAGATAATTGCACACCATCAGTAACAACAGATTGGCTTTTCAAATGTAATTTTCAGCATTGTCCATGACTTGTATACATATGTTTGTTTTGGAAACTTCTTAACTACACTGTCACTAACTTGTTTTGAAATATTCTGGCAGTTTTTATTTGGTGTGTGTTGTTGTTCCCAGGTGGAGTTGAAGTTTCCAGCCCCTTCCAAAACAGGGAACTACCAGTATTCCGTCATCCTTCGTTCTGATTCTTACATGGGACTGGACCAGATCAAACCACTCAAGGTAAGCAAAAAGATTCAGTATGGCACATTGGTGTGCGTGCGATAAGTTTTAATTGTTGCCAAGCTGTTGAATTGCAAAATTCACTGTCATTTTTAAAAAAAATTGGAACCCTAATTAGACGCTTAACTAGAGTGTGATTAAGGTGAGATGTGATTCTGAGTTTGATCAAAATTTATCTCACAGATCCCCTCTACTCATAAAGTTTCCAGGCAGACTCATTGTGAGTCCAGGTCTGACTGAGGTTCAAGCTGATATTTGCTCAATTCTGTACTAAACAGAGGAATATGATAGCTGGTGATTTGGATATTGCACTTAACCAACCTTATGAAGACAGTAAGGTTTACTGAAAAAGGTTGTTTTTGAATTAGTATTATTATCATATTGGGGCTGTCGTTCTGAGCGGGTTTCATCACTGCAGGTCAATTAGTACCTGAAGCAATTAGGTTAAATTAGACTCTCAGAATTAGTGACTCTCAGTGGTCTATGTTGTACATCCAGTTTACAGTTAAATTGTATTTTCATTTCGTGTAATCTAAATTCATGAAACTGGACAGATTAATATTTAATACATTTGTAAGTTATTCTAGCTTTTTTTTAGATCTTATGTGTTTGATTTTTATGCATTTGTATTAAAATTGACATACATGACATTCGCGTTTCGATACAAGTCACGATACACAGGAAACAATTCGATATGTATCGCAATACAACAATTTACCAAAATTCTTACCAATTAACTCTTTAAACAGTAAGTTTCTTGTTACTTCCCCAAACGTACTGTGAGTAATTTATGCAGTTCTTTTGAAATAAGTCGTCTTTTTTATCTTGAATTAGAGGATATGGAATAGTATCAGAGAATCAGGATACGGTTAGTTTAAGGCTTCGCAATACAGTTGTCGCAATTCACAATATATTAGTACACTTGAAAAAGGCGACGTTGTCTCGATCATCTCTTATCCCAATCCTAAACTGTATTCCTTGCTAACACCAGAAAGCATCATTGCACACATAATTTCTGTCACTGGAGTTTGAAAATTGCTTTATAAGAGTCAGCAATTTTAGACTTGGTGTGTAAGTTCCTAGAAAAGGCGGCACAGAAGCTTCATGTGTTAAAACGTGTCAATCTTTGCATGTTCCCAGCTGGAGGTCCACGAGGCCAAGGCCATGCTGGACAATCACCCGCAGTGGGACATCCCCGACACGGAGGAGGAAGACGAGGAGCAGGAGGACAGCGACGGCATCGAGGAGAGTGAAGACGACGACGAGGACAACGACTGAATGTGGATGCGTGCGCACACAAACAAACACACGCCCGGCCCACCACCCCATTGACTGCCCCACCCCCACCCACAGACCCACTCACGACCCCACGACAGCACTCGAGAAACGAACGCAGAACAGCGAAGCAGAATCACCAGGGACCGCTTTTACACACACACACACACACACACACACACACACACAGACCTTCTGCCTTGACATTTTATCTTCACAATGGACTGTGACCCTTCCATCCCCTCTTTTCTATAGACTCGGTTGCTCACTTTCCGTCGCAGGCGGAAGGGAAATCTGTGAATACCTACCCAGGCCCGTGTGAGAGTGGATGTGACTGTGTGTGTGTGTGGTACAACATGGGTGAATGGTATGTGTGTGTTTGTACCCTCGAATGTGTTTGTACAGGTATGAAAGAGTGACACACTGTGGACTGGAGGACCTATTACCCCCTATTTTTTTTTTTTTTTTTTACTCAAGGGGGAGAGAGGGATGCTAAAAAGTTAATTGCAATTGCTAAATAAAATCATGTGACCTCCTGTAGTAGACATTGTGACATCACTCTCGCTCCTTGTTTCCAAAATCCTTCGACACCAATGTTCTGCACGTCAATAATGCTCTCTATTGTACACTCAGAGCTGCAGACGCGGGAGCTTTAGCCCGGGTTGTCGGGGACCACATCTGAGTCAGCCTACTGGGATGTTGGCTCCTTTAGTCCAGGGGGCGCAATTGAGTTTTTTTTTTTTTTTTTTTTTTTTTTTGTTTTTTGCTGTCACACTAGCCTGTCACTTGTATGTGTGTAGAGGGAGGTGATCTCCACTCTGGTCTGTTAATGATATTCTGGCCCTGTGATCCACATCAAGCTGTGTTGTTTCTGCATGAAGCAACTGCTGGTTAAAAACAGTTCGATCAGGTATTCTGATGGCGGCGGGAGAATCAAAAAACCTGCAGCGTTAAGATTTGTTTGAACTCTCAATGCTTTGTTCGTTCATCTTTCACAAGAAACTTCGAGGTTTTTCAGTCATTTTTCGATGGGGCTCGGAAACATCATAAACAGTACATATATACATAGTTACAGTATAAACATGCATCTTTTTGGAGCAATGACTTTCTCTTCATCCTTTTTTTTTTCTCTTTTAATTTTACAATTATAGCACATTCCAGTGTAAACTCATTGTCCAGAAGGCCTTACGAATACAAGTTAAATACTACAACATACAAGTCCTTGGGTGCTATGCACCAGTAGTTCTTGGTAGAGCAGATAAAAATGTTTTTGGGTTTTTTTTTGTGTGTGTTTGTAAAAATCAACAGTGTTCTTTTGTTTGAGGTTAATTAGCCTGTTCGTGGTAACCTATAACTACACCGTTTTACAATACATATCATCAATATAAGTACAGTTTAATCTGCTAAATGAGGATAATGGGTTGAACATGACGTGAGTGTGTGAAAGCCACTGGAGTACCGGACACACACAGCGCTCATGGTGATAAACAGGTCCTGGGGAAAAAAAGCTGTTGGAACTAACTTTTAAGTGTCAGACTGAACATATTTGTCTCTTCAGTCATTAAAGTATAACAAGCTAAGCTTTACAACTGCAATCTCAGGTGGAGATATTTTTTTTTTTTCCCCATAAAACCACCAGGAGGTTTTTTTTTTAATTGAGATATACAGTTAAATTTGGGCAAACCAAGAACCCCCCCCCATAATATTTAGTTTAACATACATCTTTCTTTAATTCCATTCTAATCTCTGTCACATCTGTTAGATTCGAGTACAGAAAAAAGAAAATTGGAGCTTTGTCTGAGTTTGCACTGTATGATGACTACTTGGCTGACTTTAAAGGGAATGACTAAGCCTTCACCATGAATATCTACACTCAACAGATGTTTTGGGGATTTTTTAAATGCTGTATTCTTGTATGTGAGATAAAGAGATAAAGTGTGTGGGGCGGTGGGGGGGGGCGTAAAGGTATGAATATCTGTGGGCACACTCTCATGACACCACGGACACAGACCCCCACTCACCTCGGCGCATCTACCCTGTACTTCTGTTCAAGGCAGGTGTACGCTAGCCGGTAACACCGTACTCTGAGTATCTGAGTGTCGCTCTGCAATAGAATGTAGCATCAGCGATTTATGCTGTGCGTGTGTGTGTGTGCGCGTGGAAGTGGGGGGGCTTCATTGCGGTTACATAGGGCCCCATCTCTCCCACGACGGACCCAGCGTCCAGGCCGGAAGGCTACGTCAGTTCGGACAAACTACAAAAACAACTATCTGCCACTTTTGTTTACAAAGGAACTGTCATTGTAAATGAAAAATATATTATTTGTATTTAAAATCATTTCAAATAAAAAACTTTTAAATGAAACAGTGTTGGTTTTTGCTCCGCCTACTATATGTTGCAGACAAGCCGAATGATAACAATTTTGAGAATGTAAAAAAAGGATGTCGGATCCCTTAGAACTGTGCTTCCCAACCTTTTATTCTTTGAGCCCCAGCTACTTCTACCAGCTTTTGTCCAACCTGAGGTTGTCAGATTTGCACATGCTAAATAAAACCCCTTTACAGGACAATAGTTAACACTTTACAATAACGGTGTCATATAATCATTTACTAAAAGTTTCATGTTTACTAAGCGCACTTATTCACACACTATTATTATACAACTGTATAATTAACATTTGTTATTCATTAATGAACAGTTAAATACTACAATCAGAAGCATTTTGACACCGATGGCAACCTAACCCTAATATTACTCCTAATAAAGCATTTATTAACCTGATACAACCATTTATTAATGCTCCTGGTGACCCTTATTGTAAAGTTAAAAACGTATCCTTTTAATGACAATAGTATGTAGTACCATTATCAATTCATATCTGAGTTAACATGGAGCCAGTAAATGATTAGTTGGCACATTTATTAATTGTTTTTAAATGCTTATTACTGCATTAAAGATCAGTGATAGCTAATGAACTTTCCGTCCATGTCTCACACATGACCCCACTTTAACTTCCATTCTATTTTAAACAGGGCCAATATTTGTAAAACGGTGACCATATGCCATTCTGTAAGAGATTCACACCCTGAACGCCCGCTGGGTGGGCCAGAAAATAAAGTCAACTGGATACTAAGGCCTTTTTGCGTTGAGGCCCATTCATT
>KV751328.1:5131229-5149513 GCA_001698575.1 Mola mola | reverse complement strand
TGAAAACGGATGTGTGTTTTAATTTGAGCCTGCAGTTGTGCGGCTCACAGCCTGTCTGTTGGTGCAATTTAAGGGAAATTAATTCCGGATAACCTGCACGCTTGGGCTCATGTCGAGCACTCGACGTGTCACAGCGGTAGAGGATGAAGAGGGTTGAACCTCTTCATTTTGAGGGGCACCCGTCCTCTACCCATCTCTGCCCGTCGGTCGGGGGACGCGGGCGCAGCTCCGAGGCTCCGGAGGGACCGACAGCGCCCATATCTGCGCCCGCATCTGCGCCCGCGCGACGCGGCTCGCCTCCCAACTCTCGCCCCGGGGGAGGCTGCTGCTCCTGCGGGAGCGTCCGCGCAGCGCCGGAAAGGTCAAACTGCGGCTCTGCCTCCATCTGCAGGGGCGGAACCCGGACTGACCCAGGCCGGGGGGTCCGCCTCCTGCCGCGGAGAGACGACCCCAAGCGAGAGAGGTAAGGCTGGGGCACGCACTCATCCGTCAGGTTGTCGTCGGTGACACTTGAACACGACAGTTATCGCAGTGCAGTAATGGCCCACAGGACGATTCAATCTGTATTCAGTGTACAAGGTCACAGCAAACTCTCTTCGGTCGCTGCAGAGCTCCACAGAGATACGAACAGGCAAGCTGCAAGAATGGCAACACTGGCCAGTCTCCACCAGATATCCTGTTTCAGACACACTACACCCTTCAAGGCTGGATATGATGCTGTTACTGATTGTGTTTACTGTCACAATTTGAAATGTTTTTTTTTTTTGTTTTTTTTCCCAAATAGTTTTTGCATGACACACAATGAAAAGTGTGTCATGCAAAAACTTAGTACCCGGTGGTGTAATGTAACTGAGTGCATTTCCTGCAGGACAGTTTTTAGGTGCTTGTGCAAGTATTGAAGTTTAACTCCACTACATTTATTTTACAACTTTAGTTATGCGACATCTTGCTGATTACAGGTTGCATCACAAGCAAAGCTGCGCATTTTTAAAGGGATTTATTTTATCAGATAACGGACTGGCAAAACACAGATTGTAATAGGCAGAAAAATAATGAGATTTAGTAAGCAGCCAATTTGGTACTTGACTGACACATAGTACACTGAGTGAGCACAGTTATTGACAGAACATTGTTTTTGATACTTAAACCCATTTAATATTATACTTTAAGACTTTTACACAAGCACTATTCCCTTGGTCGCGTTTTAATTTTACAAATGTAATATTTGACATATTTAACAGTCGTCATAAATACCATATTTCACATTACGTGCGATAAGGAGTCGATGACTAATACTTGAATTAATAACCAATAATTTGCTCGCCATGATTTTGCATTTATGACATCAACTTAGCAACCTCTGTTATAAATTCTATTTATGAAATTGTGTTTTTGTGAGATGAGAGGCTGTTCATGTGAAGTTTTTCCAATAATTCCAACATCACATAGATGCAGCATAACACAAACATGCTCATACAGGCCTGTTTCATGCCACAGTTACAATGTGTTTGGTTGTACTGTGTTGCACTTTACATAATAACGGCATTTCCATCAGTGGTAAAAGTCAAAATACACTTAAAATAATAAAATGCTATGAGTAAAATGCCAAAATACCGTTTTGTCCCATGAATATTACAAAATTCACAATCATTAAAAACGTTCTACAAACAGGAAATCGTCGCATTTCAAAAGGATCCATGTCTTTAGCTTGCTGAAACGCTGATTATCAAAACTGCAGATTAATTTTCTGCCAATTGAGTCACTGACAGATCACTTGTTGTGCCTGTAAAACGTTTTCACAAGTTTATGTTTGCCTGAAGCTGTAAAAATAAATGCAATGGATTAGGAGTGGAAGTGAGAAGAGACGTGAGAAGAAGAAAATGCTCCAGTAAGGTGCTTCAAATTCGAGCGAGTGTGCTTAGTCACATTCCACAGGCTCATTCCACCCAAATAAATAGTCCATGCAAACAACATCTCCAGTAAACACGGGGCAGGAACCCTTTGGAAGGGAAAGAACTGCCTAAAATCATTGCTTTTACGGCACAACAAGGAGCATCGGCCTGTCAGACGACGTTTGAGAAAGCTTTTTAATAAAGAGCAGATATGCGAGGAGGGGAAATTGCTGATGCTGGGCCTTTCACAGAGATAAAAAACTGTGGCGACAGTGTCCCACCTAAAGGCAGCGACGCTGTTATGCACAGCTGCGTGATTGGAAACTGAATTACAAATTAGACATGGAAAAACAGGCGCTTTGGTGAACCCAGGCCTCCCCCGCATCATGTTCTCTCTCGCTTCACATGGAGGAAAGAGTCTTTGTCACGCCTGGTCTATTCTGTCATGGTGTCCAAAGGGGACGTTTACTGTTGTGACACTGATGGTCAGAAACTGCAGTTCATGATCAGCCGTGACCCCATTGAGGTCTAAGAAGGAGCGATTAAAAACAATTCCTGAAGCGTGCAAAAATGGCAGAAGATACGGCATTTGGTTAAGATGGATAGTACAAGATATCATAAAATGGGAGTCTAGTAGGTTCGGATTATCCTCGGCCTATCCCGACTTCTTTCACTTTGTCGTGTTTTGTATGTGGCTTGTTTGAATAAGTCGTAAACTCTTGTATTCTGCCATCTAGGCATCCAGTCACGTTCAGCTTTAGGAGTCTCTATCTCAGGACGGACGCCACCAGCGTAGTGGAGAGAAATTCGTCATCACACAATTCCGTCAGGACAGAGGGCACGTGCAGACAACACGCATTCAGATTCAGTGTTAACTTGGTACACTTTGTCTTTTATTAGTTTATGAAAAGGCTTATTCCACTGATCAGCATCTGGTTGAATTTTTTTGGGGGCGACACATGACAGCAGGAACGTATTAGTGAGCGTGTGTCAGATGAAAGTCATTGTGACTGAATTTAGAACCTCATTTTTGAGTAGCCAACCTGACTCTACACCCGTTTTGATAACCAAACAGGAGAATCCAGTATTTGGGCAGTATTTTGGTGGAACGGCGAGGTTGTTTTCTGCTCTCATGGGATGCACGGCTTTCTGACAGAAACACGAGTATTTCCCTGTGTGTGTGAGAGAGATGGCTGGGTTGCACGTGATTACATCAAATCTCACTCTTTCTCTCCGCTACGGATGGTGTGTGTGTGTGTGAGGAATGATTCCCTTTCATGTTCTTTAACGTCACCGTTTGATGTGTCCGATTTTTTTTTGAATTTTTCACTGAAGTGCTGCGGTTGAAGGCAGATGTTTTCATCAAAGCTGACTGTTCAACACTAAAAAATGTTTTATATGGTCTCTCACTTTTTTCATTCTCCGTTATTTTCTAGTATTTGCCCTTTGATTTAGTCTCATCTACAAGCAGTTTTGTTGATTTTGACTGAATTTTGACTGAATTTTTTCTTGTTTTTTTAGTGAAATGTATGGACAACTGTGAGATTAATCGCCATTAAATGTGCTAATTATGTTCACTGTGCCCAGAAGACGAATCTTAAAAACTTTGGCAAAGGTGTCTCCTGATATTTCTTCTGGTGTTATCATCAGTTCAAACTTTCAATGGGAATTCATATTACGGCTTTAAAACCAAAGATCTGCTAAAGAAATGACATTCCCATCAAATTCAGCTACACTTCCAGATATGTAGCACACCTCATAACGTCTGATTACATCTTGAACTGGAGGGCACTCCAGAGTGCAAACCACCGCCAATGCTACACATGCTCCCCAGCAACAAATGCTTACCTTTCAAACTAATTCTTTTTTTCTGTGAGCTCATATTTCAGCCTTCTTTGCACATTCCTAAATTAGATTTTTAGGTCAAGCTAATGTGGTAATGTGTGGTTTATCAAAATCAGTCACACAATTTTTTTGTGTAATCTTGCTAAGAAACCAACCAACCAACCAACAGACGTGGGTGAAACATAACCTCTACCAGCAAAATAAATCTTTGTTTAGGCTAAGAAATTGCTTAACTACCAAACAGAAAATAACAGTGGAAGTGAATGGTGTCATAGTATTAATATTTCCATCAGCTTCAACAAGCTTCCCCCTTCCCCTTCTTCACTCACTCTTGTGCTATCCAATGGGGAGAGGACTGAAAGCCTGGTTAGTTAAAGCTAATCAGTAAATCCAGCTCCCTGTAGGCCAAACTGCATTAGCTGCACAACACAATAGACACACTTTCTCCAGTACTTTTATCAATCGCAAAGCCATATCCTCCAATTAACCGCCAGTTTATTCCTCTGACCCCAGAACACACACTGGTAATTACATAGCAACCTCTCCTTTTAACGCTTCCCCCCTCCTACTCTCCGTCTCCCACCTCCATCTCCGACTTTCCTTCAGTCTGCCGGCTTCTTTTTGTCTGAGGAGTGAAAGGCTTGAAATTAATTTTTTGAGTTTTTTTGAGTTAATGTTGGGAAATGGAATATTGGAACACTTCTTCATGAGCTGCAGACGATTAGTGGAATTCAGATTGATTTAAAACTGTACATACATTTTAAAAGGACTTGTCCGGCCTGTTCACTTCCTCCCAGCTGAGCAATTTGACTGATATTGTTGTTCGGTGTGTGCTCTCTCTCTCCAGTTTCTCCAATGTGATGCGTCTCACCTCCTCCTGGCATGAGGCTGCGTGGAGGGCGGGAATTGAAACCTGATTCCTGCCTGGAACTGGCTCCTCCCCCTCGCCCTCCTGTCGCCTGGCTGCCCGGCGTCCTCAGCAAAGGCGTGCGCCTTCGGCTCCGCTTGGATCACCATGACGACCAGGGGCGGGGCTGCTGGCAGTTGGTGGACTTGGAGGCGGGGTCAGAAACGAGACTGAGGAGCCAGGTCCATAGCACCTGTGCACAAAGTGAGCATCCGTTCTTGGAAATGACAGGTTGGAAGATATGTTTTAAGTACTGGATTGCAAAGCTTCTGAATGAAAATATTTATCTAATTATTTCTAAACTGCCTGTGTGTGTGTGTGTGTGTATTTAATATTCCTGCACAAGAGCAAAGATTCCCAATCTCCCCCTGAGCCCAAATGATGAAAAGAGCAATACTCTTCATCTTCCCTGTCTCCTGCTTTGCAGAGCGGTATGAAGAGGCCCAGTGTGTGTGTGTGTGTGTGTGTGCGTGTGTGCCTATTTAATACACACATTGTTTATGCATTTATTTATTCCCACCTTATCATGTGACTTTGTGCAGGATCCAATTTCACTGTCTGTTACCATAGTGATGCTCTGCCTGAGCCGTAAATAAATTCAGGGAGTTTGTTACATTGATTAGACAACAAACACACACACACACACACACACACACACACACATACACAGGCGAGAATTATTTTTTCTTGTTAAAGTGCAGCTATATTATGCCTCCATTTGTGTGTGTGTGTGTGTAAGTGCAAAGTGTGTGTAAAGGCATATAGTTTAGTGATACGTTAGCATAGTTCCCATTACCGCAGTTCCTCTTCTGCACAAATGAAAGCATACAAACCCCCAGTTTGTGGTTAAGTTCTGCTAATCGTTCCGATTGTTGCGGCATTACTGTGGCCGTAATGGTCAGCGAGGACGGATTTTAAATGCCTTCCCCTAACATTCTTCCAAAAAGAGGAGACCATATTCCTGCATCTGAGGGTAAAATTGGCTGTATGGGTTCACTGGTCGCCTAATTGCTTAATTAGCCATAAACAGATACACTGCAGTCCCAGTTGTATTGTGTTAGGATTCGGCGCAGTGGAGCAAGTCTGTCGTCTCGCCTGCTAAAAAGAATGGCATTGTTTCATATTATCAGCTAGTATTAATCCTGCCCCAATCTCAGATGGGATTCTTCTTAAAGGAAAGATGATTATCTGTCCTGTCTCAGTCTGTCTCTGTCTGCAATGTGTTGCGCCGCAATGAAACAGGACTGACTGAGGAGGGACATCAGGATTAATCTCTCTGCGTAATTATTTTTATTATTCATGGGGTCCATAAATCGTACACACACACACACACACACACACACACACTGGTCCCCTGCCATCAGTCAGTCAGTGCAGGTGTGTTATACTGTTTATTGTCCTTTTTTTTTTTTTCATATCACGTATGGGCTTCAGTAATGAAATACTGCAATTCGTCTGGCTTGTCACGCTCTGTGTTCAGACGGTTCCTTAGTGACTCCTGACAAATCCCTTTATACGCTGGCGGCTGTGCATGTAAGCGAGCGAGGGCGCGCTGGCGTTTGAATCCTCCCTCTGAAGGGTTAACCTGATTTTGATCAGGCAGTAAAACCCAGCAGACAGGAATCAACGGTAAACAACCTGAGTGTAGTAATCAATACATGCTTGCGAATGGGAAAACTGTGAGTTGCACTCCCCACTTGCAGCCAATAAGAGCAAATGAGCCTTCCGGCGTCTGCTTTTTCCTTTAATACCTGCACTTCTGTGGGTAAAGCATGCATAGCCTTGCTTCAAACAGGTCTTTTCTTCTTCTTCTTGTGAGTAGATTTTTATTGTACATAATAAAAACAAAAGCAGCGTACACGAGCCGACACAAAGGCAGACAGCGTCTACAAATAAAAGCAAGGCGGTGAGCTTTGACAGCAGTATGACAGCAAACAAAAGCCTCGGCGTAATCCTGAAGGGTTTCTGCTAGAACCTTTTGATGTTTGCAGAAAAATCGATGGCTGCACCTGAAGGCCGGCATATATATGATTCATGTTCAAGCGTTTAAGGCTGATTAAAAGCTGTCACTCAGGGATTTTGGTGCAATTGTGTGGGGAATTTCTTCAGAAATAATTTGAGGGTGGATTACAGGTTTGTTCCCGAGGACGCTTGTAGCACGAAACACTGCACAGCTTGAGTCCCTCGTCAGCTGCTCTAAGCCTTTTTTGATGACAGGAAAAAAAAAATTGAGCCGCAGCTACTGTAATTTCATTACAGTCCCACACAGACGTTGTTTTGAGCTCTGCAGGTCTGCTGGCTACCGCGGGATGTTAGAGGCGTGTTGCCATGACGACTGAGAGGGGACAGAGAGGAAGGGGGGGTGGGGTAGAAGGGAGAGGGAGGAGGGGTTGGTTTAGGATTGAGGCAGAGAGAGGGAGAGAAGGAGAGAGGCAGTTGCAGAGTTGCCGGTGTCTTGACAGCAGCAGAGAACGGTAGACGGGGATCCGTCAGGGGAATATTCAGAAAAAAATACCTGCCGGCAGAGTGAAGCATCACCAGAAGGCCGCGTGCATGGTAGGCACCGCTCAGAATAATAAGTATTTTCAAATTCCTGTTTTATTTTTAATGCAGTTCGGTCCGAGAGGAGGGAAGGCGTCATGCGTATTCACATGCTTCTGTCTTGTCTGTCTGTTTCCTCTTTCTGCACACTGTCATCATCACAGGAAGAGGAGTTTGGCCTCCACAGCGTGTCTCTTTGTGGCAAAGTCAAGTGTACATTATTTAAAGATGAGAGGAGAATAGATGCCTGACAGCTAATTAGGTGAACGTCAGCCTCATTCAGTGCAGAGCAACTTAGAGGAAGTCACGTTCATGTGGATGAATGATATCAAACACTTTATGCTGCTTTGTGTGTGTGTGTGTGTGTGTGTTGGTACTTGATTCATTGTTTGATCATATGGGTGCTGTGGTTCTATGTGCTTTGCTGTTACTTCCTGTTTGTGTGTGTGTGTGTGTGTGTGTGTGTAGTAATGATGGGCTATTTATTGCAATCTTTGCAGTTGAAGAGGGGGAGGGGTTTGGTGGAGTACGAAGCTTTATGCGGCTTTGTTTCTTCTGTTTCCTATAATGTGTGTGTGTGTGTGTGTGTGTGTGTGTGTGTAGAGGGGGCAGTCTCATACGTACATCAAACTTTCTGCTTCAGCTTGCCGCTTCCTGTCACTTTTTATTCGATCACGTATCTCCCTTGCTCAGGTCTGATGAATACCTTGTCTGCCGGCTCAGAGATGCAGACTACCGCTCTCGCCCCCCAGTTCGTGGTGGGGCCCCAGGGTAAGGTACCCGGCAGGAAGAGAGGCCGGCCGCCGATCCGTAAGCTGGAGTTCCAGAGTCACTACATGGAGCCCATTCTGCCTCTCAAGGTGCCCAAGAAGAGAGGCAGGAAACCTGGCTTTAAGGTCAGTCAGCTATCAATTTTAGTTTAGCATTTTTGCTCACTGTGTCAACAAATGTTGCATCTGCATTTGAGAAATGGCAATCAAAACATATTGTGTGTTTCCTTTTGGCTGAACATTTCCTTCCTCATGTGACGCTTGCAGGTTATGAGTATATATGCACCAGCACTTTCTTCATGCCCTTCTTTTATGCTTTTTGAATGATGCATCACTAGAAGTCTTTGCAAGACGATATGTGAGGTGAAAACATCATCTAGTGCCACCATAAGGTCAAAATATTGAATTATTACCAGTGTAATGTGTAACAAATAATTGCTGAGTCTCGTATCTGGGTCTTCACAGATTTATGCTTTGGGATGGTAGCTGTAAAGCATTTGGAGAACTGTTCATCCAGTCTTCTTTACGCTTGTTCTGTTCAAGGCCTGAGTATGTGCAGGGTGAAATTTGGTGAATAAATAGCAGTGCATACTTATATATGCAGGTTTTTTAAAATTGAAACTTTGTTGATTTGTGTGTTGTCGAAATTAGTTGACGATTAGGTCATTTAATAACATATTGACACCTATTTTCCTTTCTATTTTTTTTGTTATCAAAAAAATGTGTAGAAAAAAAAAATTCATATAAATAAAAAAATAGATAAATAATAAAAAATCCTAGACCGCTTATGCTCAGAACTGGTTGTACTTAACAAGGAATCAGTGAATGTGAGCTTTAATAATAACCTTGTGGAAGTTGATGCATATTGTTATCGTGATATGGGAATATGTATATCTCCTAACATTTTGGATTTCATTGGTATTGTATCGACGGTATACGTGTTGTCCCTTTTCATGCTTTAAAGGCTGCATTACGGTAAAATTATGTAATTTTCTGAACTTACCAGAGTGTTCTACCTGTTGTGGTATTTGCTTTCTCTGACTTCAGTCATTAAATTTCCATTACAGATAATTATCTATCAAAAATCTTTGTCTTAAGAGTACCAACACTCAGTAGCCATCTCTACAATATTGTTGCAGTATCAGTAAGAAAGTATACTAGCCTGATCAAAAACATTGTGATATATATACAGTATACATATACTAGGGGTATCATAATATATTTTTTTGTTTCGTTTTTGCCACTTATCTGGGTCCGGGTCATGGGGGGCAACAGTCTGAGAAGGGAGATCCAGGCGCTAGATTAGATTAAAGGTTATGAACAGAACGGGTGACAAAGGGCAGCCCTGACTAACTGACCAACCCTAACTGGGAATGTTTCTGACATACTGCAGGCAATGCAAACCAAGCCCTGTCTCCAGCAATTCAATACAATACAATACATATATTGAATGGCCTGTAATAACAGGCCATCTACCCCATACTCCTGGAGCACCACCCACAGGACACCTTGAGGGACATGGTCAAAACCCTTCTGCAGATCCACAAAACACATGTAGACTGGTTGGGCAAGCTCCCGTGCCCCCTCCAGTACCCTTGCGAGGGTATAGAGTTGGTCCAGCGTTCCATGGCCAGGAAAAAAATTGCATCGTTCCTCTTTAATTTGAGGTTAGCTAACAGCCGGACTCTCCTCTCTAGCACCCTGGAGTGTGATCCCCCTGTAGTTGGAACACATCCTCTGGTCCCCTTTCTTAAAAAGGGGAACCACCACCCCTATCTGCCACTGCAAAGGCAATGACCTTGATGTCCATGAAATGTTGCAGAGGCGTGTCAGCTAGGACAGCTGTACAAAATCCAGAGCTTTGAGGAACTCAGGGCGAATCTCATCCATCCTTGGGGCGCTGCCACTGCGGAGTTGTGTAACAGCCTCAACGACCTTGACTCCGGTGATGAGAGAGCCCATCAGGGAGTCCTCTGGCTCTGCCTCCTCTACAGATTGCATGTTGGTGGAATTGAGGAGATCTTCGAAGTATTCCTTCCACTGCCCGACTGTACACTCAGTTGAGGTCAGAAGCTCCCCTGTCACACGGAAGACCGTGTGGATGGGGTGCCGCTTTCCCCTCTTGAGCTGCCATACGGTTTGCCAGAATTTCACTCACCTCTCACCTCCAGGATATGGTTGAAGCTCTGCTGGTGGTGGGAGTTCAACACCATTTTGACAGGGTCCTGGGCCAGACATTCCTAGCAGACCCTCACGATACACTTGGGCCTGCCTGGTCTGTCCGGCTTCCGCCCCCGCCACCTGATCCAACTCACCACCAGGTGGTGATGAGTTGACAGCTCTGCTCCTCTCTTAACGTGTCCAGCACGTACGGTCGCAGATCAGATTATACTGTCGATCTAGATTGTCAGTGATTGACTTTGCACTTATGGACACTCTTATGGCTGAACATGGTGTTAGTTATGGACAAACTGTGACTAGCACAGAAATCCAATAACTGAACACCACGCGGGTTCAGATCGGGCAGTCTGTTCCTCCCAATCACACCCCTCCAAGTCTCGCTGTCATTGCCCAGGTGAGTCTTGAAGCCTTCAGTACAAGAATGGAGGCCCCAGTAGGGGCCCTTTCCAGCACTTGTTCGAAGGACTCTAAAAAGGATGGGTACACTGAACTGCTATTTGCTGTATTGATGCAAACCACAGTTACCCGTTACCCAAACTGAAGGCACAGGGAAGCAACCCTTTCATCTACCGGGTAAACACTGGCTTGAGACCTGGGGAACTATTAGTAAGCCCATACCTGCTCTCCGCCTCTCACCCAGAAAAACTCCAGCTAAGGAAAGAGTCCAACCCCTCTCAAGAAGTATGGTCCCAGAACCCGAGCTGTGTGTTGAAGAGAGCCCGAATATATCTAGCCGGTATCTCACAACTTCCTGCACAACCTCAGGTTCCTTCCCCATAAGAGAGCCAGCTTCAGCAACTGGGGATCGGACCGCCAAGGCCCCGGCCTTTGACTGCCACATCATCCACATGGCAAGGGACCCCTATGGCTACTCTTGTGGGTGGTGGACCCACTGGAGGAAAGACCCATGTCTCCCATTCATGACGAGCCCGACTGGACCCCATGGGCAAAGGCCCGGCCACCAGGCGCTCGCTTAGGGACCCCTTACCCAGGCCTGGCTCTAGAGCGGGTCCCTGGCACCCCTCCAGGCAGGGTACACAAGTCCTTGGTATTCATCATCATAGGAGTCTTTTTGAACCGCACTTTGTCTGGCCCCTCACCCAGGACCAATTTGACAACATGGCTCCCAGGATCATTCAAGCAAACCCCTCCAACACCGTAAAGTGGCGGTTAAATGGAGGGGAAAAAATATTGTGAAATGTGATAGTTCTATTGTGAAGCCTCAGTCAAATTGTATCATTTTTAAAAGAAGTGTTTCATGATACTCAGACACCATTAAAATCATCGAGTTCAATATAGAGATGATGACTTATTTCAATAGAACTGAACAAATGACATAAAATTTGTGCAGTGAATTAACAAAAAACCTTGCAGAAGAAAAATTATGGTCACAATTATATCTTTCTGCAATGTTAAAGTATCAGGAACATTCAATATATTCCTGTTCAAGGAATTATTTAGTAAGAATTTTGGTATATTAATGAATTTTATGTTCACATTGAACCACGTCCTGAGTATTTTGATTTCTAGGAAGATCAACACTTTTGTTGTCTGATGTCTAACGGCACTGTAGGCACGAGGCCTTCTGAATCATATGTTTTTTAGAAATGGATTTACATTATGTGTGTATGTTTCTGTGTGTGTAGTTGAAGCCCAGGATGGTGATGTCCCCATTGGCAAACTCCCCTCCCGGCAGCACGCCAGAACCTGAGATGGGCTCCCTCCCCCAGGACGCTGCAATCGTCCCCCACTCTGCCACGCCTCAAGTCCTGCCAGGTGACGCCGAACACCGACACAGTCATCACAACCTTCATACGCTTCTCTACCTGTTCACGTGAGCCTCTGATCCTAACAGGAAGCGTATGATTTAGGCTCTCTTTCTTTTCATATCTCGTCTTTTTGATGCTCCTGCTCAGTCTGTCACTGCTAAAACACACACACGTCTCTCTGCAAGTGCCAGCGTGGCATCTCTCCCTCTTCTCTAAATGCGGACGACTTGTTCTCTGCCACGATAACATGTGTTTTGATGTAAAACATAACACTTGTGTGCGTGAGTGACTAATGAGTCAAAAACAGCGCTAGCTTTTACCAGTTACAATATGTACATAAATTGAAATCCTGTTATTTCTTATTCCCTTTCAATGAGTCCTGTTTTGGAGAAACCACAACCCCCCGACTCCCCGAAACGCCGGCTTCAGGGATTTCTTCATCACCTTTAATCCTTTCACACATTTCTTACAGCCGTTCTTTGTCTCTCCTTTTCTTTTTTCATATCGTTTCCATCCCTGTCCTGCCCTGAACGAGCAAATATTTAAAGACTGTCTTCAGCATGTTGGAGGGGATAATGGGAATCAAATGTCTCAAGGACCAGCGCCTTTTTCTTTGTTCTCGCAAATCATGACAAGTGTTTGATGTCAGACCGTAAAAACCAGTGTGCGCCCCATGGTGCCACCCAAATTCTCATGTAAATCAAACCCGCTGGTGAGAGGCAACATTTCAAAAATAGCCTCTTTATTTTAGGGTTGTCTTTTGGGACTCTGTCTAAACACACTGCGCGTTCTCTTTCCAATGCTGCTGCATGCCTTCATTTCAAAACATCTTGTGCCATCATTTGTAGTGCTCACAGTTCATTTGGAAACATCTAAAATGTTGATGTAAAGATGTAATTAAAACATTGATTTATTGTATTAAATGAAAGCCGTTCCGTTATGCGTGTGCAGTCACGTGATCTTACCACGCGATTGGTTTTTTGGCACAGAGCCACGATACAGTTCTGTGAGCACAAAGTAGAAGTCATTCGGAAACATCTCAGCAGAGTATGTCATTTTTATGAACCTGTCATCGGGTGAATCCATAACTGTCCTCCTCTGGCATAAGCATCAGCCATCTGCATTATTGACAGGCTGAAAGATGGCCAGCCCAAAGGAAGACAGATTGGGAGGAATTACTGAGCGCCTTTCAGCTGTTTCATGTTACACACTGTAAAAACCAGCTAGCTGCTTTTAACTCTAAAAAGTCAGTGTCTGAGCTTTCTTAATCTTTCTTTTTTTTTTTTTTTCTTAAAGTTCACTGAGCTTCAAAAGACAAGTTAAGGTGACTTTATCGAGTCACAATGAACTCAACTTGTAAGCATATTTTAAGGGAGACTGGACACTAACTTTTGAAAGTTAATACAACTAGTTTGTTTTTACAGTGCATGCTAAAGCATTTAATTGCCTGTTTACAGGACATGACAAATATAAGTGCCATATACTACAGTACACAAGTCTGCAGATATTAAGATGCTCTAAATAAAAGGTAAAATCTGTGTTAACACTTTAGAATAGCCTAGTTTTCTGCCTTTTAATGCACTATTTTGCTTTTTATAACAGCATATTTAGCATTTTATAAGCATTGCCTGCTCTTATTTAAGAAAAACACACACACACACACACAAAAATAATAGTGTCAATATTGTTCAAATATTGAAAAGTCAACATTTCCCAGGTGGTTTAAATGATGCCACTTCCTGTCGTTCCTCCTCCAGCAGAGACAGCGATGCCCGATGACTTCTTGTGTGACCCGCTGGTGGACTCCAAGCGCTACGCTGTCAATCACAGTGACTCCGCCTTCAATGTCACCATGTCGCAGTACCCGCCAAAGCACTCCTACAGTTACCGTGGCGGCAGCTGCTCGGTGCCAGTGGGCCTGTGCAGGCAAGCGTCGAGCCCAGGATGCTTCCAGGAGGGAAACAGGAATGGTGAGTCTGTGTTTTATGTTCGGAAGTACATTGTACCCAAAAACACAAATGAACATGCGGCTTTGTACAAAACAGACCATGCATGCTCTCACAGTCAACAAAACAATAAAAATGAAATGATAAATTATTGAGAAGGAAACTACTTTGATGGAACTGAGAGCTACTCTTCAAAACTGTGACAGATCCATTAAACTTGTATACATTTATTTCCTACATCAGTGCAGTTTGACCTCCTACAGTATATTTTGCAATCATTTCCCTTTTTTTAAATGGATACAGAGCTTGAACCAAAGTCTTTATCGTGTACCTGGACGGGTGTTTTCACTTCATTTCCTGATTAAATAGTCTTTCAGTAGAGCCGAGGTGTCTTCCCTCTACTCTAACTTACAGCTCCTTTCTAATGGTCTCTTCACATTGGTTACTTCTAATACTTTCCGTCTTCATCTGGAGATAATCAGTCAGTGTAGTTAAAAACATTTGTGTGGCAGAGCCTATAATCTGGGAAAACACTGGAAATCACTGCACTCAAGTTCTTAATCAGCCTTACTAAAGAGAACCCCAAGAAATATTCAGTGTATAGTTATATATTGAATAACATTTCTTCATCATAATATGGAATTCGGATAAATCTTTGGAAGCGTACAGATGTGCTAATGCTACCTCAACTAATTGAGCTTTGTATGAATCAAACAATGTGTTAACAGGTTCATTTGAGAGATGATGACAGCTACATTTTGCATGGCTCTATTAGGGGAGAATCTGGATACTCTGCTCACTTCCATGAAAGCAGCTTGGAGCAAAAAAACGTTTGACTTTCTGACTATTAATTGCCTTGTTTGTTCTGCATAGCTTCCACTCTGCGACTATGTGAAGCATTAGTGACTTCAACTGGCTAACTTCTGGTTTAACCCTCCGCTAACTTGAAAGGGAATAACATTTAATCTTGCACCTTTTCTAGACTTTCTAGAAAATAATATAAAACTGAATAGATACAATTCTCATATTGATCCAAGTCATTTTGTGTAGGATGTGATGCTCAAAAGAATGTATCTGCCATTTGAAAAGGCACTTCTTTCATGAAATAATCTTGGTCCCTGTGCATAGGGTGAAACTGTAAGCACTCTGTGTGGCTACTATGATATTGGCAAGTGCTATTTCTGTGGGCCTTGGCCTGCCAAGCATTTGAGCATCTTCACCCCTTTCTCTGTGCTATGTAGCCTACAGTCCCATGCCAGACACCGGAGAGTACAAGCGTCCCGCCGGGAAGGATCCGTCCAGCTGGGGTGTTGAGGAGGTCGTTTGGTTCATCAAAGATGCTGACCCCCAAGCCCTGGGCCCCCACGCTGAGGCATTCAGGAAACATGTGAGTAGTGGCTCCTTCGTGTTACAGATCATGGCTATTGACTGGAGCAATGGAATTAACGCTGCTTTTCCACTGCAGGAGACCTGCTCAACTCACCTCAACACTACTGGCTTTTGTTATCGGGTAGTCCCTTTTTCACCGCACATAGCACCCCCTAACATAACTGGTTGTTATAGTGATCATGCAGGAAACTGCTGCGAAATCACCAATGCGAAACACATGTACAACGATGCAGGACCGTGGTTTTTGATTTGCGTATGTGGCTGTTTGCCACAGCGAGGAGTTCAATTTTCGTTTTGAAGAGGCTGAAGACAGCAAAACAAATAGCTGAACCAAATAGGAGAGTGTCGAGGCATTAACTTCAGTGTTCAGACAACAAGACTTCAGCTCCAAAGTGTTGCTAACATTAGCACATAATGGTCACCGTTTTAGCATTGCCTCAGCTCATTTTGAAACTCAACTGAGGAAGTTTCTAAAAATCATACCAGGTGCAAAATCTTCCATATATATATATATATATATGTATGTATGTATGTATGTATGGGATCAGACCATATATCTCAGCATACATTTTGTGGTTAGGCAGGGAACTCCCCTGGTAGGACATCAGGTGCATTTTAACTTAAAAATCTGTTATGAGACAGCTGTAGCTGTATTTATTCATCACCCAATTCCCTGCAGTCTTGAATATAAATGAGCTGACATGAAAGCTAAATGAATATTATTACAGTGTTTTTAAAGCATAATGAGGTCCAGCCCTGAGCTACATTACAAGCCTTTTAACTCCCCATAAACCACTGTGCTGCCTCTGATCCTCAGGCAGGCCCGTGGCCTAATATTTAAAGTTATTGGTCTTTTTCTTATCATAGCTACAAGAATCCAAAACAGCCTGAGTGCAGCACAGAAGTGTTGGTAATAAAGTTGGCTTTATTAAATTGGGTCACCTTTAGTAGCTCAATATCTTTGCACTTCTGTTATTTTATATAACGTGGCAATTTATTGTACTTTAACTTTCCTAATAATATTTGGTACAATACTGGCGCAGATGTAAAGTGTTATTGTAATCACTATGTCGACCGAGCAAAGGCGAAAGGTGTGTATCGCACTGACGAATCTGTTTGTCACATGCTTCTGCGGTGATTTTCAGGAGATCGACGGAGACGCTCTGCTCCTGCCGAAAAGTGAGATGATGATGAAGTATCTGGGACTGAAGCTGGGGCCTGCACTTAAACTCTGTTACCACATCGACAAGCTCAAGCAGAGTCGCCGTTAATTTGCTGCACGGGGGAGGCGAGCCTCTGATTACCTGTCCCTGAAACTGCACCACTGGCTTTCTCTTTCCTCAACCATCAGCAATACATCATGAATGCCTTTGCCTCCACGTTTTTGTTGTACTGTACATAGACTGTTTACAGCCGAAGCGAGGATTTTACTTCTATCCTTTTTGACTGGATAAATGAATGGCTTTAGCTTGTAAATAGCCCAGCAACGAATGGCAGCTACTGTATATCAGAACTGACCTGTATTGCTCTGCAGTCTGTGAGTTACCGTCTCTCGTGCAGGTTTTAATCATGGATGCCATATCAACTCCTCTGAAGACCCACAGAGACAGGGAACATGCAGGTGTTTTACCTCGTAATCATTGTTCAGCAAGTCCTTGGATTGAGCGGCTGCAGCTTTTAAATTAAAACTTTGAATTAGTTTTGTCGTAAACTGATGATAAAGTTGACACAGGTATCACTTCTAGACACAAACTGTAACCAATAACCATTCTTTTAAGCTCTAAGGCCAAATTAAGAGGATGCACACCTTAAATAAGTGAGGAATACTGACCCCAAGAATGATTTTTTTTTTTCAAATTTTTTAATCAAATTAATTCTATCAAAGTTTGATCTGAACATGACGATGTAAACGGCATTGTATAAGCACAACCCAACAATGCAGCAATGTGATGTGACCCGAGTTGGAGCCGCATGTAATGACAGGAAAAAATGAAATCATATGCAGACAGTCGAGTCTGCTTTTGAATCATGGAAATGTATGTCATGTGACAAATCATCTAAAAGTGATGATGTTGAACGGCGGGCCACTTCTTAACCTTTCTTTCCTTACCTTGTGAGGGTTTTGTTTTTTTTTCTTTTACTTGCAAAGTCATGTGAAAGAGAGTGACTCATAGCAAACTTGGTGCTAACTGAACCTGTTACTGCCACTACAACCATAACACAGCTGATTCACTCTCCTTGTACACATACTGTAATCTGTAAACGGTTCACATTCCTCTCATACAATACCTCCTGAGTATTTTTGAATATAAATGCTTCTGAGTCTTGCTTTATTATGCCTAACAATGAAATAATTAAGTTACATTTTTGAGCATTTTTTTAAAAGCTACGTTTTCAGCCAACTAATAGTTTTGTTATAGAAAGCTGTTGAGACAACAACCTGAAAACATATTAATGAACAGTACATGAATTTTATGACAAACTTGTAAAACTTATGGTCATGTTTTGTTGGGAAGTGACTTTTTTACTTTAATATTTTGTGTTCTACGTGTTTTGCTTGAGTACAGCATCTATGTCATTATGTGTATTAATTCTGTATTTCATGACTGTCTCGCACCCTTGTGAGCTGTAAACTTTAAAAAAAAAATGTTCCAATTCCTAATATAATAAATTTATTTCTGCAGTTTGCAGGAAATGTTGCAATTTTGTTGCACTAGAAACGTCCGCATGTTTTCCACAAATTATTTATCAGGCCTGGAAAATATATTTAATTAAATACAATTTTGATGCCCCAATGACATTCCATCTATTTTTAATGTTTTGTAATTCATATTTTTTCCAGACAAAATAAATCTTGTTCAATTAAGTCTGACATATTCTTGTTATTGTAGAATAGTAGTGTTCACCATCACAATAGTAGTATTAATAACGTACTAGTGCGTAGTGCAAAAAATTTCAATATTCAGATTTTGTTTTTTTGTTTTTTCAGCACATTTAAAAATTTATATTTAATAACCCCTACACTTATTACACATAAACTAAAA
>KV751328.1:5105064-5131200 GCA_001698575.1 Mola mola | reverse complement strand
TCAAGAATTGCAAAAATACATTTCTTAACATTACAATATTTCACTGTAACTGTGTAAGCAACAATCATCAAAAGGGGCTTTTACATTATGTGAAATGAAAAGATGAAAGTTTAACTTTTGAATTAAAAAACGAAAGAAAAACGTATCCATTCTGTTTTTCTTCGATGCACTGTCACATCAAACACTTCCTTCCGGATCTTTTATTTTGGCGACTTTAGGTTCACGGCGCTGTGGTATCGCGAGAGTTGAGGCGACTCACTTCCTGTTCGAGGGCCGTTGACGTCTGTCTGTGAGCCGGAGGTCAACATGGCCGACGTCTCGGAGCGAACGTTGCAGGTTGCCGTCGTAGCGTCTTTCGCCGCCGGCTTCCTGGCGGGCTGGCAGGCGAACAGAATGAGGAGGAAGTTTCTGGACTGGAGGAAGAAACGGCTGCAGGAGAAGCTGTCGGAGACGCAGAAGAAGCTGGATTTGGCTTGAACCGTGACGTCAAACGTGTCCTGCTGTGCCGGCTCGTGAGTCAACAGACCTGGAAGATTTCATGCTTACATGCTGGCCTCCTCTGACGCACTCGTCCTCCTCATGCTTAGGATTGTAAAAAGTACCCAAAACTCAGATATCATGTTGAAAAATGACTGTCAAAGGGAGAGTCACCCATACAAAACCTACTTGAGTAACAGTCTATGAAACTTATATATACAGTATATATGTATATTAAAAATAGTTTTGTAGCGTTAAAGGCACTCACAGCATCAAAAGAAGAACTGACCGATGCTTTATTTTTTTCCACCGATATTGATACTGTGGAGTAAAATGGTTTTGATATGAATATATTGGCCAATATTCACAAATTTTTTGCAGTGATCCCTCAAATGACTTAATCCAACATTTTTAACAAAGCGATGCAACGGAGGCTGGTTATTTAATAGATCAGCAAAGGACTTTAGTCTTCTGAAATAACAGTAGTGCTCTGAAATATTGACCTTCACTGGAAACCCAGTGGTCAACCAAAGCATCTTTTTCTGCATTATGTGTTTTAAAGAAAAACAAGTTTTAACCCATTACGATCATACTATCCGCAATTGAACGATTCGCCCTAAAATTTGTATTTTGGTATTTTATATTAGAATTCAGTGTTGTTTTCATCTGTTAAAACGGTGTGTCACGTGAAAATACATGACCATGAAATAGCCAATTTCAACTGTTCATGTCAAGGCATCCAGCTGTCAGTCAGTCTTCAATTTTTAGCAGAGTTAAACTGTAGCAACGGCTGCCACTGTTGCTATAGTTACCGATTTATCCAAATTCATCCCAACGTTATGTTGCTCCCTCTATCTTGTGATTAGTTCTTTCCCGTTTCAGTATGAAATACGTCACAACTCAGAAGTTAAGATGCCCTCCAGCATTGTTTCAGGTGGACTATAAAACCCCAATTTTTTGGTATTGGCCTAAATCAATGTCATACATACCAATATCAGTAATTAGCCAGTATCGGCCGATAGTATCAGCCAGCCGATGTATTGGTCGGGCTGTGGACTTCACATATATTTACATGGATGCACTGTTTATTCTGTATGCTGTAGGTTGAATGTTAATGATCCTGATGAATGACCAGAATTAATATTCAGCATTTTTCTGATCATCAGAATCAAAAATGAATGGCTGAATTTTAAAATTCTCCACTTTTGCTGTGATGCATCATGTAATCAGCATAGAATCCAAACTTATAAAGTAAATGCACTAGAAATACAATGTTTGACTCTAAAGTGTTATTAAGTGAGAGAAAATAGAAATAGTCAATATTGTTCTGAAGTGCAGCACTTGATTAAATGTACTTACTTCCATTCCATCCCTGGTTAGGCTTCTTTTCTCATCGTCACAAAGGGTCCAACAGTTGATAAATAATTATGAAATAATACTATTATTACTATTATTTGACTCAGCAGAGTAACCACTAATTAACGTAAGCAGCTGTAAATGTCCTTGTCCCACATAATGGTAGCCCAGTTAAGTATAAGTACCTCAAAACTGTAAATATAGAGTAGAGCCCTACCAGTTAATCGGTTTTGCTGATATCGGCCCATCACAGATATATTGGCATCGGTTTAATTGTTTTTAATATCGGCCAATGTCAAAAATCTGGCTTTAGGGAACACACTGCAGAAAGAGATGGGATTATTCACATTGAAGTCCTAGTGGACTTCACTGTTTCATTGTATCTGTAAAATATTCTGCCTCTGTTGTAGACCTTTGTTACGTTTGACAACCTCATTCAAGGGATTGTTGTGAAAATCTTGCGTGTAGCGATCAACATCGGATATCAGAACTCTTTTACTCCCTGGTATCGGACTGAGCTCCAAAGAATTTCAAATCCGTCGGGTTCTAATATACACGTGAACAAGTGTTAATCAAACTAGAGATTTTTATTAGCCATGTAAAAAAAAATTGATTGATCGATTTTTGAATAGTTTGAATAATTGTATGTATATTCAGTTTTGTAAAAAGTACTTGAATAAAAGTAAAGATATCTCCCTTGAAAGTGTCTTAGGTAAAAGTTGACGTCACCCTAAGTCTTAAAGTAGCTAGTATGTGTACTAAAGTATCAAAACAAAACAAAAACAATTTTTAAACAATCAACCCATAAATAGAATTGGTGCTCAGATTGTCACTTTCTAAAACAGTTCTGTCCTGAATTACTTGTGCTTTGCGTTCTCTTCGTGCCAGCTCTGGAGGTGTCTGGCTGTTGAGGCTGCTTGGTTGTGGACGTGGACCTGGACCTCTTGCTGTGGAGATAAAACCCTGACATGAGCCACCTGTGTTTTCCTGCCACGCCTTTGAAATCAGGCCATTCTCCTTCACGCGCTGGCAGCTTGTTTTCTGCAGAGGCGGAACAAGTTTGGGATCTGGCTCCAGTTGTACTCTGTCCCACCATGTGTCGATTTCTATCCGTGTCATATCTGATCAAATAAATTAGTTGTGTTTTCTTTTTCATGTTTCTCTTTTGCTCTTTTTGTTCATTTGAAAAGCCTGTATTCCTGAACTCAGGTCATTTGCTCTTGTCACTGTTACCTTTCATACAAACACGTCACTCAGCAGCAGCAAGGCCCTAATAGTTTAAAACTATTACTACTACTACTCAAATTATGTTTATGTCCAAAACATTCACCTTAGATAAATATCCAGTAGATTGCTCCATAAATAATTAAACTAAACAGTAATCAAGCAGCAAGTAGCCTCTTTCACAGGCAGCTGTAAAACTTCAGTTTACTTTTAATATTTAAAGCTCAAAATTCACCAGACTTTGGAAGTTTACGCTCAGGTGTGGCGCCATCTGCTGGATGCAATAGAGAATCAGACCTTTTCATAGTTGGTGCCTTCTTTCCATTTTAAGTTTGACTTGTGATCAGGTTACCTGCTATATGGGATTGACACGTGTAAGGTTGTGTATGTAGATTTTGACTGTAGGGTCCATTCACATGGGCGGCACAGTGGTGCAGTGGTTAGCACTGTCGCCTCACAGCAAGAAGGTCCTGGGTTCGAATCCCGGGTCAGGGCCTTTCTGTGAGGACTTTGCATGTTCACCCTGTGTCTGGGTGGATGGATGGTCCATTCACATGATTGTATGGCTTTTCATGTACACAGCTCGTCTACAGGTGGTGCTGTTGCACCAGAAATCAAGCATTTGCCTACAGCTTCCCATCACCATCCCGGGAATTAGATCCTGTGAGCGGATCTCTCTTTCTCATCATCACTTGCCGAGCAGGCCCATTACTGCCTCTCAACAAGCTTCTGAAAGACCTTAAGGAGTCCCTCTCCCCGTGGCACACTATCAGCGGTGTGATGAGGAGGGGGGATCAGGAGACGTTAAGAAGACAGATTAATGGGGAGGAGGTAAACGTAAACTCGTCCAGGAATAAAGGTGGCGTGTAAAAAACAGTCCGCAGGTGAGGCTGTCAGTGCTTCAAAAATCAGCTTTCTGTGTGGATGATAGAAGAGGAGTCGGTAATTTATAGAGAAAGACTGGTGGAATACTAGGAAAAACACTTCCCGGAGTGGTGCTTAATCATTGCATCAAACTTAAATCTAATTTCAACCCACTTTACACCAAGAGTGGCTCATATTCTACCAAATTAACGTGAAGACATTAAGTTGAATCAAAATTTCATATTACGCAACAGACTGCTTGTGCATTGCACACGCAGATGCTATCTGATACAAACTCACCCTTTTGACCTTTTAGCAGGACTCAATATAGAAAAAGACACTTACATATAGAGTATGAAGCCCTACACTCATGCCTTTTATTATGTCATGTCACACATTTCTCCTTTTTTTTTGGACTCTCTCTTTATTTTTGACTTGAGTACGGTAACCTAGTTTCTTAAAGGAAAATAAAGAATGACACGGCTCAGCTGGAGTCAAAAACTGAGGGAGGGAGACAGTGTGTGTTGCCAACGGTGGGGAAACAAGCATGGGATGTGTAGCTGGATGGTGTTCGAAAGAGGGCGTCATTGTCCCTTAATGTCTAATACTGTGGTTAAATTGTGAAGAATAACTTGCTGTAGTGTGTGTGTGTGTGTGTGTGTTTTTAGAGGGTGATTATCTTCCCTGTTTATTCTCTAACAAGTCAAGAGATTGTGTGCAACAGTGCTGGTGGGAGAAGATAGTAGGTAGAAGATATAGAGGAGATGATATGCAAGGGAGAAAAACAAAGAGCGAGAGAGAGAGAGAGAGAGAGAGAGAGAGAGGAAGAGGGCACATTGACTGCTATGATTGATCAGATTTTCCTTAATTGGCACGTAGACCTCAGAGCCCGTGTCCTTCGCCTATGCTAAATGAGCTCAGCGAGTGTCATGTTTAATAAGCTTCCTGACTTTCCGCTTGCGTGATTGTGCCTTGTGGCCATAGAATGACTGCAAAACAGGGAGGGGAGGAGGGAGAGAAGTGGAGAGAAAGAGTTCAGGGGAGAGAAGAAGTCAAGATTTGAACAGTGTGAAAGAGAAAGCAGAGGAGTTAAATAAGGCCGGCACTAATAATGCTGCTTTTAAGGGACAAAAACAAGCTAGGAGCTAAGTGTTAGCATTGGCATGCTAATATAAATGCTCATGTTAAGCAGGCATCATCTTATTTTAACACATTAGCATTTACTAATTTGCACTGCACCCAAATTGCAGGCATTTTTTTGAACCTGATTACTAAGTGAGAGGGAAAGATAATGGATCATAAAGTTTGTTATAAATCCCCCCCCCCGAGGCAAACATGAATGTCTGTTTTAAATGTACATGCTGAGATGTTTGGACATGAATACATAATGAATATAAAAAATATGGACGACATGAGCGCTCCACAAAAGGCGAAGCCAAAGCATCTTGATCGCCCTCTGATGATGGGCTGCAGTACAAACCAATCCTCAATTTATCAGGAAAAGGAAGTAAGTGAAAATAAAGTTGGTTTCTGTTATTTTTCATAATTCTTATCATGTGCATGTATAGTCAGGTGTTCATACTTTCGATCAGTTTGGTTTTGGACATTTAAAAGTGCGGAGAAATGTCCGGGTTCGCAGCTCTGCTCATGATTGAGCCAGCGGATGTTTGAGTGGGAACTCAATGCTGCGGCTCCGATACAGCGCAACACTCCGGTGCCAAATGATGTCACCAGAACAAGATGCCACAGCTCATATCCGGGACACTTTGGCATATTTCTATACAGTGAAAGGAAGTGTGGACGCCAAATCCATCTTTATTAATGACAATGACTGACATCTGCTGTACATACACCTGCTTCTAACATGGCTTGAATAAATCACATAATTAAGAGTGTTAATACCACTAACTATGAGCAATCTGCCCATTTTCATTGATTTTATTTATACCCAATTTTCCTAGAGTGGCATTTCAAACCCAAAATAATAATAGACTCACACAGATTCACATTAAATAGAAAATTAAGCCAAGTCCAGGATCTCTTCTATTTCTCCGTCAATATTCACCAATGCAGGAATGTGCTGCGTATGTACTGTATGTGCAATAGTGCAGAAAAACGCTACCTTCTCTCCCTTTTTTTGAATACTCCTTCAAATATAAATATTACATGAGTACATGTTGTGCCCTTAAAAATGTGGAATATTGGTGAGAGAATGAGGAGAGACCACACAACGCAGCTCTTGTGCTCACTCATCTGTAAGTAATTGATATACGAATAAACACAAACTCATTTACATTCAGTCAACATATCCAACATACTCAATATCAGGACTACAGATCTCCTTACAAATAAATCCCTTTTATCATTTTCTAAATTACTCCTAATGTCATTTTAACTAAATTATCATATGACTAGTTTTCTTATGAAACGTGTTTTTAACCTTCTCTTAGTCACTAAAATTATCTAACTTTTTTAACCTAACCAAGTACCCATTAAATTCAACTTTTTTCTAATACCACATGAACAATTACATAACAGGATCTGATCACTTATATGCAAACACATCAATGTAATGTGCATGTGTAACGGTTGTATGGCAGTCAGGGATGAGGCGAAGCTGTTGAATTTACTTGTATTTATTCCTTGGACAAATAAAACAAAACATTGCCTTCAGGCTGTGGTGTACATGTATACAGCATCGGATCCAAAGCATACCGCTTCTCTCATCCTTTACATAAATGCAATAATATAAACATAACAGAAAAATTAGAAAGTATCTTGTTCTTAATCATAATCATAACTTCCCATACTGAGCGGGCATAACCATGAGTGCATAAAGTTACAGCACTTAATCATAACCTAATTACATTTCATATTTGGAGCAACATACCTTGGAAAAATAAAACAAAACATTGCCTTCAGGCAAAATATAAATATACAAGCAAAATATAAAGAATTGCATTGCATTGCATAGGCTACTTCAACATCCCATTACATCACACCATCAGCGCTTGCTAGCAAGTAAGACACGCCAGACAGAATGTTCGCGCACATGCAACGACAGCTAATTAGCACTCGGGAATACTCGCTTAACACATTTAGCTGAAGCGAAACTGAGATTATGCATACACACATTATAGACGCTGAGTAATATTACCTTCAATGTTTGTTTAACTAAACAGTTCAATCCATGCATGTTAGATCAACAATACATTAAAAGCATGGACGTTGGTAGCGGAGTTCACGGCTGGTCATGTTAACATCAGTATGCAAAAACATTGAACGGTAAAAATGCACCCAGATCGTTACAATGCATGAGAAGTAATATAACACATGGGATATGTCGAAGTTATCAACTTAAAAATCATTTTGCTCTCAGAAAACTAATATATAGGGTGCAGTGCTTATTACAGTGTACCTACCGGATCCAAAGCATAGCGCTTCTCTGATTGGGTAGGGAAACAACACGGGACTACACGCAGCAGGTCTGCAGTACACCATATGGCCAAAGGCGGCTCCCAATCACATTGATAAAACAAGACTGCTTTATTTTGGCGAAAATCACATAAATCGGTAGACTACATTTTTAACTCTGTTACATTAATGGTGAACTGGCAAGACTGTTGAAGCAAACTATTTAACACAGCACGCGGCCTCTAGGAGCTAGCTTACGCTCATGAGAATTAGCTTGAAACTGGTATACAATTAACCGAAGAAAAACACACACTAAAGATTGCATTGACATATGATAGAGTATTGATACTGTGTCTTCTCAAATTTACAGTGCTTTGTGTACAGTAAATACCTTAAAAATGGGGAATATTGGTGAGAGAATGAGGAGAGACAACACAACACGGCTCTTGTGCTCACTCATCTGTAATGAACGAGGAAGCTGCTCACTGTTCCCTCTACCCAAGTCCTGCGGCATTACTAGTAGATCACAGAGCAATCAAACAACTTACAGAGCTCTGCATCACCTACGTTTATCTTACTGGCTGGGACATACCTCGACAACAACTAATGATATGAACACATCTGTACTAGACTGTAATAAAGAATGAAATGAACCTTGTGTAAATTAAATGTTTAACCTGGAACTGATTTACTCCTTACTGTCATAACAACTTGTCACATACGCATGGACACACACATACACGCACCCCTGAGTCAGCATCGAGCTTCAATTGGATACGCCGCTCACACCAGTGAGAGTCTACATGTTTATGGATGACTCGGACCATGTCTCAGATTAGTGCTGAGGTTGTGGATTGGAGTAATACGCTGCAAAGGTTCCCATTTATGTGGTGATGTGATTATGTCTCGCTTTATTTGATCAAGGCTTATTTTCTAGCATCTTTTGGCAGAAGCCTTTTATGTAAGAAAGCGGTAACAACTCTCTCCTGTTCCACAGCGGAGAAATCACAATCCACAGAGAGAGATTTCACTATCAACATGTAAGTACAGCAACAGCTGAGCAAAGTGTTCAAGCCATACCAACTAATCAACAGATAACACTTTACAATAAGGGTTGATTAATTTACATTAGTTAATGCAGTAATACGCATTTACTAGCAGTTAATTAAGGTGTAGTTAACAGTACTTGTGTTAACTGAGGTACGTATTCAATAGTTTCTAACCATACTATTAACATTACTTAACACAGTAATGCCCCTTAATTTTCAATTTGTTGATAAGTTCAGTGATGTTCAGTCAGTGTTTAATAGCCATATAAATGATACAGTTTTGCTGTATTTTGTTGTGTTTTGTGTTTTGTGTTTTGTTTATAGATATTGGTAAGATGTTTTCATACAGCTTTAAAATTGTGTGCAGACAGAATGCAAAGCAAAGCCTCATCTTGGTGTAGTGTAAATGCAGCAATAATGCAGCAATAACAATATAATTACACTATGATATTGCAGACATTAGCTTAATTACACATGCAGCACACAAGAAGAGACACTTGTGTTTATTTCAAGTTCACACAGCTGTATATTCAAGTGTTCAGTTTTCTATTCAGTTTGGTTTCGCTTATTTGATGCCATAAAAAGGAAGTGAAGCTGCACGATTTGCAGCTCTGTTCTACGAACAATGGGATGAGCGGAAACTCGATACTGCGGCTCTGCTGCTCCTGCTGCAGTGCAGACTGTGGCCCCAAATGACATCACCGGCATGAGATGGCTGCAGGATACCCTGGATATTCAGACTTAGGAGAAGGCGGTGAAGTTTCATCCGTCTTTCCTTATGTCAGTGGTTCTGTACCAAAGTGTTTGAACAAGGTGGGTCCACATAGAGAAACACTAGCATTGACACTAGCTACTGATTGATGTCCAATATTCAATTTTCCTTCCATTTTGGTCTACACCACCTCCTCTGGGAAATATCTGGCTCTTTAGCTGCTAAGCACGGCACAAATAAATTAACCAGATTGCTCTTACGTTTCTCTTTCTGCTGCTGTCATCCTGCTTCCGCAGAAAACAAAGCTGACGAGGGTAATGAGAATGAAACCTCACAGTAAAGTTGAGCAGCTCAAAGACGATAACAAGCTGAGGGGAGCCGTAATTTTGGGTTGTTCTATGGATCCGTTACAACAAGTCAAACAATTCTCATTATGCGAAGCCATTTGACTCATTGTTCACAAAAAATATTGATTTGTGCAGGCTTTCTGACTCGAATTCTCAGCTGAAGGACTAATCTATGTAAAGGGTGTTTATGTAGCAGTTTGATTACTCTGATGAATAAATGTTTTGGTTTCCTGCCCAGAGGATGATTCACCCCAAACTTACTCTGCTCAAACGAGTCCAGCCTGCTGTTTTCAGAGTGTTTTCAGTGTGGTGCTGGTTAAAGCTTCGTTTCCCACTGAGAAAGGCCAAACTAAATGGATGCACTCAGGATGCTCTGGATAAAAGCCACAAATGAATGACAGATGCGGCTTGAAGCTCTAGAAAGTATTGGCACGCATGTTTGTTGTTTATGCTCTCCAGTTATGAGGTAAAACCACTTGAAGAGCAACATGCTTTTACTGTTCTTTAAAGTTGACCCACCTACCTCCAGAGATGAGTGTCACACGGTACACATGTATACATACATGCTGATTTTAAGCCCTAAACAGTCATTGAGGTGTTATTTATATTACAAACAATGTGTTGTGTTCTTGAAAGATTGTTTTGACTGAAAAATGCTGCGCAATCCCTATACATATTAGAACTGTCTCAAAGATGAATGACAGCAACTGTCCTATTTTTTTCATTCAACAAATGTAACCTGAACTTAAAAAAAACTTAAACTTAAATATGAAGAGCATAATTAAAAAAAAAAAAATGTCTAACAGCTTCAATTGAAGTCATATTTCACTCTGAGCACAAACATTTTCATCTATTCAAGCAATTAAGTTCTTAAATGCAGACAGCAGAAAGCAGAATAGATATTAGAAGTTTAAATCAGACGACTACGGGTTCTTGAGGAATATTGAGCGTGCACTTGACGAACGCTGAGTTTTAAAATTTCATTTCAATAAAGCCATAATAAATGCAAAGTCACAACAGTTTGAGTCAAAGAGAAAAAAAATCGTGGGGAAAGGTCCACGGCTGTGCTAGTGGACCCGTGAGACCCGCAATGCTTGTTTCACAATAAAAGAAACAATAAAGGTGCTAGACTGATAAAAATGGAGACACGGTTTGCATAAATGTAACATGCAGCCGCAGGGTTGTGCCACAAAATAGACTAACCACTATCCCACAGTGAGCAGCAAGGTGCTTTGAATCATATGGACTTGCATGGCAGTCATTCATTTTCAGGTTAGTACTGATAGAGCAAAGCTCAGACATTACTATGGTGGGTTGCGGTCTATAAGGATAACCAGTTGTGCATGGTAAGAAAAGTAGCTTCAAAATGTTTTAGGAACCTTGAAGACACAAAAGTGGCTTTAATGTGCACGTATAAGCTTTCTATTCATGAAAGCAGCACTATAGGGGGAAAAAAGGAGAGCGATCAAACGATAGACCTGCTAGCAGACCAACATCACAATCCTCGTTACATCAACAAGAAATCTTTTGGAGCAGATAATTAAGTTATAATTAATCAAATAATTAGTGATCCATAATATACCACATTCCACACCAACCACATTGCCTTTCACTGCTCTGGACAGTGTAATGCTTATGATTATGTTAAAGCTGGGGAATCAAGCATGAGACACATAAGGTAGCAACTCCGCTCCCCCTCAGCTCCCTGTTTCTGCTCTATAGCTCCGCCCCATCCTTTAAATATTCGCAGAGCCCAGAGGAGGGTTCACGGACAGTCGTTTTGACATGTCAAGCACCCTTTTTTTTGGCTTGCTTTTCTGTTTTTGCACTTGTTGATAATACTTGACGAGCAACTTTTCCTGCCGGGATGTCCATTGGCCTCTCACCATTTGTGGGCACATCTACCTTTGCAAAACATTCAGCCGCAACACCCTCTCTCTGGAATGACCTGTGATTAGCCGAAGAGTAACGTTACAGGTAGATTTTTGTAAAGCCTGAATACAGCCTAAAGGAGGTGCAGAATTTGAATATTTTACAGACCACCTGAATTACAATATTGTCGACATTTCTTATGGAATTTTTGAAGAAAAACGCAAAAATTAATGACATACCCCAGCTTTGACTTTAAGCAACAAAACCAAGTTATTTAGATGGTTTCACATTTTGGGGAATTTGTGCATTTTTTTTGTCTTTTTTGTAAAGTGGTATTTTGGAAGTTGGGACTCCACTTTCTTGTATAAATGCAACATTACCACCAGCAGCTAGCCTGGATGAGACCAAAAGTACCAAAATGCACCTATAAGTGACTCTCAAGCTCACTAGTTGACATAGTAATATCTTATTTATGGAATATTCACACGATCAGAAGGATGAAAAACATCAAATGTGGTTTTATGGATGGGTCTGAGCTACTAAACTTGATGGAGATTTCATGGAATCATTGCCACGAAGCAGCTGGACGTAACCCCCAGGGTTCGGTTCACGTCTGTCAGCACCTAAGGGGCAGTACAGTTCTGCCCATACCACTGCAGCAAGGTGTCAAATTCGACCACTGGAGTGCCACAAAGAGAAGGCAAGCATGATTTTAAAAGAGAGAAAAAAGGAAAGCTATGTTAAAAATGGTAAAATGTAACAGGATTTTATTTCCCAGATTCCTGGAGTCAGTGGACCCGCTGCCTGCCCGACCATGAGAGAGTTACTTTATGACATACAGTTTTACCGCAAAGATGGATTGAGCACTTTCCGTTTCATTAATTTGTGAAACAGTAAATGACTGTCCCTTTTGTAAGTATACATGCAAATCTGAGAAGACGACAGACCATTACAGTTACTGTCCTTATCGAAACGCAGCTGGCCAGAGATAATCTGCGTGAGCTGTCCAACTTGGGTTTAATTCAAGATGATCTGATTTTAGCACACTAACAAATGAAAATCCATCACATTTAACATATTCATAATCGACTGTCACACAACACATTTTTGCACATTTGGTAATTACTGATTTTAGAGTAAGCTGCATTTTTAGCACATTCTATAAGCTTGGTGTAAGTACTGCAAGCAGCAATTAAATATTTTTGCACCTGCATGTACGAAATCTTGTGTTTATGCATTTTACCTTATAAACAAGCCATATACACACAGACACACACACACACACACACACACACAGGCACACACAAACTGTCAACAAGGGCAGTATGCATACACAAAGTCAGCTTGACGATGGAAACTGCTTATTCCAGCTGATGGTTTGTGTAATTCCATTGGAATAATAATGATGGCATTGTAATTCAGATGGATAGAGTAGAAATTAGATTCCGGGGGTTTTTGTATATTGCCATTATTGAGTTTTGCACCGCTTTCTTCATGAAATGTGAAATGAATTGAGCGATGGGGTGGGTTCACATGTCTAACTTGCCAGAGGGACCCACAGGTTTCACCTTGCAGCAATTTGTGAGTCTACAGTGAATCTAAAGTGTATCTTAATTATGTCCCAAAATGAAACAGCAAGCCACACATACACACACTCACGCACAAATGTATGTACTTGCACAGAGCCACCATGTTGGAAGGCAACCTGAAAGTAAATGGCTGCAATCACATTAAACACCCCAGCAATTACAGGCAGAACAAACAGCATTTCTATACAGCATTTTTCATAATGCCACCTGGCAGAGCACCCTAATTGTGCCCCATTTGCAGCAGATAATAATCTGTCGTTCTTGCTTTGCGTCGCAGAAGCAACCAAACAGCTAATCAAAGAGGCAAATTTTCATTTCCCCCCCTGCACTCCGAACTGTCAAGTGTCTTTGAGTAAACACTCTCTTTTCACTCAAGGCTGTGAGTTGCCTTTGGTGAGGCTTTAGCAAAAGCAAGTTTCCCAGCGTGGATCAATAATGTCTTGTGTTATGATTGTTATTACTTAAGGGAGTCAGCTGCTTTTGTATTTCTACAGGAGGAAAGGGAAGAAAATGTTCCTGTCAATACTGTATGTGATCTCAGCCTTACGGGGACAGAAAGCATTCTTGAAATTTAAGTATTTAATAGCCATGACACTATTATCAATCCACGTATAACACATAAGATCTCTAGGCTACACATTAATGCAGTCCTGGACTTTATAACCTCATTCTTAACTTCACCTGCAGACCTAATATATATGTTATTAACGGATGAAGTAAATCTCATGTCTTTGAGTCATAAACCAAATAGCAAAACTTTTGATTTCATTTCAAAATAGTTTGACCCAAACCCTTGCGCAAGTCGATCTCAGTTTGAAGGACTTGGTGTTTGCTTTCATCCACTGGTGAAACTGCAGGAGAATTGAAGCTTTTCATAAGCACAGAGTGGGCTGTCAATATGCTGAAGAAACCGGAATATGTAACAACAATGTTTCACCTTTTTTAATCTTTTAGCATGCAAATGCCAGCACAGGCTAACTATGAGCAGGGATAAATGCACGAGTCAAACTTTTATGGTAGAGAGGACTGTGGAAACCAGAGCCTTTGTGGTCCTGTGTTAGAACTACGTTGGATTTCCATGGCAAAATATTCTATTAAAAACTTTTTAGTCTGAATTTTTTCTATGTAACCAATTTCTTCAGAGTAATTTTCTGAGTAAAAAATGAGTCTGGGTGGGCTGCATGAAAACTAACAGGCAAACACAGACAGCAAGGGTAAAATACCATATAAGTCTGCCAGACCTTGTTTACCATTGATGGATGAGCTATCCTATGTGATCTGCTGCTCTTATTTACTGGACAAGTTTGGGTTCCACAGAGCATGTCAACCATTCTGGAACCTAGAAAGAGGTGTTACCCCTTCCCTGTCCCCAGCTTACAGTGATAAATGGGAAAAAAGTGTAAAACCTCTTCTCTACCACTGAAGGAATTTGTAAAAGGAGAATGAAACCGAGTTAAAACAAAACTTAACAGACAGGCATTCACTTAATAGAAAGAGCTTCAGTGTGGAAATCATGTATTTCCCCTGACCGCCATGACTGTGAGTTTAAAACCTTGACCATTAACTAACAACACCTCTCTATTTACTCAAATGACCTAGTGTTGACGATGCCTTCGCCATAGCACTGAGATAAGAGTTTCTAGGTCTAATTGGATTTATAACAGTTGCTTTTGCTTTGGAGCGTAAACAGGTGGCTAGTAGCAGCCACCTTGCCAATGTTGTGTTTGTCAATAGCACCAAATTGTCTGTTTCCACAAGATAAATGTCCAAATGCGCTAAAGGTAGGCACACATGGAGGTAAGGAAGAGTACTAAAATGCATGATGCATGCAAAACATTGAGTGCACCTCCATGGACACTGTTTAATATTTACAGGGAACAGAGACAGGGAAGGCCTCCTCTGCTCACCAAGATCGGTCAGCTGGTTTGGCTGGTGTACTGTAGGTCAGCAGTCCCATCAGAAATTTTCACCACTTCCTTCAGACCAGACCTGGCACTCTGGTCCAACACCCCACACCTTGTTTACTTTGTGGAACTGACATTGGGAGGAAGAGGCTACAGAATGCAGAGATGCATTCATCCATCAGAGGAAGAACAGCATAGCTGGAGAGCATAACCATTGACTGAGGGCTTTTTATTGTAACATCTACCATCAGGTCAATTATAGAACAGGGAATCAGAGGACAAACACTCCACAAATCTGGGTCCCAAGATGTTAGGGACACACAACCAGGTTCGATCGCCCTCTGGTGTCTTGTATTTCAAAGGCTGAAACATTGGATAAGGCTAAGGAGTACAACCGATATGTCCCCAACATCTGCTTGTGGTTAAAGATATCTGCAGTTAATCCCAGATGGCTGTTGTTAGTTTACACCTACAAGAGATGATCATCACCAGGTGCTCTGTTTTAAAGTATCCTTCTGTAATATCAAGAAACCTCTGTCCACATGACTGTCCGTCCCCGGGATTGCGCAAAAAAACGTTCAGATTGACTTCAAACTTGGCAAGTGTGTTGCTAATGAGCCAAGTATGTGCCTTGTGTGCAGTTTGGTGCACTTTAGCATTACTTGATCACAATAAAACTGTATGCCAGCTATTTTGCTAATCATTACCTCTGCCAAGCAAGGAGACTATGTTTTTTGTCTACATTTGTATATTTATTTATGTGTTTGTGAACAGGATATCTCAAAAAGTTAATGAATTGGATGAACATTTCAGGAGAAACTCATCGTCTGGATCCAGGGATTTATTTATTTTTTAATGGTTTTCATCGCATAGGGATGTTTTTTTTAATTTCTTCCTTTTCCCCCAATTTTTCTTCTTTGGCACTTTGCAGTCTGTGTTAAACATGACCACATCAACCTGGTCCCAGTCAGTTCCCCTCAAGTTCTGGTCCTGAACCGGCCCTGTTCTAGTGAATATTAAACCCATATATGGCGGGTAGTGAGAAAAAATAGAGAGGTTTTTGTGTAACAAACAAAATGATAATCTTTTAATTATTTTACTACTTCTGTTCCTTTAGTTTCAACTCTTACTCTTCATATCTGATTGTCTTGATTTTTCTTCTGACTTGTTTTTAACAATGTTGAGTTGGCCTGATCATGCATTTAGAAGAACATAATTAATGAGCCTCTGGGTTAATAAATGGATTTTGGTATTCAGCTTCCTCCTTGCTCCCCGTTTCACCGCAGTGCTGCCAGTTTAATCAGTTCTTCGTTTAATGACTTAATCAACTTGAAAAAGGTATTTTATGCAGCCAAACTACTTGACTTTGTGAACCCTCTCATGGTTCTGATTGCAATAATTTAAGCACTCTCAATTATTCAGGAAATTAGAAAAAATGACTTGGAGCAAGGATACATCTGAGAGAGTGATGATTAATTTCAACCTAGGGACATTATATATATATAAAACATGTTGTATCCCTTGTGTTACCTTGCCCAGAATTCAGCAATTGACTTTTTTTTGTCTTTTTTTTTTTTTTTTTAATTTAGGCAATTTGTGCAGCTGAAACAATCTCAGCTTGGACCTTGAGGGCAACCCATTTTGGATAGACAAAAGGTTGATCACAATCAGCCCAGTACATTTATCCTCAAATCCGACAGATTTGCAGTTTAACAATCACACATTAATGTGAATGCCGGCGGGATGAACAAGCTTTGCACCCACATCTGCTTCTGTACTCAACGTGCAAAGCAGAACTCTTAATGGTGGGTCACAAAATGTCTGATTGTTGCCATCGCTGTCCGGTTGCCGGATGGGGGACACTGCAGCCAAAAGTTGGTAATGCCTCCTTTGAGGGGTCGGAAAGCAATACTGAAAGCCACTCTGCTTTAACCAGCCTCATTGCCCTCTTTCATCCTCTGTCCCTCTTCCATTTACCTTTGATCTTCCATTTCTGACTCACCTTCTTGCTCCACGGCAGCACTTACACATGTAGACAAAGAGGGAAGGAAAAAGTGTTGGGCTTTTAGTAAAAAATTGGCAGGCAGGCAGACTGGCACCCACTGTCTGCCGCCCATCAAATGTGGCATCAAAGGCTGCATGTTACTAGGATTCAATTAGTTTCCCGATACTCAGCACAGCATTGAAGGAGTGAGTGACACATTCTTCTGCTATAGTGCCTGGATGTCTGCAATTCATTCATGGCCTAACAATGCCAGCGTCTTTCTGGCTGTCAGGATAATCAAATGAAGACAGATGACACACCACAAGTCTCACAAACAACCTCCGTCACAAAAATTCTCCCGAAAGTCAAAACTATAACACTGCTCTTAGTACTGCAAGCTGTTACACTTTGTCCTGTTTTCTGTGAGAGAGAGAGAGAGAGAGAGAGAAAGAGAGAGAGCGCTCAGGCTTCCTTATCAATACTGACACTGAGCAACTGACATTTTGTTTGTTTCCTCATTCAAGCAGCTTAAAAGGTGTTCATGTGAGATAAGTGGAGCCACATTTTTGTTTCGTCTGGGAATATCTCATCACGTCTCTGTATGTTGAGCGCATCCGTTGCCGGTCGCCTCTATTATCTAAATTAGATTAGTGATTTTATATTTAACGTGAAGTTAACAACTGATACCACTTTCATTATGCTGAATGACAGCAGGGGCCGATTATTTTCTGAAACATGCACATGAATAATATACACATTAGTCATGCTGTTTCTGTGCATCCGTGCCTGGTGTCTTTCTTCACCGAATGTTCTCCTTTATCTGATGGAGTGAATAAATGAACGCATGAATGAAATATTACCTGTGTTTCTCCAACTAGTCCTGATATAAAATTGGGATTAATTATCAGAGGAAAGTTTATATTTCATTTTCATATTATTATGTTTCCCCATCTTTATCCTGCGTACCGCATCTGTGTATGAGCCAAATAACCCAAGAAACGTATGCATGGACCATTACCTGATTTCACGGGGGCGTTAATATGATCACGCTCTCGAGCCAATTACATTTTGGAACCTCTGGCAACAAAAAAAAAAAAAATGAGGGAATGACCAATGAAACAAGCGTTGCAGCCCACTCGATACCCCGCTTCATTGAAATCTGTTTTCATGTCTTTGATATTGGTGACTGTACCATAACTTTGATGAATTGAACCTGAAGCCTTCTGATCTCCATCATGGATTTCCATGCACATATACCGTAGTCATGCAGACTAATTTATGTGATGCAATCAACATGAAAGCCAATTCTCTGATTATTTAAGTTTTTAGAGTTCCCATAAAAGTTTAATTGAATCTGTGCTGCCTTGAATTCTGCTGGACTGCAACTTTTCTCTAATGAAGATAGTATGAATGAAGAGACATAAAGATGGGCTGCCCATTTGCGTCTCTGTAAGCAAAGTCAGATGAAAGATGATAAACTTAGTTTACCATTAACACTGAGGGATGGAAGCAAAGAAGTGGGGCTGAAGAATTAAGGTAAGGAGAAACCGCCAATAACTGCAGTTAAATGGAAATCCACTGATGCCTGCTCCTAAAAAAAGTCAGTCGTTAAGTCGTTAAAAATGGTCAACTTTACCTATTAAAAACCGCAACAAACAAACAAAAAAAGAGCATGTTTTCAGGCAGGTGGGGAAAAAGTTTTGTAGTCTGTAGCCTACAGAGGAAGAACATTTATTTAAGTCAGTCATTATCGTAAAGCATTCCCAAATCGCTCTTCAGACATCTATGGCTGCTATCATGGGAGCCAAAACTACATCTGTGTTTTGTACGACCTATATTCTGCAATCCCTTCTATTAGATAGATAGATACATTTCGATGGGACAAACTTCCAACAGACTGCTGACGAAAACTCCTGGTATTCCTTCTTTGTCACCTTTTGTTCAAATGCAAACGCATTTTCAAGCCTTTAAGTCCTTCCTCAGATACCGTAGAAACATGACGGCGCAAGATAGTCCTCTCCTTGGAGGGGAGACCTGCTCTCGTGTATATAAATTATTCTACGGTTACATACACAGTATGGTTTTTAATTTCCGCTTATTACACGCTAATTTTAACATAGCTATAGGGATTTTATTAGGGGTTTGCAAATTGCTCATCTTAAATTGTACATTCTGGACCCTGAATGCCTCTCAATGTATTATTTAACTAATGTTAATAGTGTAGTTAGTTAGAAAGTACTGAATAACCACCTCGATTAACGTGAGGACTGTATTTAAGTGATTAGATCAGATTAGATTAGAACTACATTAATTACAACAATAACTAATGTTAAGCAATGTACCCTCATTGTAAAGTTAAGTTAGTCCAAAATTGTTACTGTTTTTTTTTTTTTTTAATTAAACAAGTATGGCATGACATGAGCTCCCTGTGTCCACACAATAGGCAAATCAAATAGTTTTCACTCGGACATTTCATGCAGCCGAGAAGCTGGCATTGTGAGTCGGCGATGTCTCATGGGTTCGTGCATTCATTGACACTTTAACAACACATGTACGCGCTCCATTGAAGATCACTTAAAAAGGCATTCAATCAGTACAATTAGCCGAATCTTGAACCTTAGGGTTAGGGTTAAGTTCTCTTTCCTACTTTTGTCCCACAGCGACCCAGGAGCCTTTTGAATGTTAAAAGAGTAGCAGTGTGTGTGTATTAGACAACTTCAGTGTCAAGCTTTCCCTCTGCTCTCGTCAACACACCCCTGTCAGCCCTGAGCGCAGCCACCGGCACTCACCCTCTTTCATCTCAACACTCATTCACTACGAGCCGCGTTTGTCTTGTTAGTGAAAAATACTCACACTCACGCACACGTACATGTCAACAGAAAGCTGCACAATGCACAGAGAGTTCAGTAGTAGTTGCGGGACCAATGCAGCTAGAGGCCTCAGAGTTGAATCAGCATCACACCAGGATGTTAGGACACAGTTGGTCCTACTTCCATTCTTCATGTTATCTTCAGCTACCGGCTGCAAGTGTTAGCTTCACATTTACCAAACAGACGCATGAGTGGTGTGAAATTATCCTCCAACACAAACAAGTAAACCAGCATGATTATGTGGGAAAGCGGACTCTTCTTTTGGTTTCGAATACAGGGATTTGCTCATTTTATTCACCTCACATATTCTCAGCCGTCAAATAACCAATTTGCATGATTGCTGTGTTTGCAACCCAATCCATTTAATCCGTGATTGTCTTGTTTTTGTCTGTTCTGGCAGTGTTTGTTTACTCCGGTTTGCGCTCTGAGTCAGGGGTATGACTTACTGAGAAGACAAATAATATCACTCAGTGAATGGCTGTCATTTTGTGGATATCATGCACACAATGGCATACAGAGTTGATATGCAAACACATGAAATACCAGTGCCCACTGGGATTTCACCGCCGCGTGGTGCGTGCATGGTAATTACACGGCTCAGTGTAGTCTTGCTAATATACTCCTATACTATATGTCACGTTTAGGCTGTTTGCTCCGTCAGACCTCTGCAGTCCACAAAACACCATTTGTGTGTGACTGACGCAGCCAGGCTGGCTCGAGGTAGCTCCATTTAAAAACAAACAGAACACGCATCGGCAGCAACAACCAGACATAACATCAACATGTCCGTGGGACAGATCAGCTGACTGGCAACGGGAGCACAAGCAACCACACGTCTTACGGGCAAAATACCCAAATCAAAGTGCAGAACAGTACAGTAGCTTTAAGAGAGCGTTCTGATAAATTATATATAAATGAATGCACAGACGTTGAAATAGAAATAGAATTTCAATATCTACTTGTTTTCCTTGGAGGGCGTCAAAGAGAATTCAGTCCAAAGTATGTGGTCAGATTGACTAATAGTGCCCTGGGCTTTGTGGACCATCATTTTCTTCAGAGGGAGCAAGAGTCTGACAGCTGCATTCCAGTTGGTTTGGAGTAAACTTTTACAGAGTAGTTTAGGCCGTTTGTGTCCTTCAAAAACAACCCAGAACACCAGCAGATAAAAGAAAACAAAAAGCACATACAATGTTCATCAAATCAAATCAAATGTTATTTGTATAGCCCAAAATCACAATTTACACATTATCTCACTGGGCTTTGACAAACTGTACAGATGTGACATCCTCTGCCCTTAGACCCTCGAACCGCGTGAGGAAAAACTTAAAAAACCCTAAACAGGGAAAATAAGAAACCTCAGGAAGAACCATGGAGGAGGGATCCTTCTTCCTAGAACGGACAGACGTGCAACAGATGTCACTTGTACAGAACACAACAACATGATAATAACAGTTTACTTAGAATATATAAAACATCCATGAGTCCCAGAGTCTGTGGAATCTATAAATCCAGACGCATGTTTACTCTGTTGGTCCAGGAGCCATTGTGATCTGTGGATCCCTTGGAAATCCAAGTCACAGGATCTCCTGTCCTAATGTGGCCAGGAAGCATCAGGCAGGACCACAGCAGCAGCTCCCACCGCGACCTAGAAAAACCTGCAGGATGGTAAAGCACAACGACTCCGGGGAAGAAGTAAAGTTAGTGTAAGGATATGGACATTTAGAGGAGCAGAGAAGGAGTCGGAGTCAGAGGGGGGAGAGAAGAGAGCTCAGTGCATCATGGAGTGTTCCCCCAGCAACCTAAGCCTATAGCAGCATAACTAGATACATGAAAAGAATTCCGCATCATGTGGAGTCTATGTTGACCTTGCTTTACAATCGACTCAGGAGTCGAATACAGTACTCAGATACTTAGTTTAACAATCTCTGCATCTCCTCCATGAGTGATGCTGGCTTTTTAAAAGAATTCTTCCCAAAATCAGTGATTAGTTCTTTTGTTTTGGCCCCATTCAGATCCAGGTAATTGTCATCATGCCATTCCAGACATGTTGGTAAAGCACAGTCGTGACAAGATTCTGTCCCCTGAAGAAGAGACAGTAGGGCTGTCTTGAAAACATGACTTTGGGGCTTATTTCACCAGTGCCTTTAGCAATTTGCCCATTTTTAACAGTGTGCTTATTTTGACTGTCCTCTTACCAAGGCTTCATTAGTGAAAATTGTGGAGTTCACGCGATGACTTACCTTTGTCCCTTGGGTTACATCATCCACCACTTTAGGAGACTAGCTGCAGTCCTTTTCATTCTGACAGGAGAAATTAATGCGATTGCAATTTCTTCATCCCTTTGTCGCCACAGTAAAAGCTGGTCCCATTTTTCACAAGCCACATTTCTTCACTCTGACATTAAAATTGCTTTATTTTTTTTTTTTGAGCCAGGGAACTTGTCCTTGAACAAAATTAACTTTGTTGAAGGCCCGTCTCTGTCTCAGCAATCCTGCCCAGAGAAATGTCCGCGAAAGAGCCCTCCAAAAATCTGTTTTATTTATAAATTTCCAGCACAAACACATTCAGAACATGTCCACTACTAGCATCGTCCTCTCTCTGGTGGCTACTTCACTGACGCTGGCTAATTGTCTTCAGCCTGGCTTGGAGCAGCTTTCTGAGCTGGCCGAAAACAAAAAAAAAATGTTGGCCGTTGTATTATATTTGGCTCTAAAGACCTTGCCAGCTGCCTCTTTTTCTTATGCTTTCTTTTTTGGAGTTCTAATGTACACATGTGCAGGCCTCGGCCTAGCCAAGTTTGCACTCTGACATTAGCTTGTGCTTTAGCATTGTAAATATCTTGGGCCATGTTGTTTGTAGTGCCACTTTTGACATTACACACAAAAGGTGAAATGAAAGAATGAATGCCATTTTCTGAAGCTAGAGTAGACTCAGCCCGGTAAACATTGAGGATGACTCCAGAAGCAGATTCAACAACTCTTAGAACCGCATTGTTTGAATATGCACCGATAAAATGTACATTTTAAGAAATCAACTGAAATAGAAATTAATTGAGATGTCATATAAACTGTACTTTTTGAATCTTACGAGCATGTTAAGCTACCTATGAAAGACAATTAGGGCCAGGCATGACAAAAAAAAGGAATTGTTCATTTTGACAAAAACAAAAAAAAACGAAAGGTCAAGAATAATTCAGAAATACAATTTACAGAATAAAGTTAAAACGTTGAGAATTTAAAGTACATCACATCACTCAGTACAGCACTGTACAGCACCTGTACTCCAGAATCGACTTTGGTAACAAAGAAATTCTTTCTCTTTTGGCTGTGTATATGTAATATGAGGACTAAAGGTTACCCCTGCGTGTGATTCAGAGGGGATATGTGGTATCATGAGACACAACAAGACAGTTAATCAAGTTGTGTGAATCCTGAAGGTGTGGAGCTCAGGTGGCCACGGCATCTATCTCGACTTTTTCTCAAAGGGCATAATGAACAAAAAAATCTATGCCCTCACATGGGTTTTTGTCTCCTGCCTGGCCCTAATCCTCTTCCCTAGCTAGCAGATGAAGCACAAACACTAAAATGATGTCTGCACCTATTGTTGCGACATTAACAAACGATTCGATAAGGTTTTCATAGTTGGATGAGCAGAGGAGGTCGATGTACCGTTTCATACCCTTAGAGTAATTCTTTGGCAGTACGAGGGAAGCAAAGTAGACAACCACAGGTGTCACCATGCGTAGTTACATTCTGTGTGACGTTACTGACGAATGTGCGTGCCCACGCACTCACAAAAGGCATTATCACTGACTAATAGTGCCAGGAGTTTTTGTTATTCTTTCATTTTTGTTGTGTTTTTCCTGGCCTCAATAGCCTTTAACCGTTCCGGCCATGTGTCTTTTAACAGAGAAATTTGTGTTGAATGCCAAAAATCAGTCTTAATTGTTTTTCATGCCCTGGCCCATCACTGTTTCGGTTCCAAACAATAGTTTTGCTGATTGAATAATTGACGTATTTTACTCCCTATTTCATTGTGTTCTTTTCAACTTTTTACAAACATACCACACTTCTGAGGCGGAACAAATTATTCAGCAACACACAGCTGACAGTTCTCCTCCCCAGAGGTTAGGGTGCCGCCTGCAGCATCAAGGACATGAACTTCTTCACCCAGAAGAGACAGACAAAAAGCGAAAATGATGAATGCGGCACAGAAATGGAGGTCTAATTTTCCCCCAGTATGCACTAAGCCTGCCTAATTAATTTGCTTTGGTTCAGGCACTTTGCCAAAAGGCATGTAGACAGGGAGCAAGAGGCAGTGATGGAGAGAGAGATAGAGAGAGAGCATGTGAGTCTCTCTGTGACTGTACTTTGGCGACTCCACTGGGTTTTCTTTCTGGTCCAGTAATCACTGACAATAAAATACATGGATTCATTGATATGATTGATTGAAGTGTTTTGCAGACTTTGGTCAAGGCTTCAATCTGTTTGGTGAGAAAGAAGAGAGAGGCTCTGCCTCAGCAAATCCCCCTGCTGGATTTCTGCTGTTTGATTGAGTGAGAGCAGACTGATTGTTTGTGTTTGACCGAAACGGCTTTAGGGTTCGATTTCTTTGGAATAACCAACCGAGGCCACGGCAAAGTAACCAACTTACCCAAATATCCAAAACAGGTGAGAAAGCACTCAGCTTGCAGACCACCGCCACACGCACGGTATATATTGTCACACACCAAAATTCATCCACATACACCATAATCGCAGACAAAAAAGTAACCTCCTCCAACTTTGCTGAATTTTTATGAACTTGCCTAGATACTTTTATCCGTGTCTTGAGTCACTTTAAACCAACTTTTTAATTAAAGTTTAAAACAAAAAAAGTTTGGTTTATTTTAAACAACAGTACCTCTGTCCTTTGTAGATAATGGGATGAAGAAAAGTGGTGTGAACGGACAAAAAGAATTTAAACCCTGAATATGCTGCAGTTTAAATTCTTTTGTACCCTTATGAGGACATTCATAAGAGTTATATTTCCTAATATACTATAGTGCATCTATCTTTTTAAATGAACATGCAATACATTCATAGGCTCATTACCATTAAACTAAAATGTTTTAAACAGTTTATTATTTTAATTCTGATAAGAAAGACAAGTTTAACTTTTTGAATCAAATCCTTAAATGACAACACTTACATGCAGGCTACAATAATGTATGTAACTTAATAATGTTAAGGCCTTCACACCCACAGAAAGTGAATATTACTGTAATTAAAAGTAAAATTTTCCAAAGCATTAGCACCGCCAAGGCATCAAGCATTTATTTAGAGCAGAATGGATTACAAATCATCTAAAAATCCCCTTTTTACCAAGAGTGTGGAATTTTTAGAAGACTCTTAGCGGGACCCAGAAAAGAATCTTGTTTTAAAACTATCTTTATTTTCACAGTTTTTTGTGTAAAATAGCCATTTATCTCAGCGTATTTACACATTGGCTGCAGAAGACAGTACAAAAGAACTTATTTTCATGATTTCTTCAATAGGCCTTTTTCACAGCAAACACAGGAGTTAGTAACCACATAAACAACGTCTTGGCTCCTTTTCAGTTGTGACCTAAAAAGGGAATGTTGGACTGTAAGAAACATTACTCCAGCAGGCAGTTTAAAAAGCACACAATTCAATATTTCATGGTAAGGAAAAGCACACGTGTCATAAATAAATGTAATGAAGGCTGAATTTGATGTAGCTCTTCATTCAATTTCACCCTAAAACATAGTGTGTGTGTGTGTGTGTGTGTGTGTGTGTGTGTGTGTGTGTACATGTAGCGGGGTATTTGACTCAATTGCAGCCTAAAACATGGAACAGCAACACTGAATTCAGTCTTGTTCATTTATGTTTATTTATTTACACGTCTGCTTTTCCCACCTGAAGCATATGAAATCATTTTCCTGTCAAAACTACCTATTTGACTAATCTATCTAACACACTGCGTTGTGCTAGAGGTTAATCAGCCTTTTAGCACCTTAGTGTTTGTGTGTGAGGCCAACAAATCAACAAGCGAGCGCTTTTAAAACTGCATCACAGCACACTGGTACGAGTGAAATGTTCGAACAAATCTCTGCTGGTTGATCAAAAAGTCGAAAAATGTGAAAATGTGCTTTGGAATCATCTGTAATATTACACGGCAGTATTTTTTTTAATTAGAAGTCAAAACACACTGTTTGCTGCATTAACACCTTGTGCTAAATCCTGTTTATCCTGCTCTCCTCTCTTTGCCTTCTTGTCTCCCTCATGCCTCTTTCCCACTGAACAGCGATGGCTATTGATTCTCCCGCAGGGGATGATTAGCCCTAACCTGTGTCAGAGTGTCACGTCAGGGCAGTGATAATGCCTTCAATGAATGCACAACAACAACTCAGGTGCCCCAGGAGTAGGCGCTAGCTCCTCCGTGCTTGCTAGCGTGCTAATTTACACAGACGTG